>CAMRHE010000026.1:1707500-2065000 GCA_947044405.1 Leptodactylus fallax
CTTGAACCCTACAAATTGTACAGTTCTGCGGAATATGTTGGTGCTATATAAATAAAATGTATTATTATTATTATTTCCATAGGTATAATTGACATGCTGCTATTTCCAAAACCGCAACAGTTTTTGAAATTGCAGTGTGCCGCTGCGTGTATTTTTCCGCAAAGTGGGGATGGGATTCGCTAGAATCACATCCACTTTACTATGACTGTAAAACGCTGCGTTTTTCTCTGCAGCACGTCCGTCGCTGGCAAACTGCATGTTTACGCCACGTGGGGCCCCCGTCCTAAGGCTAAGGCCCCACGTAGCGAGCCGCAGCCAAAGAGCGGTCCTTTCTGCAGCGCATTTCACAGAAAGTCCGCAGAGTTTTCCTCTAAAGACTTTCTGTCCCTATTATACCTATACGGAAAACGCCAGCGTTTCCGTAGGTATAATTCCCAACGTGGGGCCCCCGACCTAAGAAGACAATGCTATGTGCCTATGTGCTATTATGTGTAGACATCAGTGGAAAGCAAAAATAGGCACCAGCAACATATTAGATTTTTAGATATTTTGGCTACCTGGCTCCTGTTTTAATGGATGGTTTGCTGTTTAGGTAATGGAACAGTATTTCACAGCAGTTTTGCCCCCTTATTTATGTAATCACCATTACCTGCTAAAGCTTTTGTTCTAGCTGTGGGAGCTACCCTTTTTTCAGAATGGAAGAAACCATTCCTTTCCTTCTGTTGACTTTTTGGGGGGCTTGACATAGAGAGGGCAGCATGATCCTTTGGTTTGGCTAGCTGTATAGTTCGTGGACTTGCAGAAGCTCTCTTGGCTGCCTCAGTAACCTGAATGATTTGAAGATATAGCTCCATATTTTTATCTCAAAGATTTTAGAAATAATTTGAAACATTGAATATTGCAAACGCACCACAGTGTATACAAGTCGATCTTCCATCCATTCTTGGCTAATACTTTTTGCCCTTGCTAGTTTTTCCAATCGGGGAGATGGGACTGTCTGTAGAGCACTTGGTTTGACTGGCCAAATTGGAGATGGCCTGTAGGAAAATAATAAGGTAAAGTATTTTGACAACTTTTTTTTTATTGTTAACTTGTTTATCCTGTTCCACTGCCAGTAATGAATGAAAAATAAAAATATAGTTACACCTAATATTATCCATATCATGTGGTCACCTGTCTTCTTTATACATCTTGTTCACAGTTTTGGGATGTGCCAACTCATTTTGCCTTGCAGTCAGATCTGTAAATGGACAGAGATTGGTATATTAGATTTCTCCTAAATCACATATTTACTGTTCCACCATCCATCGCTTTCGGAAATACATCTGTCATACAGCTGCTTTCCAAAATGCAAATATGTTTTTATGTGAACCACACCAGTCTTTGCTTGGTCCATTTTACGCAGATACTACCATCACCCAATACCATTAATCCTGAAAGAATATTCTGGCATTATATCTGTGGTTTTGACTTGAAAGATTTACAGCTAAGCTGTTAGGTAACATGACTAACAGACTCAACCTAAAGGCGTTGTCTGGCTGATAATTTTTTTAGAAAAATTATAGTGCCCCAATAAACACTTGTATATTATGGAGAGGAAAATAATAAATGTAATCTGCTAAACACATTTTGGAAAGCTACAGTATTAGACAAAGAATTCTAGAAGCAGGAGGCTGTCCACAGCTGGATTCACACACTCCCAGTGCAAGGGGGACTATTTTCTTACTGGTAAGTGGAAAACATGCAGCTATAAAAATGGGACAAAAAAGAGAAAATTAAACGAAATTTACAATATTTTGGCTTGGTATATTTGCTTACTAATGAGTAAATTATGACTAAAGAAAATTATTCTGTCACTAAAGGAAAAGGTGTCACTAGGTTGTCAGTATCCTTTTAATAAAATATCAGGATACTGTTATTCTTAGCAAATTTATAATACATGTAGTATATATGCTCTATTTTTATAAATGATCCTATCTAGCTGCACTATAAAAAACAGAAACATAAAAAAACTGATGTGCAGTCACTGCCAACTACAGACACATTGATTTTTATGGCACTTAATGTTGGCAACTAGTAAGGATTGAACCTCTTGAATTTTATTTTGTTTCAGGTTCAGCCAAATTCCAAATTTGTTTCAGTCTGATTGAATTTGTTTTGAATCTGAACTTAAATTGGCTTAAAACATAGTGCATGATACTGTTATGGCTCCTAGTACCCTATCTGCTCTATAAGGCGGTTACTGTCAAAGTAATGTCAGCATCATATATGTCCATGGGAAAGTGACAGTAACATATATGTCTAAGGGAAAACTGATGGGGATGGGTTAACATATATCTATCTATGTATGTATATATATATATATATATATACATACAGCGCCTTGCGAAAGTATTCGGCCCCCTTGAACTTTTCAACCTTTTGCCACCTTTCAGGCTTCAAACATAAGGATATAAAATTTTAATTTTTTAGTGAAGAATCAACAACAAGTGTTACACAATCGTGAAGTGGAACGAAATTTATTGGATATTTTAAACATTTGTAAAAAATAAAAAACTGAAAAGTGGAGTGTACCAAATTATTCGGCCCCCTTAAGTTAATACTTTGTAGCGCCACCTTTTGCTGCGATTACAGCTGCAAGTCGCTTGGGGTACGTCTGTATCAGTTTTGCACATCGAGAGACTGAAATTCTTGCCCATTCTTCCTTGGAAAACAGCTCGAGCTCAGTGAGGTTGGATGGAGAGCGTTTGTGAACAGCAGTTTTCAGCTCTTTCCACAGATTCTCCATTGGATTCAGGTCTGGACTTTGACTTGGCCATTCTAATACCTGGATACCTGGATTTATTTGTGAACCATTCCATTGTAGATTTTGCTTTATGTTTAGGATCATTGTCTTGTTGGAAGATAAATCTCCGTCCCAGTCTCAGGTCTTTTGCAGACTCCAACAGGTTTTCTTCCAGAATGGTCCTGTATTTGGCTCCATCCATCTTCCCATCAATTTTAACCATCTTCCCTGTCCCTGCTGAAGAAAAGCAGGCCCAAACCATGATGCTGCCACCACCATGTTTGACAGTGGGGATGGTGTGCTCAGGGTGATGAGCTGTGTTGCTTTTACGCCAAACATATCGTTTTGCATTGTGGCCAAAAAGTTCGATTTTGGTTTCATCTGACCACAGCACCTTCTTCCACATTATTAGTGTGTCTCCCAGGTGGCTTGTGGCAAACTTTAAACGAGACTTTTTATGGATATCTTTGAGAAATGGCTTTCTTCTTGCCACTCTTCTATAAAGGCCAGATTTGTGCAGTGTACGACTGATTGTTGTCCTATGGACAGACTCTCCCTCCTCAGCTGTAGATCTCTGCAGTTCATCCAGAGTGATCATGGGCCTCTTGGCTGCATCTCTGATCAGTCTTCTCCTTGTTTGAGATGAAAGTTTAGAGGGACGGCCGGGTCTTGGTAGATTTGCAGTGGTCTGATACTCCTTCCATTTCAATATGATCGCTTGCACAGTGCTCCTTGGGATGTTTAAAGTTTGGAAAATCTTTTTGTATCCAAATCCGGCTTTAAACTTCTCCACAACAGTATCACGGACCTGCCTGGTGTGTTCCTTGGTTTTCATGATGCTCCCACTTGTTGTTGATTCTTCACCAAAAAATTAAAATTTTATATCTTTATGTTTGAAGCCTGAAATGTGGCAAAAGGTTGAAAAGTTCAAGGGGGCCGAATACTTTCACAAGGCACTGTATATCTATATCTATAGATATAGATATACAGTATATATTAAATAGTGGCACCAATAGCAGGGCTGGCTCCAGGTTTGTGTGGGCCCTTGGGTGACAGAGCCTCAGTGAGCCCCTTTTGGAGCAACTCATGTGCACCACAGCAAAAAAACATCTGAAATTGGGTGTTTTCTTGCTGAGGCAGACCTACTGGAGTGGACTGTAATACAGTCCATTCCATACAAGTAGATCGAACCTGTTCAGACGTCAGAATAGTAAAGAGGAGTTTGAGAAGGACATCTGCCTCAGATTCCTCTTTATTTTCTGCCCTCGGCTCACGGTGGTGGATATAGAGCATCAGCATTACATTGCGGCTTTCCACTGCTGATTAGGCCCAAATGAATGAGTCTAATCAGCATTGAGTCTCAAGCCGCGGCCTCCGAATCAGCTGCAGAATCCGCGTCAAGATCGAGCAGGGTACTTATTTTTTCAGCGTCCTGCACTGATTGTTTTCAATGGGAGGAATAATGAGGGAAGAATCTGCCACTGATTTGGGGGTGAAATCCGCTGCAAAATCAGCTCAGATTCCAACATGTGAACAGGGCCTGATTCCGTTATTCCGTTGCAATGAACGCTTTCATCTGTGTTAATGGAAGTGCTCCATGCAGAAACTGAGTTGGCCCCCAGAGATACATACATATGTGGCATCCCCGAGCTGGCTATGGCTGGGCTGAGGGTGATCTCTGTGCATTGTATTATTTCCTGTTGCTTCATAGCCTGTGTGACATAGCAGGGGGTCCTGAGTCTCACACAACACAGCGCCACCTAGTGAGCCTCACACGTGCATTACACCTCCCATAGCATTGAATAGTAACCAAATGTCCAATGGGAGGACATCGCCTGGGAAAAGGGGAGGAGTCAGCTGATCACTGGGTCCCCATGGTAACACCCCTGCAGGAAGGTCCTGCGTGTGAGGAGTTAGAAGTGTGGAGTGTTAGGAGGAGGAGGTGAGGAGATAAGTGTGATGTCCTGTGAAGAAAGCAGTGAGTTTAGTGCAGGAATCTCAAGTCCTAGACAGGCCCAGGAAGGTTGGAGAGCTGACATACTCCAGCTATTCAGAAGATCCTGTCCCCTGTCTGCCTAGCCATCGCCCTGAAGGAAGTCAAGCATCATTCATCTTGTCAGCATGAGACTGTGGAGAGAACATTCTGGAACACGTGCTCCATAGCAAGTATCACAGGATCCAGGGGCCAAGGCCAGACCTGTGGAATATCCTGCCACCCTGACTATTGCACTCCGAAACGCTGAGCTATCAGGACCACATAACGTGAGTGGGGAATATTATGTACTAGTATCATGGTGGGCATCCTCCTATGAGCCAAATAGGAGCCCAGACGCACCTTAGGGCTGTAACACTGAAGTATAAGGGGCTAGGAACACCTTTCATCAAGTCTACCCTGCACCCCAGGACTTTGCTGTGTCACCAGGCGTACCCCGTTGTTTTGTATTGAAGAAACTGTTTAAGCATTTGTGCCTCCACACCCATGGAAGTAAAAGTTCAACTTTACAACCGTTTCTGTGTCTGACTCTGCACCGACAACATCAGGGCGCCCCAAACACCACCAGTCGGCACAGTATAGGGGAAGCGCCCCGGGGGAACAATCGCCACCAACATTTGTGCAGCCCCCTCATCACCGGTACCAGTGGTGGTAACGTGGGACAGCACCAGCGCTGCGCCCTCGTGCCCAGAGACCGTGACAAGTCTGCGCTGTTTGCACCCCGCAATCCCAACTGCAGCGTTACCTTCCATCTGGTCACCGCACATACATATATAAATATATACACAGAAAGGGTTTAATAAATATATAAAGGGACGTAACTAGAAAAGACTGGGTCCCATAGCATACTTTTGACTTGGGTTCCCCCGCAGCATAGTGTCTCCTTTCTTGGCCCCCACACAGTATAACGCCCCATTTAAACACACTAATGTTTCACAGTAGCCCCTTCACACAGTATAATGTCCTACAGTGGCCTCCACGCAGTATAATGTCACATAGAGGTCCCTCCACACAGTATAATGTCCCATAATAATATAATAATAATAATAATAATAGTCCTTTAATAGTCCCACAATGGGGAAATTCAGTGTGTTACAGCAGCAAAGATAAGCAGATACAAATACAAATACAACATGTACAGGAATGTTCCAAGGTAAGAGGCATTACTTTGATAGCCGACAGACATATAGGAAGTAGCGGGGGGGGGGGGATTTAACAGCCAGAGAGATATTTCAGTTCTCTGTGTGTAATGATCTCCGCTTAGGTCGGTGTTGGTTGTACAGCCTAACCGCGGTGGGGAGGAAAGACTTCCGATAGCGCTCCTTCTCACACCTAGGGTGGAGCAGTCGGTCACTGACAGTACTGCTCAGCGCGATCACAGTCTCATGCATGGGATGGGACTTCTTCTTCTGCATGGAGCTCACCACAGACAGTATCCTTCTGTCACCCACCACCTGCACTGGGTCCAGTGGGCCCCCCAGGACAGAGCTGGCCTTTCTAATCAGCTTGTCAAGTTTATTTCTGTCCCTGGTTGATATACTGCTCCCCCAGCAGGCCACTCCAAAAAAGATGGCTGATGCCACTACCGAGTTGAAGAAAGTTCTAAGAAGTGCCCCCCGGATTCCAAAGGCTCTCAGCTTCCTAAGCAGGTAGAGCCTGCTGTGGCCCTTCCTGTACAGGGCCTCCATATGATCTGCCCAGTTCAGATTATTATTAAGGAGCAAACCCAGGTACTTATAGGTGTTCACCTAAAATCTGCAGTGTACAGTGTGAAGAGGAAAGGGGCGAGAACCGTACCCTGAGGTGCCCCCGTATTACAGATCACGGTACCTGACACACAGTCTTGGGCTCTCATGTATTGAGGTCGATTTGTGAGGTAGTCTAGGATCCAGTTGGAGAGGTGGTGGTCCACTCCAGCAAGGCACAGCTTGTCCCTCAATAACCTGGGCTGTATGGTGTTAAAAGCACTGGAGAAATCAAAGAACATTATTCTCACTGTGTTCCCTGGTTTCTCCATAGCAGCCCCTTCACACGGTATAATGTCCTACAGTGGCCTCTTCACACAGTATTATGTCCCATAGTGGACCCTACGGTGGTCCTTACAAATTTTTGGGGTTCACGACCCACAAAGTATTATTATCTTTTCAGACCCCCGAGTATAATGATCAGAGGCCCAGGGGAGGTGACAAACACAAAAAAAAATGTTAATTACCTTTCCTGGGCACCGGCAAGACTCCATGCTCAGTCTTCAGCCCACTTAGATGACATCAGAGACGTGGGTTATGCCGATGTCATTATGCATCAAGAACGGCAGTCTGATCCACGTGAGGTGTTTGAAGAGGGCCTGAACCAAACCGCCAAGTGATCCCAGCCTTACTTACCGATCCCCCACTCCTGCTGCAGGGATCGGTAAGCAAATAGGGCCCTTTAACTGCTGTGGTTACTCCAGCAGTTAATGGCCTATTTAAAAAAACAAAAAAAAGCCACAGTCAGGGAGCTGACGCCGGCCCTGACCAACAGTATGGAATAGAACACAATGGACCAGGCTGTGGTAGATATCTGGCTGATCAGTGTCAGTGGTGGTAGCAGTGGCAACATCAGTGGTAATACAGTATAGAATAGAACATGATGCTTCAGGCTGCAGGAGATAACTGACAGAATGGTTCCAATGGTAGCAGTGATGACAACAGTGGAAGTATAGTATGGAATAGGACATGACAGACCAGGCTGTCTGCAGATGTCTGGCTCTGAGATGGCAGTGGTGGTAGCATTGGCATTATGAGTGATAGTACAGTATTGAGTAGAACATAACAGACCATACCATCTGCAGGAAATGTCTGACTGAGTGGTGGCAGTGGTGGTAGTATTGATATCAGTGGCAGTATAGTATGGAATAGAACATGACGCCTGCAGGAGATGATGTCTGACTGTATAGGGTTTGCAACATCAGCAATACAGTAGACAGTAGCAGTGGCATCCTTGGGTTAGTCATAAATAGCCAGTCCACACTCACTGTCAGCAATGGCTGATCTTTTCCCTGGCATCAGCTGGATGTGTGTGAAAATTCATGCAGATGGTTTTGATGACGCCACCCACAGTACTGATTAACTTCTATTCCGTTACACTTGATGCTGGACAAGACAGTGCACCTATGGCAAATGGGGCAAGTTGTGCATTGGTTGGCCTTGTGAAGTAAAAAGGCTTTGATTCATCATGTTCTAAATACTCTATTGTCTGTTGCTACTGCTTTTATTTCTGCAACATGTAGTGATAGTGCTGGCAGAGGTTGTCATCCTAAAAGCTATAGAGCATAATAATATGCCAATTTTGCTTCCCTTTGGGAAGCAGGAAAAAACTTCCCCATTTTGGCTTTATAGAAAAAAAAAATCTAAAATTATGGCAATCTGGTAGTCATCCCTTTGCTTGATACTAACGATACGCTTGTCACTATGTAAGCAACAAAGCATGCTTGCCTGCATGTGCAAGGACCCAGGAGTCTGCTATGGTTGGTATTAGCGTGGTCATCTTTATCATTATTATCATCTCCACACAAATAAGGGTCAGCCTCGCCCCCTGCCTGAGATGTGGGAGCCATTGCCCCTCTTCCATTCCTCGTTACATGAGTGTGTTTCCTGTAATATTAAAGGGATGACATTACTGATGCTGCAGTTCTCACTATTCAACAAATTTGGTGGCCTCCTCAAATTGGCTCAGGAAGTAACACAGTTCCTTCATGAGCACTGGTGGCAGATTTCAAAATAACACATTGTCCCTGTGGTCTGCTGCATGCAGTAATCATTCATCGCCTTATGCTTCTCACATAGAAAGACCACATGGAGGTGAAGTAGCATGGTCTTGCCACTGCCAATTCTACAGTGCCATGGATTTGTCGTTTGGCAACATACAGAAAAATTCCCACAGGGGAGATGATCACACAAAGCTGTCACTATCACCACCACCACCACCTGAGCTTGACGTACGTCTGCCCCTGACAGGTTTTTCGTCATGTTGTAGCCATGCTTCACCACCAACAGTCATTAGTTCCTCGAATTCCGTATAACATATTTGGTAATGAATGCAGTTTTGCCATTTGATAAACCTGGTACATGGTACAAGGCACTATGAGGAAATTCATGAAAATGGATCTATTCACATGACCTATATTTTGATGGTTGGTGACAACGGACCATCATAATAATGGTCATATGGATAGCCCCCATTCACTGACAGTGAAATTAATGCTGCCATTTGACATCCGTTAAAAAAATGTACATCACACGACCAGTATTCACTGTAGCCTTACCCATATGCTGTATATGTGACACTACATTCCATACTATTCTCAAACTACCCACTAACTCCAAATATCCTCTTTTCTATAGGTGCCTACACTCCAACACACAAATGGAGAGGCCTTGTCATCAGAGGATAAAACCTACATTTTCACAATACAAAGATTATTATGTAAGAACTTACTACAAGTAGAAGCTATGTCTATCTTCTCCTGCCAATATACAGATGGCCTGAAACACAAAAAAGGGACATTGAGTTCTTATATAAACTGACATTGACAATATACTATAAAATACTAAATAATAAAACGTATAATTATCTTCTAAGTTGGCCAACAAATGTATAGATGTTAAAACAGTTGTTATTTTTCATCCTTTCAAATCCCTGGCTATAGTCTGTTTACAAAGCTGTAGGCAGTGATTGGCATATTGAGATGACATTACTTTACTTTATAGCACTGTAAACATAGACAGGTAGGGGACCACAGATCCATTAGCAAGGGAACAGTGGATGCAGCTTCAAAGATAAGAATCAATTATTATTGCAGATTATTGCTAATGATACTAACTGCAGCAGCAAAATCAATGACTTTTCATAGATGTTCTCCTTCATTTGCAATGGCCACTTAGGCTAAATTCACACTGCCGTCATTCAAGTCCACTGGTCTGATCATCATAGGATCAGTGCAATGGACTGAACAGGCAACAAAATGCTAATTATGCTAATTAGGCTCTGTACTATCAGGTGGGTGGTTCTGGGCTGGGGCAGACAACATGCCCACCTGACAGTAGAGAATCTATTAGCTAAAAGCAACAACACTGATTGGACCAGAATGGTGAGGACTAGAGAAAAATTCCAAATGCAATCAGTGGAGCACCATGTATTGAAGGATGCAAAGCGTTGGAGTTTGAGGTGATGAAAGATCTCCTTTAATCCCTTCCCTTTGACTTCCTGACAGAGCTCGATTTTTCAAATCTGACATGTGTCACTTTATGCAGTAATAACTTTGGAACTCTTTAACTCACCAAAGTGATTTTGATATTGTTTTTTGTGACACATTGTACTTACTGTCTTACTGGTAAATTTTGGTTGATATGTTTTGTGTTTAAAAATTAAAATTTTGAAAAATATGAAATTTAAAAAGTTTGAAATAATCTGCTTTTCATGCAGATAGTCATACTACCCAAATTAGTTCATAAATCTAATGTACCATATCTCTGCTTTATGTTGGCATCAAACTTTAATCACCCTTTAATTTTTTTTTACAGATATTATAATGCTTACAAGTCAAACAGCAATTTTAAAAATTTTCAATAACCTTTCCAAAACCAATTTTTCAAGGGACTAATTCAATTATGAACAGGTTTTGAAAGGCAACTGTATTAGAAACCCCCATAAATCACCCATTTTCAAAACTGCACCTCACAAGTAAGCAAACACAGTATATACGAAGCGTTTAAGCGTTTAACAGGAATTAAGACAAAATGGAGGTAAAATTTACGTTTCATTTTCTTTTACTAATATGCTCATTTAGCCCTAGAATTTACACATTCACAAGGGGTTAAAGAAGAAAATGCATCACACAATTTGTTATGCAAGTTCTCCTGACTACCATAGTACCCCACATGTGAATGTAAACTGCTGTATGGGCACACAGCAAGATGCAGAAGGGAAGGAGCGCTAATGAGCTTTTGGAGGGCAGATTTTGCTGCCATCAGTTTCAGGCACCATGTCGCATTTACAGAGCCCTTTAGGTGCCAAAACAGTGGAAACCCCCAGAAAGTGATCCCATTTTGGAAACTATACCCTCAAGCAATTTATCAATTGCATTGGGACGTAAAAATAAAAAATTACCCTTTTTCCGATAAAATGTCGCTTTAGCCTCAAAATTTTCATCTTCACAAAGGGTTAAAGGACAATAAGCAACTAACATTTTTCTCCTGAATTCCATGATACCCCAGATGTGATGGTACACTGATGTACAGGCACATGGCAGCGCTTGAAACGGAAAGAGCGCTTCTTGGCTTTTGAAGGACAGATTTTGCTGGAATAGTGTTCAGGTGCCATGTCCCATTTGCACAGCCCCTGAGCTGCCAAAACTGCGGAAACCCCCCAAACGTTACCTCATTTTGGAAACTAGACCCCTCAAGGAATTTATCAAGGGGTATAGTGAGTTCTTTGACCTTACATGTCTTTCACACAATCGGACCATAAAAATGGAAAATTACATTCTTATCTATAAAATGTGGCTTTAACCCAAAATATTTCATTTTTACAAGGGGTTAAAGGAGAAAATGCACCCCACAATTTGTTAGCAATTTCCCCCGACTATGGAAATGAACCACACATGGATCTAAATTTCTGCGTTTGCACACAACAGGGAAGGAGCGCCATTGAGTTTTTGGAGGGCAGATTTTGCTAGAAATGGTTTCAGGTGCCATGTCGCATTGGCAGAACCCCTGAGGTACCAGCGCAGTGGAAAGCCCCAACAAATGACCTCATTTTGGAACTACACCCTTTAAGGAGTTTATCAGGGGGTATAGTCAGAATTTTGAACCCACAGCTGTTTCACCGAATTTACAACAAAAGGGATGTAAAAAATGAAAAGTTACTTTTTTTTCCAATAAATTGTTGCATTAGGCCCAAAAGGGCCAATTTCTTATGAACACGGCAATAACCCATATGTGGTCGTAAACTGCTGTATGGGTACACGGCGGAACTTGGAACAGAAAGAGAGCTATTTGGCTTTTAGAGGGAAAATTTTGCTGGAATAGTTTTTGGGTGCCATGTCTCATTTGCAGAACCCCTAAAGTTCCAGTACAACAGCAAACCCCAAAAACATAACCCCATTTTGTAATCTACACCCCTCAAGGAATTTATCAAGGGCTATACTCAGCATTTTGATCCAACAGCTGTTTCATAGATTTGATTAATATTGGGCAGTGAAAATGAAAAATTATATTTTTTGGAATAAATTGTTGGTCTAGCCACAAATTTTTCATTTTTACAAGGGGTTAAAGGAGAAAATGAATCCCACAATTTGTTATGGAATTTCTCCTGACTACAGAAATATCCTACATATGGAGGAAATCTGATGTATTGGCACACGGCAGGGCACAGAACGCAGGGAGTACCATTAAGCTTTTGGAGGAATCATTTTCAGGTGCCATGACACATTTGCCCCTAAGGTGCTAATGCAGTGAAGAGTACCAAGAATTGACTTTAGTTTGGACACTGCATCCCTCAAAGGGTATAGTGATCATTTTAACCCCAGGGATGCTTTCCAAAAAGAAATACGCAGCAGATGGTGCAAAATTAAAATTGACATTGCTATTGCTGATATTGCTATTTTAGTGCCTAATAGGTCATCCCCATATCACAGCACTGTGAAATGTCAGCTCTCCAGTTATTATGCTCTGTGTGAATTTCTAGGCAGTGTGTAATAGAAGTCAATGGATTTTACAATATACTTCTATACATTAGTATGGGTGATCAGACTCACTAGTGTTCAAGTACCAAAGGGATTCTAAAAAATAAAAGTTTAAAAAAGTTACACTTCCAAAAAAATTTGAATAGAGAGCAATCAATAACTTCAGACAATCCCCAAAATGGTATAAATAAAAACTACAAAAAAGATGTTTTACACAGATCCATGCATATAAATATAAAAGCTTATGGGTGTCAGAATATGGTGACTCAAAGATTTTTTTTTTTATTTTTCAATGTTTTGGATTTTTGTACAGGTATTAAAACATAGCAAAAACAATAGAAATGTATTATTACGTGATCGGATCAACCAAAATAATATAGGTACCTTGTCATTTTTGCTGTACACTAAATGCAGAAAAAATCTAATTCCACCCTATTCTGTATTTTCCAGCTTATGAGTACATGGTACCGAATATTAAATGGTATCATTTCAAAGTGCAATTTGTACTGCAAAAAATTAAGCCCTCATATGGCTCTGTGAACTGAAAAACAAAAAAAGTGGTCGTTAAAAATCAAAAATGCAAAAACGAAAAATATCTGCAACAGAAAGGGACAAAGTTACTATTACCATACACATTACAGTAATGTTGCCACAAAACCTGCCTATTTCATTAGGACCAGCAAATTATCTAATGTATATGGGGACCTCCTGATTAGCACCAACGACAAATGTAAAGTGAGCTAAGGATCACTTCTGGATTGCAACATGACTGATGTTCTGTAGGGAGATAAGCTGCCACCAGAAGAGTCTAGCAACGACTTTCCTGCATCTTCTCATAGAAAAAACATAAACAACATTTCACATACTCTAGGTATTACTCATCATAAGACCTTGTTCATACGAAGCTCGATTTACTCACCCACTGACATTCCATAATTTGCTGTTTGGTGTTATCCTTTATTAGAAGCAATATGTAATAAATGGCATATATAGTATTAGAGCATGCAGCAATTTTTTTTTCTCATGAACTCTCACAGAACCACTTTGTGCCTCTATATAATATCATAGTTTTATGTAGCACAGTATTGACTCATGAATTCCTATAGGGTCATAAATCCATGTAATATGTATGGAAGTCTGGCTGAAAAATCCAGAGTGTGAATCTACCCTGATATAGAAAGGCCAGAGCAAGGGGGGCATCCCCCACAAGTGGAAGCCGCCATGACAGGGCCTGACGGTGGGGGCACCGTTGCTAGGGGAGGATCAGGCAGTGACGGGAGTTGGCAAGGGCAGGTGATTTAAGTGCCTGCACGACTCTCCCGTGGTCATTCACCACTGGGAAGAAGTTGTGCAGGCACGCTTACCTGCACCATGGCCGACCTGGACCTTCTCCTGGGGCGGCTCCCTGCTGCCGCCAGCAACGATGGCGACGGTGTCCTTCTCCAGCATGTTAGGAGACTGCTGGCTGTGGTCCCTGCAGTGTGGGGCAGCGATCTCCCTCCTGCTGCGTAAGGTTGTGAAGCAATACATTTGCAGTAACTAACTTTGGTCAGTAGGTGGCAACAAAGTAATAAACTGCCCATAACAATATGTATTAATGCATATAAATGTAAATATTATTCTAGGTTGCAAAGTCTGATTACAGGTAATTACTGGGACATTTTGGATTCCTACAAGCCTGGCAGTGTGCTGGAATTGCAGTTTTGATGCCTTCTACTGGAGATAGGGTACTGCATCATCACCCAGCAGGAAACAGGAAGTGAGGTCTTTGTGTGTGAAGAAGGGTCTTGAACTGAAAAGCCTGAGCTGTGTTGTGCTGGGCTGCTGGAGAAGGCTATGTGCTGGATAGAGGCCTGAGCTGAGCTGATTGCAGGAGAAGTCTTGGTGCTGGCTGAGGACTGAATCAGGACACCAGAAGGTAAAGGTAAAGAGACTACAAGAAAGAAAGGAATCAAAGACTTGTAAGTACAGCTTAGCCGCATCTACATAGAACACATGGTGATATATAAGGTTTTATAAGGGACTCTTACGCAGACACCTTATCATTGGAGAAATTGGCCTGTCTTTTAAGTGGAGAGCTGGAGCAAGGCCTATAACTATACTTTAAGGGGAAGACCGCATTGGATTATAAATAGTATTGCGCAATACTTAGGGTGCACCCCAACGAGGAACCGACCCAGGATAACCGCGTTCTTAAAGGACTTGTATCCATCACCTGTTTAAGTAACTGTGGGAACTAGGGGTATAGTTTGATGCAATACTCTGTTCCATATTATTTTGTATTTCTTCTCTGTTTATACCTTGCTGCATATTTTCCCAGATCTCTCTTCATTGCTGTTCTCAGTAAACATTGTCCTCGGAATTAAAACGCTGTGTGTGTCTGTGTGGCATTGTGTACCCGCTGAACCTGTGGGCCCAGCCCTTGGTCCTCTTTCAGCTGCTGCCTGGGTGTCTGTGTCTCCTCCGGCACTTCGGTGGCCGTCGTCTCGCAGGCTGACGGCGACCTCCGTGATTTTGATGGCGACGAATATCCTCAGCGTGTGGATTCGGGATCTGTGGCTGGCGGGATCACAGCTTCTGCGCAGCCAGGTGAGTGTCCATGTCATGTTCTGTTCCAGCAGTTTTTAGAACTCAGCCATCGGGTTAAGGTCAGGGTGGGATAGCTAGTGATAGTTTGGGGTTGGGGGTCCCACGGTGGGTTTAAGGGGGCTTCAGGAGATTTTGGCACGGTCCAATGGGGGTGGTACACGGAAAGTACGTTTCCATTGTGATAACCAGTCAGTTGTCATGGCTATTAATTCTTTGTCTGCTTCCTCTCCTTTGGTGGTGTGTCTTTTGCGGCATTTGGTGTTGCGTTGTTTGTCTCTTAATGCGTGGGTGGTGCGGTTCATGTGTCGGGGGTGACTAATGTGATTGCCAACTCTCTTTCTTGTTTTCAGTGGGAGCAGTTTCGGAGTCTGGTCCCATTCATGGACGTCACGTATCCCTTTCCTGGAAAATCTGTGGGGCATGGTCAGTGGCGGGTGAGCTGATTCGTTGTTCTTTAGCCTCGGGTACTAGGGTAGCATACGAGGCGGCTTGGCGGGAATTTGAGACTGTGATGGTTGAGTTGCGGGGGGGTTCTTCTGATGTTGACAGGTGTACGGTGGTACTGTTGCCGGTAGGGTCTGGGCATTGTCTGGATGGTCGGTTTCCTGGATGGGGTGTTTGGTGTTGGGTTTGGCTTATGGGTTTAAGTCTTGGGAGTTTCAGAGACGTGACCAAGGATTTTTTAGTTACTCAGGCCTTTAAGGGTTTCCGTAGGGGCCGGTCCCGCTCTGTGTCGTTTCACTTGTTGGAGCAATTGGGCGGGGTAGTGGGGCAGGTTTGTTCTTCCCCGTTTGAGGTTGCCCTTTTTTGCTTAGCCTTTTCTTGGGCTTTTTTCGGGGCACCAGGGCGGGGGGCGTTTTGTTGCAGGACGTGTTGGTGGTGGGGTCCGGGGTCGAGTTTGTTATCCGGCGTTCTAAAACTGATCAATTGGGTAGAGGCAGAAGGGTTCGGCTGGGGGCGGTGTCAGGGTCCCCCATGTGCCCATTCCAGTGTCTGGAGGTTTTTTGGGGGGTTTGTTGCAGGTTCCCCTGGTCCATTGCTGCGCCATCAGGATGGGTCCTTCTTGTCTAGGTATCAGTTCACTTGGGTCTTCCGTCATTGTTTGTCCGTGTTGGGTCTTGACCCGTCTGTTTACGCCCCTCATTCTTTCCTTATTGGTGCTGCCACGGAGACGACGGTTTTCGGTTTGGCCCAGGACGTTCTGCGGCGCATAGTTAGGTGTGAGTTGCCCCATTTTATTTTTTATGTCCGCCTTCACCTGTTTTAATCGGGTTTTTGTCTTATCTTGGCTGGCGTGGTGGGGGGAGGGGTGGCTGATGGGATCGTTTTGGTCTTAAGTTCGTGGAAGGTGGATTGTTTTTGTTCTTGGGGCGATTCATTGCAGGCAGTACTTCCTGGTTCTTTTTCCTTCATAGGTGCCCTGTCGCAGCTGGTGTGGATTATGGGCCACTCGTATGTCCATTGGGGGGCTGTTCGCACAGACGTGCACCGGATGTTCTGGTGCTTCACTTGGGTGGGAATGATCTGGGGTCTTGCCCATTTCGGGATCATTAAGCATGATCTCATGTGATTGTGAGGGGAGTTCTCGTCCTTGGTGGTAGTCTGGTCGGACATTGTTCCGAGACTGGCCTGGAGAAGGGCCAGGTCTGTCCCGAGGATTAATAAGGCACGTTCGAAGGTGAACAGGGTAGTTAGTGCTTTTGTGGTCAGGCATGGTGGGGTTTGTGTCAGGCACCACGAGTTGGAAGATGTGCAAGAGGGATTTTGGTTGGCAGATAGTGTTCACCTGAATGATGTGGGGATTGACTTGTGGGCCTTGGGTCTTCAGGTTGGCATTGAGCGGGCCTTAGCTCTTGTGGGGGTGTGAGCATACTTGATGTTGTCAAGGTATGCTCACGGTGGCGAGGTGGGGGGTCCTTGGAGTTGGTTGACATTCTGGGGGTGGGGAATCCTGGTGGTCAGTTTCCCCATTGATTAATTACAGTTTGGGTCTCTTTGTTTTTGGGCTCCTGCTGGGTGGTGTCCTGGGGAGTGCTTTATATGTGGTAAACTGCCATCTGTGTTGGCCTCGAGCCTGTGGTTTGCGGCTGGGGGTAATCGGTGTGGTGGACAGTCTGGCGGCCAGATTTTGTAGCTCCAAGGACCTCCTCTCCAGGATGCATCTTAGTGGCTGAAAGATGGGTTATTGTTCTTATTATTTGAGGGGTTAGGTGTTATTTAAATCTCCAGCTATTTGCACGGAAGGTACGCTGGCATAAAATTCATAAGATCCGAGACAAGAAGTTAAGTCTTGAATTGGGAATTCCCCCAGAGATGTTACCAGAGGTCAGGCTCCTATCAGAGCTAGACCAAGGGGGGGAGGTTCACAGGGTTCGGGTCCCTTTACTTCTCTGAAACCTAAGAATGTAGCAATGCCACCTATCGGAGATACATCAGTGATTGATGTGTTTGTGGAAAAGGTAACAAATGATTTATGTGCTATACAGGGAGTGGAAACTAGGTTTAATTGTACAAGAGAGGAAATGATGGCTGTTAAGAACTTGGAAGCTGATAAAAATATAGTGCTAAAACCCTCAGACAAGGAGGGGAACACTGTGATTTTGGATACTTTACAATATCAATCTATGTGTGAAACCCTTTTGAATGATAGGAATACCTATGAAATTCTGACATGTAATCCATCAGAAGGGTTTCTTCGGGAGTTGAGGGTTATCTTACAGGAGGCCAGGAATAATGCAATTATTAGCGATCCTGAATTAAAATTTTTGTTACCTAAATTGCCCCGGGTGGCTACATTCTATGGTCTCCCCAAGGTCCATAAGGTCCTGGATCCCATCAAGGGGAGACCCATAGACTAGGGGGTGGACAGTTTAAACCAGAATACTGGTATCTATCTTGATCAGGTGCTTCGACTGTTTGTGATTTCCCTTTCGTCATATGTACGGGATACAAGTGACCTCTTGCATAAAATAGAGGGAGTAACATTAGACCAAGACTGTATCCTAGGAAGTATTGATGTGGAATCACTTTATTCTTCTATTCCACATGATAAGGGACCACAGGTGGTGGAATATTTTCTGGCCTCAAGAGGTTGTCAGTACCGCTTCCACAGCCAATTCACAATGGACTTATTACATTTTTCACTTACACAGAACTTTTTTTCTCTTTAACGGGAGATTCTACCACCAGCTCAGGGGCACAGCCATGGGCAATCCATGTGCGCCTACATATGTCAACTTGCTCTTGGGCTGGTGGGAGGAAACTATTGTGTTTGGTGAGGATGTCCAGTTATATGACAGAATTGAGTTGAGGGTGCGGTATATATATTGATGACATTTTTGTTATCTGGCGGGGGGACGCAGATTAATTTAACAACTTTGTGAGAAACCTTAATGATAATGTTATAGGTCTCAGATTTACATGTGAATGGGATATTAACTCTTTACCATTTCTTGATATTCGAATTTCTAAAACTGAGAGTGGCACTCTGGCAACAGAGGTATATCGTAAACCTACCTCTACAAATTCGCTATTATATTGGGAAAGTCACCATCCTCTGGCCCTCAAAAGAGGAATTCCCAAAGGACAATATTTGAGGGTCAGGCGTAATTGTTCAAATAAAGAAAAGTATATTGAACAAGCTGGTGACTTGAGGGAACGGTTCCTTAAACGAGGATATCCGGATCGTGTCCTTAGGGAGGCTCATAAGTATGCATTGAATCAGAGGAGAGAGACTTTGCTTGAGCCTTTGCCAAGGATGGCTGAAGGGGCTCAAATTAGCCGTTTTATAACCACTTTTGACAATGGAACAAACAAAGCGAGAGAGATTCTCAAAAAGCACTGGGACATACTATTAATGGACTCAGATATAAGTGAAGCAGTTGGGGCTACCCCTTCAATCACATTTAGGAAAGGCAGATCTCTAAGAGATGTGTGCGGAGTCATTTTGAGCCTATTAAAAAAAAGACTACATGGCTGGACGTGGAAATTAAGGGTTGTTATCGTTGCAGTGGCTGTATTGCATGCTCATGTCTTGGACAAAACATTTGACATCAGACACTTAGTGAATTGCAGAACAAAGGGGGTGATCTACAAGGCCACCTGTTTGTGTGGCCTTGAGTATATTGGGAAAATGAGGAGAGAGTTTAGTAGAAGAGTGGGGGGGCATTTGGGGGACATATCTCATGAACGTGATACTCCCATTGCCCACCATGTGTCAATGTTTTATGCAGGTGATAAGAATGTAATCAAATTTATGGGAATAGATGTGGTTCCTTTTCCAATAAGAGGGGGAGACCGGGATCGTCTTCTCTTACAGAGAGAGACGAAATGGATCTTTAGGCTTAAAACTGTCACCCCTAATGGATTAAATGAGCAGATCAACTATAGTTGTTTTGTTTGATCTTGGTCATTTTTCTTTTAGGATGGTCCCTGTGTTATAATACCCCTGTATATAGCTTATCTATAGTGACTTTTCATGTGATGTCACCTTATTTAATTAGAAATGGTAGGGATTATATTTTTATTTTTCTGTATTTGCAGTGATTAAACATCTGGTGTTATGCCTTTCTGCCATAATATGCAAGGGTTGACTTGTAGTCCCTAGTTGATGCCTGAATTTGCCTTTAGTGGGATCACTCCAGTGTATACGCTGATATTGATTTGCTCTTTTGATTATTAGGTAATAAATATTGATTTGCTCTTTATGGATTTTTTTTTTATTTTTTATTTCTTTTCCAATATTATATCTTTTTTTGATCAATATTTGTAAAATTGGACATATATTTGATAGGTATGTATCAGCCTGGGCTTGATCCTGGGCTCGGCTGATACTATGCAGCAGAAATGTGGGCTTCTATATGGAATCTGCCACAGATTGTATTGATGAGACTGTGTTTGGAATGTTATATAGTCCAGGGGGAGTAACTGGGTGTGGTGTGTATCACACCTAGTGTCTCTCTCTGTGGGGGTTTTACACCATAGAGCAACCTAGTGTGTTGCTTTGAGTGAGCAGTCCTTACCCTCCTGTGTCTAATTGGGTTGTGGTTTCTGCTCACTAAGGATGGAGGTGGGGAATGGAGTCCCTTCACTGCCCAGGACCTCTGTGTCTAATGGGTTAGTAAACACATGGGGGAAGGGCGTTTGCCTGTATGCATTAGCCATGTGGAGCTGTGTTTTGTTTATAGTGGTCACTAGGCAATAGATTGGCCAGGACCTGGAACTGATAATGAAAGGCCCTATAAATTAGCACGTGGAACGCTGAGACAGCGTGCACTACAGACTAGACCAGGGGTAGGCAACCTTTTTTGTTCGGCGTGCCGATTTTAATAAAAAAATCAAAGATGAGGTACTCGGAGTGCCGGTCAATAATTGTAAGTCTGACAACCCCTAAACTAAAGTCATATACCACAAACCATAACACAGAAGTCCTGCACCAGATGCTTTAGGACACATGCATTTACTGCTATTTCCTGGGACGCTCCTGTACTTTCTGATTAGAAGCAATGAAAGTCCATGTACAGCCCCCAATTAGTGGTAAATGTATGTGTCCAGGAGCACCATATGGCAGCATCCTTATGGTGGAAACACACTATGTATCTGGATGCAGCTATATTTGGAACTTTTTCACTCGATGTAAAACTGGTGCATTTTTGCACAAAAAAAAAAACAAAGCCTGAGTTTTCTGTGCAAAAACACATCCTTAATATAGAAAACACACCGTTATTCAGAATAATGTCCCATAGTGGTCCCTGCACACGGTATATGTCCCATAGCGGCCCCTGCAACATGGTATATGTCCCATAGCGGCCTCTGCACACGATATATGTCCCATAGCGGTCCTTGCACACGGTATTATGTCCCATAGCGGCCTCTGCACACAGTATTTGTCCCATAGCGGCCTCTGCACACGGCATTTGTCCCATAGCTGCCCCTGCACACAGTATTTGTCCCATAGCGGCCCCTGCACACAGTATTTGTCCCATAGCGGCCCCTGCACACAGCAATATGTCCCATAGCGGCCCCTACACACTGTATATGTCCCATAACGGCCCCTACACATGGTATTATGCTCCATAGTGGCCCCTGCACACGGTATATGTCCCATAGCGGCCCCTGCACGGTATATGTCCCATAGTGGTCCCTGCACACGGTATTATGCTCTATAGTGGCCCCTGCACATTCACTAGCTATTATTATACTGTGGGGTCTCTTCAGACCACAGAGTATAATAAGTGGAGGGCAAAGAGAGGTGATGAAACATAAAAAACAATGTTAACTCACCATTCCACGCTCCGCAGCCGCTCTGTATCTTCGGGCGCTTCTGCCTGTAGTCAGCGACCGCTCATTGAGTCTCAGGGGTCACGTCACGTCATTATGCGTAATGACGTCAGATGCAGACGCGACCCCTGAGGCCCTGTCAGCTGACTTCAAGCAGAAGCGCCTGAAGAGTACACAGCGGCTGCGGAGCGCGGAATAGTGAGTAACCTTGTTTTTTATGTTTGATCATCTCCCCGGGGGCTCCGCTTATTATACTCGGGGGTCTGAAGAGACCCCACAGTATAATAATAGCAGTTTTGTTTCGGACGTGTTTGGTCCGATCGAAACTGCTGGGTGAGGAGTCCGCTGGCGTGCCAGGGAAATATGCCTCGCGTGCCAAGAGTGGCACGTGTGCCATAGGTTGCCGACCCCTGGACTAGACAGACCAGGTCTCTATGTGGGAGAGATAAGAATAGTTTGTGATTGTACCTGACCATGTTTTGGATCCCTTGATGAGTCATGGCTACTCATGATGGAACGCGTAGGGACAGGTGACAGGTGACTAGATGTGGACTGCCCTTGTAAGGGCAGGAGCTCTTTGGGGATAATAGGGCCATTTTTGAGATATAGCATCAGAACTTAATGACCAGGATGGCGATTCCCACAGAGCTAATGATGGATCATGAATTATCAGACTCATGACTGGTGATATGGTGAGATCTATCTGATTTTTCTTACCTTTTCATATATTTGGAAGTCTGTGATTTAGGGTTTTAACATTAACTCTTTATTTTTTGTTGATTTGTGTACTGGATTGATATAAACCCTGATCGCACAAATATTTATCTGTGTTAGTCTTTTCATTTATAGACATGTCATTATTGATGTGCCTTTTTATGAGATTTATATTAAAAGTTATGTTTTATAGTTTTTTCCACATTTGCTGTATTTATTGTTAGGTGTTATTTATTTACTTAGGGGTGATGTAGATCTCTTATTTATATATTTCGGGTTGTTTAAAAGTATGGTTATTTTTTATTATTTATGTTTGTATTTAATAAAATGGCTGTTGTGGCCAATTAATTTAACCCCCTTGTGTGTCTTTTTTTATTGGGGCAGGAAGAAGTAGGAGGTGGTGTTGGGGGGGAAGGTGGTTTAGGTGGCCATGGCAAGGGTAAGTATATGATGTGGTCGACAGCATCCTCAGTGCCAATGTCATACGAAGAAATGCGTGCTTAGCTGTCTGGACTATTGTCATTATCAAATAAAAATATATTGCTTTGTTGCCTCATTCCTGGCAAGTTCTGACAGCAATTTTCGAGTTCCTGTGTTTGTTGAGAGCGACGTAGGGGTAGTCATAGACATAAGAGACTGGCACAGTAATTATAGGTTTACCCAGCATTCTGACATTTCCAAGCTTGTTAGCTAGGGTCACCTATAATTACAGTTACATTGTACTCTTTAAGTGATCTGTCATTAATAGTGTGTAATTAAATGGCAAATAATAAGTACCTGGTAACAAATAAGCGCTATTGTCAATCTACTGGCGGATATTTATATTTATCAGCACAGGTTCTAAATGTGATTAGTGCTGAATGGTGCCAAGAACAATTCTCAAACAATTGGGGTTAAAATACAATTTCATCAGGGAAATAAACTATTGAAGATCATAATGATAAAATGTAGTATAAACTCTAAAGTGAATACAAAATGTAATAGGCAGATTAAAGGAAATCTGTTCCCTATAGTTTCTCAGGTACTGAAAAATAGTTTAACCAGGTACTGAAAAATATTCTTTTTCCTAACCATTATTTTTTGATTATATTCTATTTTTTTTGTACATGGGGCAGACATCTTAGCTGAAATGCTGAGCTACTCTGTTAACAGCAGATCATAGATATGCTTTACAGCAGCCACATGGACCATAGCAATCAGAATTCTGGAGATGAATCGTTGACTCCAATTTAAGAATGCTGTTGGCATGCTCTATGACCTGTGCAGCTGTTAATGTAATGGAAGAGGGAAAATGTCACCAGTCAACATTACCTATTGTCCATGTTGAATCATGTATTATCTGTCTTCAGCTTTACAAAAGGGATGTTGTCTTTCATTGTAATACTTCTGCTTATGATAATTAAATGACTTCTGAAAAGTGATCTCTACAGATCATGAAATGTTGGCCTATTATACCGCACAAAATCCAGTGTAGAAACTGCAAGATTTCTGGGTTTTTAAAACATAGATAGCATTTGTGACATGAAAAACTAGAAAAAAAACACATATGAGCTTTAAAAATATGGTTAAAATAAAAACTTGAATTAAACAATTGGCTATGTATGCAGGTAATGAGCTAAAATGCAGGGAATGAGCTAAAATAACAAATAAACCTATACTTACCTGTCTGCTCCATAGCTGCTTTCAGCTAAGCTATGATCTTCCCACTGGGATTTATATACATGTTTGGAGTGGTGATGTGTCCATATACACACATCACCGCTGCAGCCAATCACTGTACAGCATGAGACTAAGCTCTTAAGAGAGACTGGCTGCAGCTGAGGTGTGTGTATACAGACATGTCACGACTACAGACATTTAAACAATTCCTGGGAGAAAGCACTGGAACACAGTGCTGAATGTGGGGACGATGGGTAAATAATATAGGTTTATGTGTTATTTTAACTCATTCCCTGCAGGTGGCTATTAGAGATGAACGAATCGAAGCTGCAGAAGTGGAATTTGATCCGAATTTCAGGAAAAATTTGATTTGCATGGAATCCAAATTTCCTCACACTTCGTGGTAACGATTTGCATTTAGTTCAAAACGGCTGCTGTACATATTAGGACATCGGGCAAGGAACTCTGGGAACACTGGATCACCCACGATGCCATGTGTGCAGCCAATGCAGCCAGCCCTGTGATGTCACATCCTTTTAACCTCTTCGCGAGGGCACACGGCATGTTTGACCGCTGCATCCAAGGTGTTAAATCTCCCGATCGGTTATGGTGCAGGGTGTTAGCTGTAACTGACAAGGGGTTCCGCCATTTTGACGCCCACCGGCCCACCCCAGCTCTCTGCAGCCAATAAATAGCTGTTTTTGTTACGCAATTCGCCGAGATTTACAGTGGGGAAAAAAGTATTTAGTCAGCCACCAATTGTGCAAGTTCTCCCACTTAAAAAGATGAGAGATGCCTGTAATTGACATCATAGGCAGACCTCAACTATGAGAGACAAAATGAGAAAACAAATCCAGAAAATCACATTGTCTGATTTTTAAAGAATTTATTTGCAAATTATGGTGGAAAATAAGTATTTGATCAATAACAAAAGTTCTCAATACTCTGCTTGAAATTGTTATCAGTATAAAAGACACCTGTCCACAACCTCAAACAGTCACACTCCAAACTCCACTATGGTGAAGACCAAAGAGCTGTGGAAGGACACCAGAAACAAAATTGTAGACCTGAACCAGGCTGGGAAGACTGAATCTGCAATAGGCAAGCAGCTTGGTGTGAAGAAATCAACTGTGGGAGCAATAATTAGAGAATGAAAGACATACAAGACCACTGATAATCTCCCTCGATCAGGGGCTCCACGCAAGATCTCATCCAATGCAGTCAAAATGATCACAAGAACGGTGAGCAAAAATCCCAGAACCACACGGGGGGACCTAGTGAATGACCTGCAGAAAGCTGGGACTAACGTAACAAAGGCTACCATCAGTAACACACTACGCTGCCAGGGACTCAGATCCTGCAGTGCCAGACGTTTCCCCCTGCTTAAGCCAGTACATATCGGGGCCCGTCTGAAGTTTGCTAGAGTGCATTTGGATGTTCCAGAAGAGTATTGGGAGAATGTCATATGGTCAGATGAAACCAAAAAAGAACTGTTTGGTAGAAACACAACTCATCGTGTTTGGAGGAGAGTGAATGCTGAGTTGCATCCAAAGAACACCATACCTACTGTGAAGCATGGGGGTGGCAACATCATGCTTTGGGGCTGTTTCTCTGCAAAGGGACCAGAACGACTGATCCGTGTACATGAAAGAATGAATGGGGCCATGTATCGTGAGATTTTTAGTGCAAACCTCCTTCCATCAGCAAGGGCATTGAAGATGAAACGTGGCTGGGTCTTTCAGCATGACAATGATCCCAAGCACACCACCAGGGCAACAAAGGAGTAGCTTCATAAGAAGCATTTCAAGGACTTGGAGTGGCCTAGCCAGTCTCCAGATCTCAACCCCATAGAAAACCTTTGGAGGGAGTTGAAAGTGCATGTTGCCCAGCGACAGCCCCAAAACATCACCGCTCTAGAGGAGATCTGCATGGAGGAATGGGCCAACCTTGTGAAGACTTAAAGAAAACGTTTGACCTCTGTCATTGCCAACAAAGGATATATAACAAAGTATTGAGATGAACTTTTGTTATTGACCAAATACTTATTTTCCACCTTAATTTGCAAATAAATTCTTTAAAAATAAGACAATGTGATTCTCTGGATTTGTTTTCTCATTTTGTCTCTCATAGTTGAGGTCTACCTATGATGACAATTACAGGCCTCTCTCATCTTTTTAAGTGGGAGAACTTGCACAATTGGTGGCTGACTAAATACTTTTTTTCCCCACTGTAGACCCCCAAGGACGAGATGGGATTGAAAGAGGCTGCAAAAGTCCCACTGGTGAAGTACGAGGAGTTTTATTCATGCACAGGTGTTACAAGAAGAAACATATTTCTTCACGTCCTTTTGATAATTCATTGTCTTCTGAATGCGCTTGTGACCTGCTATCTTGGAGTCATGAATAAACTTTAATACTCTTAGTCATACACTCTCTGGCACATAAATGTAGTGTTTAAGGCTAAGGCCCCACGTTGCAGAAGCTTTTACGTAGCTTTTTTTGTTGCAGATTTTGTTACAGTTTTTTGAGCCAAAGCCAAGAGTGGATTGAGCAAAAGGTAGAAGTATAAGTGCTTTTTATATATTTCCCATTCCTTTTGTAGCCATTATTGGCTTTGGCTCAAAAAAACACAACAGATTCTGCAACAAAAAAAACTGCGTTTCCGCAACATGGGGCCTTAGCCTAAGAGTCCATACTCTATTTTGAAACGTAAGAGATATATCATCTGGTGGATTCAGAAGAACTGGATCAGTCTCATATGCTGCCCTTATCTCTTCCAGCAGATCCTTGTTGGTAATGGCCCCCACAAAATTGGATTCTGACAGAATGGTAGTTGGTGGTGCAGGTGGAGAGGAGTCATTTGAGATCAGTCTGGATAAGGTATCAGCTTTTCCATTTCGGGAGCCAGGTCTATAAGAGATCACAAAATTAAATCGATTAAGAAACAGTCTCCACCGAGCTTGACAGGGAGACAAACATTTAGCAGATCTGATGAACTCTGAATTACGATGGTCAGTTAGCACCAGTATCTACTGTGCTGCTCCTTCCAAATGATGTCGCCACTCTTGAAAAGCAGCAACGAAGGCTAAAAGCTCCTTGTTTCCTACATCATAATTCTTTTCTGAGGAGGTTAATCTTCAAGAAAAATAAGCACAAGAATGTACCAAGTCTTTTTCTCCAGTTCTTTGTGATAGAATAGCCCCTATTGCACAGTCAGAAGCATCCACGATAAAGGCATGTTTAGGGTCAGGGTGAATCAGTATAGGAGCTGTGGTAAATTTTGTCTTTAGACAAAGGAAGTCATCCTGTGCTTGAGAAGACAAAATAAATGGTATTCCCTTCCTTGTTAATTGAGTAATTGGTGCAATTATAGCTGAAAATTTTTTGATGAACCATCTGTAGAAATGAGCAAAACCTACAAAACGCTGAACCTCTTTCACATTCCTTGGGGTTGGCCAGTCCATTATTGCTTGAATCTTGCTGGAGTCCATATGCAGTCCTTCAGTAGAAATTACATAACCCAAGAACTGCATTTCTGTTTGTTGAAATTCACATTTCTCCAATTTAATATAGAGTTGATGAGTTCGTAGATGCTGTAGCACAACTCTGACATGGTTTTGGTGTTCTTCCTCAGAATTAGAGAAGATTAGTATATCATCCAGATAAATGACTACAAACTGATCTAGCAGATCTTTGAAAATGTCGTTAATGAAATGCTGAAAGCTTGTGGGTGCATTACACAGTCCAAAAGACATGACTAAGTACTCAAAATGTCCAAAACGTGATCTGAATGCTGTCTTCCATTCATCACCAAGTCTTACACGCACCAAGTTATAGGCACCACTTAGGTCTAGTTTGGTGAAAATCTTTGCATATTGTACTCTATCCAGCAACTCAGGTATAAGAGGCAGAGGATAAAGGTTCTTTATTGTTATTTCATTTAGTTTTCTATAATCAGCACAAGGCCTTAAGGTACCATCTTTCTTTTTTACAAAAAATTTTGGTGCACCTGCTGGTGAAGTAGATGGGCGAATAAATCCTTTAGCTGAATTTTCATTGATGTATTCTTTAAGTGATTTCAGTTCAGGCTCTGAATATATGGATATATGCTTCCAAAAGGTATAGCTGCCCCTGGCAATAGTTCAACGGGACAGTCATAAGGTCAGTGTGGGGGCAACTTGTCAGCATTCTTTTTATCACATACATCAGCAAATTCTTTATACATAGATTGCAGTTTTGGGGATGTTTCAAGGTCCTCGGTACCATAGGCATGAGGTTGATTAGATGAAGTCTGTTCTGAGTGAACCTCTGGTAGGAAGGACACTACTTTGGTTTCCCAGTTGATCTGAGGGTTCTGAGTTTGCAACCATGGAAGTCCCAAGATGATTGGAAAATGTAGAGATGAAATTAATAAGAAAGATAAAACCTCTTGGTGATTAGGTTCCATTATTATCTCCAAGGGTTCAGTCTCTTGATTAATTGGGCCTGAGTTCAGTGGGGACCCATCAACCGTTTCCATCAGAATTGGTGAAAGTCTCCCCTGGATCTTCACTCCATGCTTATTAGCAAAAGCAATATCCATAAAGTTTCCATTTGCTCCAGAGTCCACCATGGCAGAGGTAGATATCCACTGATAGCTGGTACAAAACTTGATGGGAAGGAAGCAATGAGAGTCCTTTCTTTCCTTCTTAATGTTAGGTGCTATCGAAGAGATTGAGCGGACGACTGCATTCACTGGTGGCACTGGTTCAGAATAAACGGATTCATCCTTCTTCTACAGACTTCTGTCAACGACTTGGACAATTACTGATAAAGTGATCAGGTTTACCACAATAGAAGCATTGATTTTCCCGCAGTCTGCGTTCCCTTCTATCGGCACTTTCACGTTTTTGTATACTGTCAATTTGCATAATTTTAGCACCAACTTCAGAGTACTTCTTAGTTTCAGAGTCTCTGGAGGTGGAAGGTGGAACAGATAAGTACCGAAGTACTGTTAAGTAAGAAGCCAGGTAGAACTCCACTTTTCTTGCCTCCGCTCAGACAGTCGAGTATCAATACGAACACAATGATGTACAAAATCATCAAAATTTGTGGGAGCATCAGCACGTGCTAATTTATCTTTAAGTGCATTAGATAGTCCATTCTTGAAAAATGTTAATTTTGCAGCATTATTCCATTCAGTGTCAATGACCCACCTTCTGAATTCTGTGGCATATTCAGCAACCGAGTGTCTGCCCTGACGTAGAGCCAATGATGTTGCTTCAGCTGTTGCACATCGGTTAGGATCATCAAATACCTGGTTCCTGTATTTGCCCCGCATGTTGAGCCACCATATTATGTAAATCCTGAGTTGCTTGTCCGAATATTAACACATTATGAGATGTCTGATTTTCAAATGCCAAATACTTTGTTTTCAAACTTTGCATTTCAGCGAAGATGTTAGTAAGTTAACAGCTCATATTATTTATACGAACCTCCAAGCTCACTTTCCTGGTGGATTCCATAGTTCAGGCTCAAGTATCCTTTTACAATACTGGTACTCATGGCTGGAATCCAGTGGCCAGATGGAAGAAAGCCACGCGCAGTTAGATGTTGTAGAGTAGTAGTCCGGGGTGTGGCTTGAGTTGTAGATCGCAAGGGTAATACAGCAAGGAGTAGAAACAGTCTGGGAAAGACAGTTCAGAGAAGCTGGAGACTGGAAGCAAGCCACAATACTCGAGCAATGGTTGAATTGCCTCATGGGTATAAATAGGCCCAAACAGAAAACAAGATGGCTTCAAATTGGCACACATAGGTCATCTTGGTTAAAGGGAATCTGTCAGGGCAATTTGAGACACTAAACCACCCACATGTCCATATGGACCTGGGGTTAAGTGTCCCAAATCACCCTGTTATAACGCAATCCATGGCCGCATTAAAAATAAAAAAGCTTTATACTCACCCTGCCGCTGTACTCCCCGCACCTGTGCAGCTATTCAATGAAGCCAGAGGAGTACTCCTTGGCTTCAGTGCGCATGCCCCGCAATTAAGCAGTGAAGCCGGGGTGTCCATCTTTGGCTTCACTGAAGAACAGCGCAGGCGCTGGGAGGCGTGCCTCATGAATAAGCCGGACTGTTCTCACCAAACAGCGTCGATCGGACCCTTTTCTAGGTAAGTATAAAGGTTTTTTATTTTTAATGCTCCTGCGGATTGCATTACAACTGGGCAATTTGGGCCACTAAACCCCAGGTCTATAAGGACCTGTGGGTGGTTTAGTGTCCCAGATTGACCTGACAGATTAACCTTAAAGGGCAAATCCTAGGATAACACAGCAGCCTCCAGTGGTGAGGAGTGGAAGTGCAACACAATAGTTCAGAGTGAGAGAAACAGCGGCCACTGGTGGTAAATTAGAAAAATACACCAGGATTCTGACACCAGGATTCTGACAAGATGGGCAAACCTTTCAAGATTCATTTCAGGGTCAGGTGACTCAGATCCAAGATTATGGGTCAGCTATGTATTGACCTTGTCCATAATTGCTGCTCCACGTGTCGTTGGTGTTGTGCAGCTTTCCCCAGATTGACGTATACAAGGAAAGGATCATGACACATCACACATGGTGGTATAAAATAGGGAAGCTTTCATAGAGAAATAATGGCAGCTAAGTGTCCTAGCTAGGTGTCCTCCATCGAGCTTGAGTGCATGCCATCAGTTTACCAAACTCAATGGAATCCACAAAGTGTGTCACCGCAGCTTGACATTGGCGTGGAAGAGAATGAGCAGAAACAGTTGGTGATGATGATATTAACAACAACCATGGCTAGGTGTAGATGTAGTCTACCTAAGACCATGGGGAGGAGTAGAAGAGCAGCCTTGCTCACTTCCCCTGCCAGTGCCACTGCCACTGTTGAGTCTATTTTTCCAAATAAGAGAGTGATTCCTTTGTATGTGAGTGTGTGGAGATGTTGTTCCTACATTTGTTCCTGCATGGCCATGGCTAAATTTCTGCTTGCATATTTTGCACATCTCCATGTGTTTATTGTTTGGAATTGCACATAAAAACTACCACACGCATGATGACCACGAGTAGTTACTGCCAGCAGCAACAGAAACTTGTCTGCCACTACCACCACCACCAGTGCCACCACCCCCACCCTGCTTCTAGATCTGCCCCGGGTAGGCTTTTTGGATGTTGGGCCTGCATAATGGATGGAATCATTACTTTCACCACTGCCACCACCCTCTTCATCAGATGTCACCTTGTCACCTTGACCCAGTTGCCAAGTCCTATCCTCAAAAAAAATCATCTTCAGCAATATCATCATTTTCCCCACTTTCTGATCCATGTCATCACAAAGAGGAAGACTACACTGACTATGAGAAAAATAGCAGGTGTAAAATCACTACCAGGGATCTATGTCAGTGAAGAATATGAAGGAGACTCAGTTGATATTAATTTTTTACTGCACACAGTGCTTAATTATAGTGGTGTATGTATGTCTTTTTTTGTGGGGGGGGACGGAGTTTGTTGTTTTTTTACAAATATGTATTTAACCCCTTAACGACCCAGGGCGTAATAGTACGTCCTGAGTCGCATGACGATGTATGGAGAGCGCTCAGGAGCTGAGCGCTCTCCATACACCGCAGGTGCCGGCTGTATAATACAGCCAGGACCCGCAGCTAACAGCAGCGATCGGTGCCTGCACCGATCGCGGCTGTTAACCCTTTAGATGCCCTTTTAGATTGACCGCGGCGTCTAAATAGCGGAGCCGCCATGGGCGCCGCCATTTTTACCTCATCGCCGCCCTCCAGAACGTCATCGGAGGGCGGCGCTTGGGTGCCATGACACCTGGGAGCCTATTGAAGGCTCTCAGGCCTGTCAATACAGTATAGCTATTAGACGATGCCAGAGGCATCATCTAATAGCAGTGACGGCATTTTGCTATTCACTGCGATACAGTAGTATCGCAGTGAATAGTATGATCGATCATACTCCCTAGGTTTCAAGGTCCCTAGGGAGTCTGATCATACAAGTAAAAGTAGAAAAAAAAAAAGTTTTTAAAAGTATGTAAAAATAAAAAAAACACAAAAGTTCAAATCACCCCCCTTTCCCTAGATCAGATATAAAAGTAAATAAACAAAAGTAAACATAAACACTTTAGGTATCCCCGCGCTCCAAAATGGCTGAACTATTAAAATATTTATCCCATACGGTGAACGGCGTAGCGGGGGAAAAAAAATAAAAATGGCCAAATAGCGTTTTTTTCAACACTTTGTCTCCTATAAAAAATTGAATAAAAAGTGATCAAACCATCAGATCTTTCCCCAAGTGGTATCAATAAAAACGTCATGTTGTTCCGCATAAAAAGACGCCTTACCCAGCTCCATACATGTAAATATGAAAAAGTTACAGGTGACACAATATGGCGACGCAAATTTTTTTTTTCTATTTAGCAAAGTTTTTAATTTTTTAAAAGGTATCAAAACATTACAAATACTATATAAATTTGGTATTGCCATGTTTGTACTGACCCGCAGAATACAGGTAACATGTCATTTTTACCACACAGTGAATGGTGTAAAAATTAAACCCATATGGATTTGGCGCAAATGCAGTTTTTCTCCAATTGCACCTCATTCTGAATTTTTTTCCAGCTTCCCAGTACATTGCACAGCATATTGAATAGTGACATTACAAAGTACAATTTGTTTCGCAAACAATAAGCCATCATGTGACTCTGTGAACTGAAAAATGAAAAAGTTATGGCTCTTGGAATGTGGGGAGGGAAAAACGAAAATGCAAAAACGAAAAATGGCCGGGTACTTAAGGGGTTAATTAAAAGTCAGCTTGAAATAAGAGTTTTTTTAGATTATCACAGGCTAGACTGTATATTGAGTGAACACACCTAAAAAAACGCTTAAATAACATTCTTTTTTTAGATTAGCGGAGGCTGCATTTCTGTTTATATATGCACACTTGCACATAAAAAAATGCTTAAGCAATGAAAATGTTTTTCAGATTAACATCACTCTGTCACACTGTGCATTTGGTGAACATAAAACCCATGAAATTACAAGTTTTTTTTTTTCCAGATTAGCGCAGGCTATATATAGGGTGAACACACAAAAAAAACCACTGAAATAAAGCAGATCTTTTTTTTTTTTTTTAGATTAGTGGAGGCTGTAGTACTGTGTATATATGTGCACTTGTGCATCAAAAAAACTCTTAAGTTTTTTTTTTTTTTTTCAGATTTACGGAAATCTGCGCTTTGCTATTAGAACAGCGGTATGTATTTGATGAAAAAATGTACACTGGCGAGCAAAATGATAACAATGTTGTGGACTTTTGACTTTCAGGCTCCATATCTCACCATCCACTACAGCTTAGAACGTGAGACTACCATCATTTTATAGACAATCATCTTGGCTATCTCATACCTAAATTTGATTTTGTGGAGGATGACTCAGCTTATGTATCCTCCATTTTGGATTCCAGGGCCATGTGGGCCATGCCTGTAGGCATTTTACATTCCTTATTTGTTTAGAGAGCTCATCCCCCACCAGATGGCTTAATGGAATGCAGCCCCTCTTTTGTTTCTTATCCAATAGCCATGTGCCAGAACTATTTTACAACTTTGCCACCAATCATGTTATGCTAATTATAGTAACAGATCTGTTCTTTGTCTACACTGTACTTAAAAACTACATTTTTCCCTCCATTAAAGCAGAACCCACTATATACACAATAGCTGTGTGTGTGTCTCTCTCGCTAAGCTATAGCTTATACAGCAGCTTTATGAATTTGGACTTCAATATAGTGATACTTAGAGCGGATTGCGCTCACAGAAATTGGTGTCCCCAGGTGGGCCAGAGGTAAATTACTACACATCCAGACAAAACAGATGGAAAGGACAACAGGACAAGGAGACATTGGAAACTGGTTCAAAAGTAGCTGCAGGGTAAGAAGCTTTATTCTTACTGTCTCCACTTTCCACTCCTCCTTGTCTTATGTGGCCTCTCTGGATGCCGGGTGAGTTGTAAGGAAAGTAAATCCTCTGGAATTTTTAAGAACCCTGTTTATGAAGTATCCGTATTTGAAGAATAGCTAATGTAGAAATTTTCTGCTGTGTTTTTGGTATACATCTCATTTGGTTTGTTTATGTGTTGGACCCTGTGGAAAGTTATTAAGGAAAGATTAGCCCATCGCCCATCTCCTAAGTTAGGGTAGAGGAGAAAGTAGTAGCCTGGGGCTACTGTATGAGTTCCTTGCACGTAGTTAACACTTTTTGGGTGCTGATAGATATCCTTTGAGGTTTTAAAGGCAAGATGTTGCCTTAAATTAAGCGCTGGGTGCCCGAGAGATATTCTTTGGAGGTTTTAGTATAAGAAGTGTGTCGTTAAGCACAGGGCACCCAAGAGGTACCGTTGTTTGTACCCTTTGAGGTTTGTCACAGAAGATTAGGCAAATCATGGGGAATTTGCCTGGGCGGTGTGAGGCTGATCCTAAGAATAGAGGAATTCCAGCTATAGAGATTGTGAGAGCAAAAGAGAGTGCTGATGTAGTAAAGGGATGCTCTATTAGGCAAGTGAAGGCGCCAAAACAGCAAGATAGTTGATAATGGTAGGATGGGAAAAGATGGGTTTCTGCATGTTGAAAAGTGGAGTAAGTGGAGTGAGATGGAGAAAAGTGGAGTGACTCTCAGAAAACAAAGTGCTTCAGAAAGTTAGTAACTGAAGGTTTCAGAGGAAGTTGAGCGTGGTGCAATAAGGTGTGTTTTGATATTGTTTAAAGATTCCTCAGACTGGTGAGGTAGCAATTGTTGATTTTGTAGACCATCCCCTCCTCCCCCCTTGAACAAAGTGCACCTTAAACAAAAGAAGGCCTAATCTAGAGTCTTGTGTACACGTTTGTAGAAGAAAATCCATTGTTTCAGTGAATTAGAAGTAACTCACATATCTGTTTTGTAATGTCTTTTTGGTTTATAATGCACATTTGAAGGAATTTATGAGTGTGACTGAATGAACGTTATGATTTGCCAGAAAGTGTATGATAGAGTCATGTATATGGTCTAGAAATCCTGTATCTGCTTAGGATTTGAGTAGATGTCTGATATTTCTTCTGTCTGCTTCACTGATTGAGGATATTTTGTGTATTTACTAAAGTCATTGAATTGCTTGTAATTGTGGAGTATATAGGAGCTTCAGAAGACTAGATTTACTTGTACCAGATCGTCTGAATGAGCTGACAATTTAAAAGATGGCTTATCTATGAATTATAGTGTATAAATTATTTTTTGTCTTGCTGGGCCATGTAGTTCTAAACTAGTTTGATGACACAGGAAGGAGAGATAAAAGCCAACTGTGTGTATGCTAATGAGGTGGGGGTTGAACACAGGAAGGAATGTCATTGTCTTTGAAGATGTCTGAATGTTTATTGCCTATAGCATGTGCTCAAATGTTGGAATGTGTTGAATCCAGACACTTTGTTGGAACTAGAAAAAAAAAAAGGAGGACATTTTGCCCAATACTGCAAAGTTCCAAGCTGGGAGACCCAGACACAGGAAGGAGGGGTCTGACAATAACCATCAATAAGAAATAGGTACTCCAGTAAGTGTGCATTTAATATCAGTACCTGATAAACTGGGGCCAGCCCCTATGATCTCCCTACAATTAACTGAGGGGAGAATATGTGAATTTTTAGTGGATACTGGAGCTGCCAAATCTGTTTTTCATGCTGACAATGTTTTCCCCTATGAGATAACTGATGATTTTGTTTCCTGTATTGGGGTGGATGGCAAGCCGGTGGATAATTCTGTAACCAAGTCCATGAAAGTCATATTTCCCACCCCTACCTGCACCATTACCAGTAGATTCCTTGTCATTGAGTCTGCCTCAGTTAACTTGTTGGGTTCAGACATTTTACAAGCCCTAATGGCTCACATTGTGTATCAGCCAGATGGGACGGTCTTACTGATACCAGTAATGTCAAAAGACAATTTATGTTCCCTACACTCCCAGAGGTAGTTAGTGTAGAGGAACATCTAGGTTGTGTGCCCGATTACCTCTGGGCAAAAGGAAAAACAGAGATAGGCAAATTGCCAGTACACCCAGTAATGGTCACATTGCATTTACCTTGAGGGGTAAACAATATGCCTGGACAGTGCTACCACAAGGGGCGCAGCATTCTCCCACCCTGTATACTGCAGGGAGTGGTGCTACTTCAGTATCTGGATGACCTGCTTTTATGTTGCCCCTCCCAGGAGATGTGTACAAGCATCAGAATCTCAGTTGTGTTTTTAGCAGAAAATGGATGTAAAGCATCTAAGTCCAAATTGCAGTTCTGCCTTACCAAAGTTGTTTTTTTCTAGGTCATTGCATTTTACAAGGACATCTGACCCCTGATAGACTTCAGGTCATACAGGAGCCCAAACCCCCAAATGGTGTGGCACAATTTAGGACATTCTTAGGCCTTGTGTCCTACTGCAGACAGTGGATCTGTAATGCATCCCTGTTAATGCAACTTCTCTATGACTGCATTACTAAACCAGAACAGGCAGTGAAAAACTTTCACTCCATCAAGTTGGCACTTATTTACACAAGTTTTAGGACTTCCTAATTATGACGAGACTTTTTCTCTTTACTGTACAGAAATGTTGGGACATGCAACAGCAGTGCTCACTCAGACTCATGGACATCAACAAAGACCAGTAGTTTACTATTCTGCTAGATTAGACCCAGTGTCCAGAGAAGCACCTTCTTGTGTTAGTAGCTGCGGTCCAATTGTCCCTGGAGAAAAGTGCCGACATCGTACTGGACTTCCCTGTCACAGTACTTACTCCTCATGATGTGTATGGCATATTGCCCCAGGTCCAGCCTAAGCACATTTCAATGGCTAGACAACTCAGATTACAGTGTGCCTTACTTATGCCTCCTAATGTCACCCTTGCACTCTGCATGACACTCCATCCCTCTACCCTGTTATCAATAGATTCAGGGGGGGGGGGAAGGAAGGACAACAGTAAAACAACCTGTACACACATGTATTTTCTGATGAACTGTATACTGTATAACTGATGCAGCAAGAAACTGTATGATTTGGTCATGTAAATTATGAATCTATTGCTAACTCTGATTTTGAGTTCTTTTGTAGATGGCTCTCAATTTGGGAAGGATGGCAAATTCTGTTCCAGATATGCCACTGAACATGAGGTCAACAAGCAGAACCATTACCCCTACAGGACTCAGCTCAAGAAGCTGAACTGAAAGCACTCACTGAAACTGTGTAAAATAGCTGAGGGTAAGCCCGCTATGCCTTTGATATAGAATACGACTATGGTCCAATCTGGAGAGCAAGAGCTTACCTTAGTTCAAATGGTATGCTTATAAATGATTTCCAGGCTATTCTGGAGCTGATGGAGATCTTGCTACTACCTAAACAGGTGGGTATAGCCAAAGTTAAGGCACACACCAAGGCTGATACAAAAGAAAGCAGAGGTAACGTGTGGGCAGATGCTGCGAATAAGCCTAGGGAACATGTCTCAATACAGGTGGTCAACATACTGGACCAAAACTCTCAGCTCTTTTCAGGTTCTAAAAACATTGCAGGACCAAGGTGGACAAGAAGAAAAGAAGATTTGGGATGAACAGGGTCTGAGAGCATTGTTCCCAATGATGGTGCAAGCAGCTCATTCCCAAGTGCACCACTCAAAAACAGCCATGACAATGGGTAGCTCCAAATTTTAGTACCACTGCAGACAGATACATCTAAGCCTACATAACATATGCCAGGCTCAATGTAGGCCAAAAAGTAAAGGTTACTTATAAACACACCCCAAAGCCCTTGTACCCGTTTCAGAGATTGCAGGTTGACTATATACAGTTACCAAAGGTGGGAAGGTATGAGTACGTGCTTGTGTGTGTTGATCTCTTTTCAGGATGGCCTGAGGCATTTCCGGTACAGAAAGCCACCTCAAAAGCAACTGCAGATAAACTACTTAACCCCTTAACGACCTTGGACGTACTATTACGTCCTGGGTGCTAGGTACTTCGCGCACCAGGACGTAATACTACGCCCGAGGCCGGCCGCCCGCTCACTATCTGAGCGGGCGGTATCGGAACCGGGTGTTAGCTGTATCTGACAGCTAACACCGTGCTCCATAACCCCCGGTCGGCCATAACTTCCGATCGGCGGTTTTAACCCCTTGGATGCCGCGGTCAAACATGACCGCGGCATCCAAGGGGTTCCACCGTCTTGCCGACCCCCCCGGCACCCCCCCGCGGCGAGATCAGGGGGTGACGATATCTCTAATCTGCAGCCCGGGGTCTGCCAAGTGACCCCAGGCTGCCTGGAGCCCCCAGTACCTGGTTGATCCTGCCGAGACATCAGGAAGTCAGCGCTGTGTTTCCATAGCGCTGACTTCCTGTATAGGCTGCAAGACACGTGTATGCTCGTGTCTTGCAGTCTATAGTGCTGAGCCAGCAATCAAAGCATTGCTGGCTCAGGTGTCCTAATGGGACACAAGAAAAAGTAAAAAAAAGTGAAAAAAAAATAATAAAGTATGTGAAAAAAAATTAATAAAAGAATAAAGCCCCAAAAATTCCCTTTTCCTATATAAAATGAATTATATAAAAAATAAACCTAAAAATTAATAAAAACAATACATATTTGGTATCGTTGCGTCCGTAACAACCTGTACAATAAAACTGAAACCATATTTAATGTACACGGTGAAAGTCGGGGAAAAAAACGGAGGAAAAAACTCGCCAAAAGTAACGATTTTTCGCCATCTCACCTTACAAAATATGCCATAAAAAGTGATCAAAAAGTCATATGTACCCAAAACAGTACCAATAAAAAGCACAGGTTGTACCGCAAAAAAAACCCCAAACCAACCCCCCAAACCAAAAAAAAAAATCCCCCCTCCAGAAGGGGGGGGAAAAAAAAATTTATACACGAAAAATTGGGGGCCCCCCCCTATCTTAATCATTTTTTTTTTTTAAAATTTGGGGGGTGGGGGCCGCCCCCTTCTATTTATTATCAAAACATATAGTCCCTTCCCCCCTCCCTCCCAAAAACATACCACATAAAAAGCACAGGTTGACCGCACGACAGCAATAAAATAAGCCCTAAACCAACTCTCTAAACTGAAAAATAAAAATGCTACGCATCTTAGAAGATGGCGATGCAAAAAAAATTAATTTATGTCCCCAAATGGGTTTTTGTTCTGCAAAATTGGTATTGCATAAAAAAACAGTATAAATGAGGTATCGCCGTAATCGTACCGACCCGCAGAATAAAGATAACATGTTACTTATGCTCTACGCTGCATGGTGAAAAATTTAAAAGATAAAACGCAGTGCCAGAATTGATGGGGTTGTTTTTTAATCCACCAAGAAAGAGTTAATAAAATTTATTTAATAAGTTGTAAGCACCTAAAAATGATGTCATTAAAAAATACATCTCACCCTGAAAACAACAAGCCCTCATATGGCTACATCACCAGAGAAATAAAGAAAATATAACTCGTACAATGTGAAGACAAAAACCCCAAAAATCGCCAAATCATTAGAGCATAACTGGCTGCGGCAGGAAGGGAATGTATAAGCTGTGCGAGCGTATATTAGGGTACACCCCAGATTTAGAGCTTACGAGGGATAATAAACCAGAAGTGAACCCCAGAGTGACCCCCCAATAATAGGAACTACTGGGGAAATAGTAGGGAATTTAGTGTACCCAATGTACTACGCACAGATTACATATTCACTTTTCCCCATCCGCTGTGCAGTCACGTCTGGGATACTAATGCTCGCTACACCCCTTGATAAATTCTTTGAGGGGTGCAGTTTTCAAAATGGGGTCATTCCCTAGGGGATTCCACTTTACTGGTACTTTAGAGGCTCTGCAAACATGACATGGCATCCAGATCCCAAACATCTGAATCTGCGCTCCAAAAGCCATATAGCGCTCCTTCCCTTCTGTGCCCTACTGTGTGCCCAAACCGCAGTTTAAACCCACATGTATGACACTGGTGTACCAAGGATAAGGTACTTAATGTGATATATGGGTATAAACTCCTGTTTGGGCACAGCCGGGCACAGAAGGGAAGGAGTGCTATTTGGTTTTTGGACGCCATTGCACTTTTGCAGAGCTGAAATGCCAGTACAGTGGAATCCCCTGACATGTCACCCCATTTTGGAAACTGCACCCCTGAAGGAATTTATCCAGGGGTACAGTGAGCATTTTTAACCCCCAAGTGTTGCTATAATTTATTATCCGTAAATGAATAGGCAGCTGATGATGAAAGGTGAAAATGACAATTATTCCAGGAATACGACATTTCTGTGCGTAATATGTTGTGCCCGGCTTGTATCAGAGATGAACGCTCCAAAAGCTGTTGTGCCCGGGATCCCCGCTCACCAGTTTTTGGAGTGAGTGTCTTTGCAGACATAAGCTGGGCACAACATATCGGGCACTGAAATGGCGTATCTATAGAAAAATTTCATTTTTAACTTTTCATTATCAGCTGCGCATTCATTTTTGGAAATTAAAAGAATGCAACACTTAAGGGTTAATAATGCTCGCTACCCCACTTGATAAATCCCTTGAAGGGTATAGTTTCCAAAATGGGGTGACATGTCTGCGGATTCCACTTTACTGACAATTCATGGTCTCTGCAAAAGTGGCATGGTGTCCAAAAAGCAAACTGTGCTCTAAAAACCAAAATAGCGCTCTTTCCCTTCTGTGCCTGGCTGTGCCCAAACAGCAGTTTATACCCACATATGGCATTGTTAAGTACGTTATCCTGGGTACACCAGTGTCATACGTGTGGGCATAAACTGTCATTTGGGCACACAGCAGGGTGCAAATGTGAAGGAGCGCTATGTGCTTTTGGAGCGCATATTTAGATTGTTGTTTTTTTGGACGCCATGTCACATTTGCAGAGACCCTAAAATTGCCCCTACAAAATGGGGGTCACTTCTTGGGGAATTCCAATTTACTGGCACCTCCAGGGCTCTGCAAAAATATCATGGCGACCAGAAAGTCCCTCTAAATCTGTACTCCAAAAGCTAAAAAAAACCACAGTGCTCCTTCCCTTCTGAGCCCTGCTGCGTGCCCAAGCAGCAGTTTATACCCACATATATAATTTTTTTGTCCCTGGGATAGCCCACTTAATAGTTTTAGGAGTGCATGTCTCTGATGCCACAAAGTGGCCGCAACGTATTAGGCACTGAAATTGGATATTTCTTTAAAAACTTTAATTTTCACTTTGTACATTAATTTTTGGGAAGCATTTTTAGGCTCTAAATGATAATACCCCTTGATACATTCCTTGAGGGGTGTAGTTTCTAAAATGGGGTCACTTTTGAGAGGTTTCCATTATATTGGTACTTTAGGGGTTCTGCAAATGCGACATGGCATCCAAAAACTATTCCAGCAAAATCTGCCCTCCAAAAGCTAAATAGCGCTCTTTCCATTTTTAGCCCTGCCATTTACCCATGCAGCAGATTACAACCACATATGGGGCATTTCTGTGTTCAGGAGAAATTGTGCAACGAACTTTGGGGTGCTTTTTCTCCTTTGTCCTCTTGTGAAAATGAAAAATTTGGGGCTAAATTGACGGTTTATTGGAAAAAAAAGTAATTTTTCATTTTAATGTCCCAATGTTAATAAAATCTGTGAAACAGCTGTAGGGTCAAAATGCTCATTATGTCCCTTGATATGTTCTGTGAGGGGTGTAGTTTCCAAAATGGGGTCACTTTTAGGGGGTTTCCACTGTATTGGTACTTTGGGGGCTCTGCAAATGCGACATGGTACCTGAAAACTATTCCAGCAAAATCTGCTCTCCAAAAGCTAAATAGCGCTCTTTCCATTCTGAGCCCTGCCATGTACCCATACAGCAGATTACGACCACATATGGGGTATTGCTGTGTTTAGGAGCAATTATTTTGCAAACTGTTGGGTGCTTTTTCTCCTATAACCCATTGTGAAAATGAAAACTTTGGGGATAAAGTGACATTTTAGTAATGTTTCATTTATACATCCCAGTGTTAGCAAAATCTGTGAAACGAATGTAAGGTCAAAATGCTCACTATACCCCTATATGAATTCTGTGAGGGGTGTAGTTTGCAAAATGGGGTCACTTTTTGGGGTTTTCCTTTGTATTGGTACTCTAGGGGCTTTGCAAATGAGACATGGCACCTGAAAACTATTCCAGCAAAATCTGCTTTTCAGACGCCCAGTGTTGCTCCTTCCCTTCCGTGCGCTGCCATTCGCCCAAACATCAGTTTACACCCACTTGTGGGGTATTTCTGTGCTCGGGAGAAATTGCATAACAAACTGTGAGATGCATTTTTTCCTTTAACCCTTTGTGAATGTGTTAATTTTAGGGCTAAATTAAGGAATTAGTGGGAAAAAATTAAATGTCTAAATTTCACCTCCATATTGTTTTAATTCCAGTGAAATTCTTAAAGGGTTAACAAACTTCCCAAATGTTATTTTGAATTATTTGAGGGGTGCAGTTTTGAAAATGGGGTGATTTATGGGGGTTTCTAATATATAGGCCTTTATAATCCTCTTCAGAACTGAAGTGGTCCCTAAAAAATTAGTTTGGGAAATTTTCTTGTAAATCTGCAAAATCGCTGTTACACTTGTAAGCCTTCTAACATCCAAAATAAATTACAGGACGATTAAAAGATGATGCCGATATAAAGCAGAGATATGGTAGATAATATGTATTAATGTATTTGGGTGGTATGACTATCTATCTGAAAAGCAGAGCATTTCACATTTTGAAAATTGCGATTTTTTTCAAAATTTCCATCAAATTTCCTATTTTTCTATAAATAAATACAAAAATATTCATTAGTGTTTACCACTAACATGAAGTACAATGTGTCACGAAAAAACAATCTCAAAATCACTTGTGTAAGTTAAGACGTCTCAAAGTTATTGCCATATAAAGTGACACATGTCAGTTTTGAAAAACGAGGCCTGGTCCTTAACGCACTTTTGGGCTGGGTCCTTAAGGGGTTAAAGAAGTAGTGTGCAGATATGGGATCCCCGAGACCATCGAAAGTGATAATGGAACTCATTTCACTGGACAAGTAATGAGAGAAATAATGGAGGTCATGGGGATACAGCAAGCATTTCACACCCCATACCATTCTCAGAGTAGTGGGAAAGTGGAGAGGCTAAATGGTACCCTGAAACTAACAATGCAAAAAGCTATGGAAGAGACAGGGAAGCCATGGACGGAGTGCCTCTAGTGCCTCCCCCTGGCACTATTCTCAGTAAGGTACACACCACATAGGAAAACACACTTGTCACCTTATGAGGTGCTTTTTGGTGGTGTCCCAAGACTAGGACTGTATTTTCCCCAGCAGATGCAATTCCAATATAACACACTGACAGAGTAAGTTGTAGCATTGCATAATGAATTAAGGAAAGTACATGATAATGTCTATCGTTCTCTTCCAGATCCAAACCAAGTACTTGGATCACATTCCCTAAAGCCAGGAGACTGGGTGGTGGTACAGAGACATGTGAGAAAGAGCCTTGATCCACGGTTTGATGGTCCTTTCCAAGTGCTTCTGACAACATCCACTTCAGTCAGATTAGAAGGAAAGTCAATGTGGATCCACGCTAGTCACTGTAAAAAGGTGACCTGCCCAGAAGAGGACTGAAAGGATGTGGTACCTACTTTTGATCCTAGCACTGGTGATGCAACCAGTGAGCTTGATACATGATGTTCTAAAATAAGAATGGGGCAATAAATTGATTAAACACAATCAGGTGTTAATTGATAACATGGATGAACAGGAAAAACCTAGGGACTGTTGGATTTGTACTCACAGCCCTGTTTCAGCAAAGACCATGCCTTATCTAGCCTTCCCTCTTGACCTAGATAAGTTTTTTTTTTATGACTCCTGTTTTCATAATGTTTCTTGGAGTCCAGTGACTTATAAGGGAATGAGCATCAGTAATAATCACTTTGTTCCAATTCCCATAGCAGGTTGGGTGTCCCTCCCATGGTTACAGCTATACCTGACAAGGAGACCAAGCAAGTGGTATGATTGGAACCTGGTAAAAGGAAAATTTGAACATAAATCCAAAGTCCCATTTCATGCTGGTACCATTCCCACTGAAGACGTTAATATTAGCTTTAGTCTGCCAAGCACCTCTATTGTAAGGTCAGGTAAAGTGGAGTTCATTTTTAAGAAAAAGATTCATGCTTCTTTACAAGATAGTGACAGATGGTTCACAGAGGGAATAAAGGGTTGTCCAGAACACAACTCCTCAAATAGAATGGGGACTAGTTAGGGATAGTCAGGGGTATCTGATATAGAGCACCAGACCCCATAGAGACGGGGGATAAGTGGTGTGCAAAACCCCCATGCAGTGGCTCTTTAGCTACCTAGTTCATCTCCGGAAAGCATGCATAATGCCCAAGAATGTATATCTAGTATGCGGTTATCATGCATACAAGTGGCCAACCCCAGGGGGAGAGGGGAATTGTACTCTAGCTAGACAGACACCAGCCACCTTCATAATTGCCCATGAACATGTGAAACCTGAGATGATACCCCATCATACTTTGTACAAGCGTGCAGCAAACAATCACCCTAGGACAGTGATAGCGAACCTTTTAGAGACTGAGTGCCCAAACTGCAACCCAAAACCAACTAAATTATCGCAAAGTGCTAACACGGCAATTTAACCTTAAATTAACCAGGATCTGTTTTATAGTGACCATGCGATGTTATTACAGCCTGTAATAATATCACATGTCTGCTATAAAACAGATACTGTGTGATATAAATAGTGAAGGGCCCCCACGCAGTACAATGTGCTGTACAGCGGACCTCAGACAGTATTATATGCTCCAGAGTGGCCCCCATACAGTATTATATGCCCACAGTGGCTCATGCACAGTATTATACGATCCACAGTGGGCCCCCACACAGTATTATATGCTCCACAGTGGGCCCCCACACAGTAGTATATGCTCTACAGTAGGCCCCCCACACAGTATTATATGCGCCACAATGGGTGACAATGTGTTATGTGACTGATGGAACTTTTCCGCCTGTCTGAAATGTTTTATACGTTCATCTCTAGTAATAATTGTTATTGCTATTATTTTAGCGTGTAATGGATATCGCTAGAGAGGCGGTCGGAGTATTTTACTCTATAAAGGTATGGACAGGACAGGGACAGGGTCAAATTTAAACTTTATTGATGACTTTGTGTATGTGATGTGTAGGTGTTTGGTACAACTCTTTTGGCGCTGCAACCTAGACGATGGTAAATGTCTGGGTCACAGTGCCAATAACTTCCTGGTTATGTTATGTTCAGAGGGGTATTACATAAAATACCCCCGTGATTAGGCTGTGCGCACCACAGCAAATTTAGCTCCACCCACTTCTACGTTGATTCCGCCCAATCTCATCCATTTTATAATGTTCCCCTGCAATTGCCCCACAGTATGAAGTCTCCTCTCCTGGAAACTAGAGGGGGACATTAAACTGGGGTAGCTGGAGGGGAATATTAACCTGGGGCAACTAGAGGGGGACATTAAACTGGGGCAGTTGGAGGGGGACATTAAACCATGAGGTTACTTGGATGGGGACATTAAGCTGGGGGCAACTAGAGGCAGACATGTCCCCCTCTAGCTACCCCCACGGTTTAATGTCCTCCTCCAGTTGCCCCCCAGTTTAATGCCCCCTTACAACTTGCCCCCAGTTTAATGTCCCTCTCCAACTGCCCCCAGTTTAATGTCACCCTCCATCTCCCCCCAGTTTAATGCCCCCCCTTCATCTGCACCCAGTTTGATGCCCCTCTCCATCTGCCCCCAGTTTAATGTCCACCTTCATCTGCCACCAGTTTAATGTGCCCCCTTGATCTGCCACCAGGTTGATGTCCTCCCTTCATTTGCTCTCAGTTTGATGTCCCTCCTTCATCTGCCACTAGTTTCATGTCCCCCCTTCATCTGCCACCAATTTAACATAATAAAACACTAATACTCACCTCTCCTCGCTCCTCTGCCGCTCTGTGAGGTCTCTTCTTCCGGACAGTTCAGGGAGCTGCAAGCGCGATGTGAATCAGGTTATCACATCGCGCCCGCAGCTCCAGGGACCGGAGCACACCAGGATGTGCTTCACACACAATGGTGAATCAGGGGCTGTCCGTGGACGGCTCCTGCTTCATCACTGTATCTAACTCATCTGCATCTGGAGCAGCCGTGCATATAGCTGAAAGAAGCGATCGCTCACTAATGGGGAATCCTGTACTGGATTCCCCGTTAGTGAGCGATCATGGCGACGGCATGCGTGCCAACTGAAAGGGCTCTGCGTGCCCTCTCTGGCACGTGTGCCATAGGTTCGCCAACACGGCCCTAGGAAATATGGGTGACCCCATGTGGTTTCAATGGGTACAAGTAACAGAATTATCTGCATGATATTCTTGTATCCCATGGTTATGCAAACCTGGGACAAGTTGGAAGAATCCACCAATTATCTAGATGAGCAAATATACACTATTTTAGGCCTGTTGAATGACACTAAAATGATACTAGGACAACTCATAATAGTCACCAACACCATAGTCCTCGACTACCTCATAACGGCACAGGGGGAAATGTGTCAGATTATTGGACCTTCCTGTTGTCACCATATCAACTCTGAAGGGAATCTTCAAGTGCGGGCAGGAATTGATAAGGTCAGAGAACTTAGAGAAAAATGGATCAAAGAACATCAGAAGACACAGGATAGTTGGTGGTCAGATACCTTTTCGTTCTTAAATCCTGCCAATTGGTTTAAGGGATTAGGTGTATGGTTTATGGGAATATTGCAGGGAATATTTCAAATATTATTGCTGTGTTTTTGCATCTATTTGAATATAAAGTTTATATTGTGGCTTGTAAAGAAACTTGCTAGAAAGAGGTGCAAACCCAAGATAGTGGGTTTGCAGGTTATAAGGGTGGTTGAACACACTGACAGACATGACAGTGAAGGCATCCCTCTGAATGTATTAGACAGATAGGTATGTAAATGGTATAACATATCCATGGGGAATGAGGTGAAGTCTACATAAAAGTCCTCAGGATCTAATTAGCAGATCCTAATGTACCCTGGGTATGGGTTATATCATTTACAAAAGAAGGGAAATGTGGCGGATGACTTAGCTTATGTATCCTCCATTTTGGATTCCAGGGCCATGCCTGTAGGCATTTTACATTACTTCTTTGTTTAGAGAGCTCATCTCCCACCAGATGGCTTAATGGGATGCAGCCACTCTTTTGTTTCTTATCCAATAGCCATGTGCCAGAACTATTTTGCAACTTTGCCACCAATCATGTTATGCTAATTATAGTAACCCGACCTGTTCTTTGTCTACACTGTACTTAAAAACTACATTTTTCCCTCCATTAAAGCAGAATCCACTATATACACAATAGCTGTGTGTGTGTCTCTCTCTCTAAGCTATACCTTATACAGCAACTTTATGAATTTGGACTTCAATATGATGATACTTAGAGCTCACAATTTGCAACTATTTAGCATATGATTAGTTATGTAGATTCTTGTCATGTAACTGCATTGTTTCTGTTTTTCCACCTGGTGGTGGAAAAATATTTTTCTTCTTGTATACTACAAATTACAACCTGTTCTCACATTCCCTAATAGCTCAATGTGTTGATTCCCAAGCGAAAGATCACTGGTTCAAATCGAGGATCATGTGAGTGCCATGACAGTTGGAAGAATACGAAATGAAGTCTGTCCATCCATCCATTCAAAAGCCAAGAGGTGGACATCCAGGCATAATATTTGAATCAGCAAATTGGCTCATCAAAATGTCTATCGTTCTGGTTCGACAAACACAGCAGTGGAGGTGGCTCGTCTGCTTTGTGATAGTGAGATCACAGACGTCCATGCAAGCACCATGCGAAGCATGTTATGCAAGTCTAGAATGGTGAAAAAAGGTGAAGAAGCCTCAACTTCAATATTGTCATAAGAAGCTTCTCGGCCTCTTGGCTAAGATCAAGTGTAGTATCTGTTCTTATCAGTAGCAGCTAGTAGGTTGGTTCCGCCAGTGGGAGTGGTTAACCCACTGTAGGGAGGCAACTGAAGACTGTGAACGTACGCAGAGTACCACACCAGGGTTTGGACTCTGCCCTGGGATTGAGGCCATTAGGCCGGGAAAGCTTTCGAAGGTCTCATGGTGCAAGTGCCTCTGGGGACGGTGACTCCAGAGGTGCCTGAACTCACTGGGCGTGGGAAACCCACTGAGTATGACACATTGCACACGCACTTGAAACACTTTTGAAGCACTCACCCTATTGCTTGGTTTATCCAGCATGGGTAATTTTTATAGATCCGGCGGATAGACCGGGCCAGTACACTGGCACTCTATTCACTTATTTATTCATTTTTTATTTGTCACGTTTGTCACCGTTTGTCACTGTGTGTATAGATGTAGGGGTGCGGAAACCCTTTTGGGTCCTACCCGAAGTCTAGGGGTTGGAGTGTGTGGCCTTCGGGTTCCCTCCTTCCTTGCTCTCCAGTGACTGTCTCTGCTTTTGTGGAGATAGACAACAGTTGCAGGCGGACTGATGCAAGTAGCTGGCTTGGTAGTACTCTTGGTGGTGGCAGCCTGAGAGGAAACCAAGTAAGATCTGACCCTCCTGTCTTGGCAGTTGGGTTGGTTCAGCCCCCTTACTCTTGGGCCTTTTGGCTCTGAATTTGGGGACAGTTTCGGAGGACCCATTCTCTTTTGAGATGGGTTTTGCGATAGACCGCATCCTTTGCACGTTTTTTCAGTGGCACCCGTCACTTTTTTCCGTGCACTGGTGTTTCGTTGGCACAAAAAAAAAAAAAAAAATCAGCTCAAGTTTGCAAAAAAATACAAAAAGTGGACAGTAGAAGATTGGAAACGGGTGATTTGGAGCAATTAGACGAAAGTCAATAGACTGGATTCTGATGGGTGCAAATGAGTCTGGAAGAAACAAGGGAAAAGGGGGCTAATTGATCGAGAAATTGAAGGAACTGTCAAGTTTTGTGGAGAAAGCCTGATTATATGGGATTGTTTCACAGTCAAAGGCTTTGGATACTTGACCAGGATCGATGGTGGTCTCAATGCTGATCTATATGTGAGTATCCTACAAGATGAGTTACTTTGTACACTCAAGTACTATGGATATGAAAAGGATGGCATAGTGTTCCAGCAGAACAACGACCAGAAGCATACATCGAGATTAGCAAAGAAATGGTTCAATGAGGTGCTGGATTGGCCCCCACAGCCCTCAACCCAATCGAACACTTGAGGGTAGAGTTGAAGAAAAATCTGTACCCAAGTGAGTCAACCAGTTTGCACCAACATTGGGAACATGTAGAAGAGATCTGGGATCATATTTTGGTTGAGACATGCTTGAATGTGATCAAGAGCATGCCTAGAAGGATTCAGGCAGTGTTGAAACCCAAAGTTGGATTTACAAAATAATAAAAAATTAACATTTAGATTTTTAGGAGAAAAACAGTAAAAATGCAGTTACATGACAAGAATCTGCATAAGTAATCATATGCTAAATAGTTGCAAGTCAAATTTATGTATGAGATAGCCAAGATGATTGTCTATAATGATGGTAGTCTCAGGTGTGAAGCTGTAGTGGATGGTGAGATCTGGAGCCTGAAAGTCAAAAGTTCAAAACATTGTTACCCTTTTGCTTGTCAGTGTATTTAGGTACATTTAGTATTTAGCAGTCCCTGTTAAACAGTTTTTGATTGATCCTGAATGGCAAATCTGTCTAACTTTGCTACATACACTACAATATCAAGAATTTATCACTGCTGCATCACAGGGATTCTTACCCAGCTTTCCCAGGCCCCTGGATAGGAAATTATTCTAAATATTCTACAATATGAGATTCGGGGATTTATCATTGCTGAAAATATCTGCCACGTATGGATCGAAGTCTACATAACAAGCTGAGAATTGTGAAAATGTATAATTTCTTTACTGTTATTTGTCCAGTTTCGTTTGGTTTATTTCATGTTGTAATGTCTTTTTGTATCCATAACTGCTTTGAAAACTTTACTAGGTGCCCTTAGAAACAGATAGGAGTCTCCAATAATAGTTTATCTCCAGCTGGGCTTCCACAAAGCATAACTGTCTGCTATTGGCAAACCAGCAGAATTCTGATTGAAGATTAAGGCATTTGAGCAGAAAACTAATTTTTTTAACTTAGCTTGTATCTGTTTAATACTTTAAATGTTACTTGAAATTATGACATTTTTAATTGCATGAACTCACTGTGAATGTGCTAACCTGTCTTGGTGTTTCAGTAAATTCATCTTAGGACGAGCAAGAAGATCAAGTCGACTTTCTGGGGACAAAGAGAACTGAGCTGCACACATGGTGAATCTGATAAGGAATAATAAATTATATCAAACTTTTTTGAGTAAAAAATATTATTATTGTTATTATTACAATAGCTGCATTGTGCACAGGTGTAGACATAAATATACAATATTGTGCAAAATTTTTAGGCAGGGATACGGTAATGAATGAAAATAGAAGTGTTACTAGATTATTTTTGTCAATTTACAAAATTCAAAGTGAATGAACAAAAGAGAAATCTAAATCAAATAAATATTTGGTGCGACCACTCTTTGTCTTCAAAACAGCATCAATTCTTCTATATATATACTTGTACACAACTTGATGGAACTCAGTATGGAGGTTGTTCCAAACATCTTGGAGAATTAACCACAGATGTGGATGTGGATTTGCTCAAATCCTTATGTAATCTTCATGTAATCCCAGACAGACTGGATGATGTTGAGATCCAGGGCTCTGTGGCGGCCATATCATCACTTTTGGACTCCTCCTCCAAAGGGTGATCACACAAAATTTTCATTTAGATTTCTCTTTTGTTCTTTCACTACATTTTTGACAAAAATAAACTAATAACACTTCTATTTTTTTTAAAGCATTCTTAATTTGATATTGACTTTACTAGTTGAGCATTATTTTGATAAAAACACAGCGCAACTTTCATAGTATATATTCTTAAAAGGAATCGCCTATTTTTTTATATTTATGAAAACTAGATATACAGTATTTCAGATGAAATATATCAGTTTTTTCTAAGCTGTTTTTATTTTATGATTGTAGAGTTCTTATTCTATTTTCTGTACATGATTGTGGGGACTGCCATCTTACCTGAACTTCGCTTCTACTCTGTTTACAACATTTAGAAATATTCTTTACAGCATAGTCACAGCCAGGGGCAGAAATAGACTGAAACTGACTCATTGAGGTTTATGGGAGAGTTTTCTAGGCATGCTCTGTGCAGGGAATGGGGAGTAGATAAGCTGTCACATCATCTATTGTTAGTATTGGATGTGTAATGATCGATGTTGTTTGTAGAATTGGTAAAGGGACACTAAACCCTGAAATCTAGAAAAACAAAAACAAATATATTCATCCTTTAGTTCATCTCTAGGTATGTCTACAGGATTAACTGCTAAACTGCTGCACTGAGCAGTTTGACAGAAATCTTGCAGATAAACATCAGGCAGACAGTCTCTCCTGCATCCCTGCAGCTACTATCTTCCGCTACAGAATGGTTAGGAGCACCAGCATGACATTACAGGAAGTTTGGAAGGGGTGGGATTTATTGTTAAGTGGCAGAGCGTAGCTCCAATTGACTATAATAATAATAATAATAAATTTTATTTATATAGTGCCAACATATTCTGCAGCACTGTACAATTTGATGCTATAAAGGAGTCCCATTCACCATAATGTAAACAGTGTAGTTGTATTACACCGGGGGAGGTGAGAATAATATGAGAGGGGTTTATGCATACCTACCAACTGTCCCAGATTTGGTGGGATAGTCCCTCATTCCAAATGCTGTCCTGCTTTAACTCCTCTGTGTTAAAGTAGGCGAATGGGTTGAGTACAGAGGCATAGCTAGCAGGGGGACAGCAGCCTTGAGGTGGGCCCCCAGGAGTTAGTGAGCAACTGTTACACATCGACTGCAATGGAATCTGCATGACACTGATACAGTTGAAATACATATTAGAGAAGGAAGCCTCTCACTTCCTTCTCTGCTCGTAAGTAGCTCGTAAGCCACAAGCCACTACAGGTGTGTGGCCTACGAGCTGCCCTAAGACGTCTGTGTCCTGGAGCAGACATCTTCGCAATGATGTCACTGTCCTGCACCATCTGTGCCAGGACACAGAAGTCCTGCTGCTCTCCAGTAAGCTGTGGCAATGGCAGCGCAGAGGTTGGTAAGTATCATGTTTAACTTTTTTGTTTGTTTTTACTCACTTTGGGCATTTTAATAGAGGGGGTATTAATTAATATAAGAGGCCAATTGGGGGCATTTTAAAGGGTTTTACCAGGGAATAGTAAAGTTTACTGGTAAGCACTGGTAAGCTTTAATATTCCCCCGGATATCCCCCTTAAAGGATTCCATGTTTTTGTCTGTTTGGGCACAATCAGTGGCCAATAAGTGGCCTCAGTAATGGCTGGAAAGGACTCAGTGATGTCACTCATATATGTCACTGGGTCCTGAGTCCACTGATTGGCGTCAGTGGTCACATGTGGCACAGGACTTATAGTGAGGCACAGAACGTGTCTGAACAGACAGCAGCGGCAGACAACAGAGCACAGATGACAGGTGAGTATGCTTTTTTAAGTTTCACCTACCCCACCTCTTCTGTGATTTGTCAAATCCCCGGACAACCCCTTTAATGAAAAGGGGTTATTAATAGGTATTATTAATAGGGGACATTATATAGTACAGTATAGGTAGTACAGCATAGAAAGTACAGTATAGCAAGTACAGTATAGGTAATGAAGTATATTTAGTGCAGTATAGGTAATACAGTATAGGTAGTACAGTATAAATAGTACAGTATTTAGCATAATAAGGGGTATTAGGGGGTAGCAGGAGGATGGAGATTTTATGTAGGTGAGAATATTGTGGGTCAGGTGCCTGGAAAAGTGAGGAGCCACAGATGTCTTTACAGAGACAAGTCACTGCTGGAAGAATTGGTCATGGCGGTCCAGATGGAATAGATAAGAAATGTGAACGATTACAGTCTGAGACGTCACCTGTAAGTCACAACATTTTTCCTGTACTGTATTTACTTAAATGGTCTCTATACCTAAGTTGGACATGCTTGCCCCCCCCCCCCCCCATGCTGAACTCCCAACTACAACTCTGGTTGAGTACAATGGTGAAGTTGGGAGCGAGCTGCTCTCTGCTTCACCATTCAGCCCAGTCTCTGCTCCCGACAGCTTGGAAGCCGGCAGGGGTGATGAAGTGATGTCAGTACATTGCTCCCATTGTTCCCTGAAGCCATCGGCAGGAAATACAGCAGTGAACTATGGGGGGAACAGGGTGAGGTAAGTATTAGTTTTATTTTTTTTTTTTTTGTTTGATGCATTTTTCTGCAGGGGCACCAGAAGGAGGATATCATAATGTGGGGGCCATATTAAAGTAGAACTTCCAGAAAAAATGTTATTCTCTGGCCTGTGAGAAAGGTACATGAAGTAAATTGTAGTTGTAATCTTCTTACCGGTGACTGTATACAGTGGGTAAGGAAAGTATTCAGACCCCTTTAAATTTTTCACTCTTTATTTCATTGCAGCCATTTGCTAAAAGCAAAAAAGTTCATTTTATTTCCATTAATGTACACTCAGCACCCCATCTTGACAGAGAAAAAACAGAAATGTAGATATTTTTGCAAATTTATTAAAAAAGAAAAACTGAAATATCACATGGTCATAAGTATTCAGACCCTTTGCACAGTATTGAATAGGAATACCCTTTTGAGCTAGTACAGCCATGAGTTTTCTTGGGAATGATGCAACAAGTTTTTCACATCTGGATTTGGGGATCCTCTGCCATTCTTCCTTGCAGATCCTCTCCAGTTCCGTCAGGTTGGATGGTGATTGTTGGTGGACAGCCATTTTCAGGTCTCTCCAGAGATGCTCAATTGGGTTGAGGTCAGGGCTCTGGCTGGGCCAGTCAAGAATGGTCACAGAGTTGTTCCAAAGCCACTCCTTTGTTATTTTAGCTGTGTGCTTAGGGTCATTGTCTTGTTGGAAGGTGAACCTTCGGTCCAGTCTGAGGTTCAGAGCACTCTGGAAGAGGTTTTCTTCCAGGATATCTCTGTACTTGACCGCATTAATCTTTCCTTCAATTGCAACCAGTCGTCCTGTCCCTGCAGCTGAAAAACACCCCCATAGCATGATGCTGCCACAACCATGTTTCACTGTTTGGATTGTATTGGGCAGGTGATGAGCAGTGCCTGGTTTTCTCCACACATACCGCTTACAATTAACGCCAAAAAGTTCAATCTTCGTCTCATCAGATCAAAGAATCTTATTTCTCATAGTCTGGGAGTCCTTCATGTGTTTTTTGGCAAACTCTATGCGGGCTTTCATATGTCTTGCACTGAGGAGAGGCTTCCTTCGAGCCACTCTGCCATAAAGCCCCGACTGGTGGAGGGCTGCAGTGATAGTTGACTTTGTGGAACTTTCTCCCATCTCCCTACTGCATCTCTGGAGCTCAGCCACAGTGATCTTTGGGTTCTTCTTTACCTCTCTCACCAAGGCTCTTCTTCCACGATTGCTCAGTTTGGCTGGACGGCCAGGTCTAGGAAGAGTTCTGGTCATCCCAAACTTCTTCCATTTAAGGATTATGGAGGCCACTGTGCTCTTAGGATCCTTCAGTGCTGCAGAAATTCTTTTGTAACCTTGGCCAGATCTGTGCCTTGCCACAATTCTGTCTCTGAGCTCCTTGGGCAGTTCCTTTGACCTCATGATTCTCATTTGCTCTGACATGCACTGTGAGCTGTGAGGTCTTATATAGACAGGTGTGTGCCTTATCTAATCAAGTCCAATCAGTTTAATTAAACACAGCTGGACTCCAATGAAGGAGTAGAACCATCTCAAGGAGGATCAGAAGGAAATGGACAGCAGGTGAGTTAAATATGAGTGTCACAGCAAAGGGTCTGAATACTTATGACCATGTGATATTTCAGTTTTTCTTTTTTAATAAATTTGCAAATATATCTACATTTCTGGTTTCGTTCTGTCAAGAGGGGGTGCTGAGTGTACATTAATGAGAAATAAAATGAACTTTTTTGCTTTTAGCAAATGGCTGCAATGCAGCAAAGAGTGAAAAATTTAAAGGGGTCTGAATACTTTCCGTACCCACTGTATTTCAGTTATCTACTCTTTTCTGGGCCACAGCTGTGTCTTGAACCCCAGGGGATCTGATCACTAATTCAATGCATTTCTGACACAGCTTCTCTTGTGTGGACAGGAAGTCTGTTTCTCCATTTATTCCTATGAGGCTTTCATAGAAATGAATGGAGAAACTGACTTCCCATTCACACATCAAAAGCTGTGTCAGTTTCAGTCTCATCGCATGTCACATGACACAGTTATGGCACAGAAAAGAGTAGATAGCTCACAAATACAGTCTCCATAAAGAAGATCACCTGCACTACAATTTTGCGCAAGCCAGAGAATAGAAAGTTTTGTGGGAGTTCTATTTTAACCCATTCCCAACATCCACCATACTATTATGGTGGATGTTGGATATGTTAATATCCAGCAAAGTCCCAGCACGAATGCCCGCAATCAGTGACTGAACTGATCGCAGACATTAAAGGGGTATTCCCAGTGGTGAACCTAGCCTCTTTGCTGCCTGAGGCAGACTATAGAAAGATGCCCCCCCCCCCCAAAAAAAAAAACAAAAAACTGAGTTTCCATGCTACTAGTTTAACACACTGTTATCGTCGCACAATATACACAATACACAAAGTTATAAAACAGTTTTTAAGAATTCTTCTTCCTGTATTACTTCAGTATCAGATCAACAACACGGCATTAACAATGAAAGTAACGTCACACATCTTCTGCTTGGTGGATGGACGAGCCCACGTGGCCCCCATTCTCTATAATAGGAGCCCCGCAGATAGCTGAGTACTGGACTTCGGGTATCTTTGGCACTCCCATTGAAGTGAATGAGAGCCACACGGGTTCGTCCATCCACCAAGTGACACACCTATATATATGGCTGCGGTCAGGCTGGATTCCCACCTAGTGGGGGGAAAAACCCAATTCTCAGGCTCAGTGGGGGTCTCAGCAGACAGACCCCCATCACTCAGGTATTTATCCTCTATCATTTAGGTGAATACAGTGCAGTAACATTTTGTGACTTACCGGTGACGTCTCTGACTAATCGGTCACATTTCCCTTCTCTCCCCTCTGGACCGCCATGACCACTTCTTCCATCTGTGACTTGTCTCTGTAAAGGTTGCAACACAGACATCTTTGGCTCCTCACTTTTCCAGGCATCCAACCCACATTGTCTTCACCTACACAAAGCCCCCATCCTGCTGCTACCCCCAATTATAAAATATATGATATAACCCCCCATAATGAATAATACCCCCAAGTGCATCTTTATATTAATAATGTCCGTGTGTACCCTGTATAAATAGTGCCCCTTATTAATAATGCCCCAGGTGTTAACTAATTAAAAGGTTTTCCAGGTCATTAATAAACTAATCAGTGGGGTTCGAAAACCCAGGACCCACACTGATCAGCTGTTTGAATGGTACCTGTGTAAGCGCCGTGACCGCTTCTCTGTTTACATAGTGTAATTCATCTCATAGCGGCCATGTAATGTAACTGCAGCCTCGTCCTGTACATGTCTACAGTATGTGACAAGGCTACAATTACATCACACGGTCACTATAAACAGACAGCATATAATATAAACAGGTGCCATAGCCCATGTTTATAGCGCCCCATTTACACACACTATAAAGTTCCACAGCAGCCCCTGCACACAGTATTACACAGTGTTATGGCCCGCAGCGGCCCCTGCACACTGTATTATGCCTCTCAGCGGCCCCTGCACACGGTATTAATATAATAATAATAATAATAGTCCTTTAATAGTCCCACAATGGGGAAATTCAGTGTGTTACAGCAGCAAAGATAAGCAGATACAAATACAAATACAACATGTACAGGAATGTTCCAAGGTGAGAGGCATTACATTAATAGACAGATAGGACGTAGCAGAGGAGGGGGGGGGGGGATTTAACAGGCAGAGAGATATTTCAGTTCTCTGTGTGTAATGATCTCTGCTTAGGTCGGTGTTGGTTGTACAGCCTAACTGCGGTGGGGAGGAAAGACTTCCGATAGCGCTCCTTCTCACACCTAGGGTGGAGCAGTCGGTCACTAACAGTACTGCTCAGCGCGATCACAGTCTCATGCATGGGATGGGACTTCTTCTTCTGCATGGAGCTCACCACGGACAGTATCCTTCTGTCACCCACCACCTGCACTGGGTCCAGTGGGCTCCCCAGGACAGAGCTGGCCTTTCTAATCAGCTTGTCAAGTTTATTTCTGTCCCTGGTTGATATACTGCTCCCCCAGCAGGCCACTCCAAAGAAGATGGCTGATGCCACTACCGAGTTGAAGAAAGTTCTAAGAAGTGCCCCCCGGATTCCAAAGGCTCTCAGTTTCCTAAGCAGGTAGAGCCTGCTGTGGCCCTTCCTGTACAGGGCCTCCATATGATCTGCCCAGTCCAGCTTATTATTAAGGAGCAAACCCAGGTACTTATAGGTGTTCACAATCTCGATGCCCGTCCCCAGGATGTCCACTGGTTTAGGAGGGCTTCTGCCTTTGCGGAAGTCCACCACCATCTCCTTGGTCTTCCCCGCGTTAATCTTCAGGTGGTTCCGGTGGCACCAGTCCACAAAATCCTGGTTCAGTTCTCTGTACTCCCTGTCATCATCATCTGTGATGAGACCCACTATTGCAGAGTCGTCAGAATACTTCTGTAGGTAGCAGCTGGATGAGTTACACCTAAAATCTGCAGTGTACAGTGTGAAGAGGAAAGGGGCGAGAACCGTACCCTGAGGTGCCCTCGTATTACAGATCACAGTACCTGACACAGTCTCGGGCTCTCACATATTGAGGTCGATTTGTGAGGTAGTCTAGGATCCAGTTGGAGAGGTGGTGGTCCACTCCAGCAAGGCCCAGTTTGTCTCTCAGTGACCTGGGCTGTATGGTGTTAAAAGCACTGGAGAAGTCAAAGAACATTATTCTCACTGTGTTCCCTGGTTTCTCCAGGTGAGACAGAGCCCTGTGCAGAAGATGGATGATGGCATCATCTACCCCAATGCCCGGCCGATAAGCAAACTGGAGGGGGTCCATAGCGGGGCTCACTAGAGGGCGGAGATGTGTGAGAACCAATCTCTCCAAGATCTTCATCAGGTGGGATGTCAGTGCTACAGGTCTGTAGTCGTTGAGGTCCATAGGGTGGGGTTTCTTTGGAACTGGTACCACACAAGAAGATTTCCATAATTCAGGGACTATTTCCTGCCTCAGGCTCATATTATACATATATGTAATTATACCACACAGCTGGTCCCCGCAAGTCTTAATTAGCCTTGCACTGATGTCATCTGGCCCTGCGGCTTTCCTCGCCTTGATCTTTTTCATCTCCTTCCTCACCTGGGCCCGTGTGAAGGTCAGACTGTGGCCAGATAAAGACGGATTTCTGGATTTACTGGTCTGTTGGGAAGTGGCCGCATGGGGAGAAGTCATTGTGGTGGGGGAAGCTGAAGGACATACTGGGGTGGGAGGAGCTGGTGTGTGATCAAATCTGTTGAAGAATAGGTTTAGTTCATTAAGCCAATTAACATCTGCCTCAATCTGGCAGACAGACTGTTTATGACCCGAAATTGACTTAAGCCCCTCCCAGACCCCCCTTATGTCTTTTCTTTCCATTTGCTTTTCCATTTTTTCTTTATAACTGGCTTTTCCCTGCCTGATTTGATGCCTCAGCTCCTTTTGTACTTCCCCCAACCCCTCCTTATCTCTTGTCCTGAATGCCATCTTTTTCTCCTTAAGTAGTGTTTTTATATCAGAGTTAATCCATGGTTTGTTATTGGAGAAGCACCTCACCACTTTTGTGGGTACTGTGTTGTCCACACAAAAATTAATGTAGTCCGTTATGCAGTGTGTGAGTCCTTCTATATCTTCTCCATAAGAATCCTGCAGCACTTCCCATGCGGTTGTGTCAAAACAATCCCTCAGAGCCTCATCAGAGCGAATTGAGGCGGCCGCCTCAGGCGGCACTGTCTGGGGGGCGGCATTTTTACTATTTAATGTAAACCAGCCCAGGACAGGCCGCTTTAAAAAAAAAAAAAAAAAAAACAGAGCTGAGCGCGGCCTGTCCTGGGCTGGTTTACAAGACGTCGCATCTCAGCGCAGGCGGCGATACAATGACGTCATCACGCCGCCTACGCTGAGACACAGACGTCGCGGACAAGAAGAGGAGGCGGCGGCGGCTGCATCAAGGCATCGCAGGTGAGTATAGCTTTTTTTTTATATATATAAATAGGCCGTAACCTGTTGGAGTATCCCCGGCAGGTCAGGGCCTATTTATTTACCTACCCCGCGTCTGCTCGTGGCCGCCCCCGCTTCTGCTATGGGATGCAGAAAGGGAAGTGGATGCCACTGTGAGCGGCCGCGGGTATCGGTAAGTTAGGCCGCAAATACTACTATTATTATACTCCGGGGCCTATTCAGACCCCGGAGTATAATAATCGGAGGCCTAGGGTTGGTGAGGGAACATAAAAACCAATGTTACTCACCTCCTGCGATCCGATGTAACTCCGAGCAGGCTTGAGGCCTCTGGTGACGTCATCAGGTCGCGTTGCAGGCCTGATCACGTGACGTGTGTGCGCAATTAAACAGGGCCGAAAGCTGCAAGGAGTGCACCAGTGTCCAGGATAGGTAAGTAACTCTGGTTTTTATGTTTGTATTCTCCCCTGGGTCTCCAATCATTATACTCTGGGGTCTGAAAAGTATAATAATAGTTTATGGGTGGTCCACTGTGGGGCATAATACCCTGTGCAGGGACCACTGTAGAGCATAATACCCTGTTCAGGGGCCACTCTGGAGCATAATACAAGTGCAGGGGCCACTATAGAGCGTAATACCGAGTGCAGGGGCCACTATAGAGCATAATACCGGGTACACAGGTCACTATGGAGCATAATACAAGTGCAGGGGCCACTCTGGACCATAATAGCAGTGCAAGGGCCACTATGGAGGATAATACCAGTGCAGGGGCCACTATGGAGCATAATACCAGTGCAAAGGCCACTATAGAGCATAATACCAGTGCAGGGGCCACTATAGAGCATAATACTGTGTGCTGGGGCCACTGTGGAGCATAATACCGTGTGCAGGGGCCAATATGGGGCATAAAACTGTGTGCAGGAGTTGCTGTGGAACATAATACCGTGTGCAGAGGCCAATGCGGGGCATAATACCGTGAGCAGGGGCCACTATGGAGCATAATACCATGTGCAGGGGCCGCTGCGAGGCATAATCCAGTGTGCAGGGGTCGCTGCGGGACATAAGACTGTGTAATACTGTGTGCAGGGGCTGCTGTGGAACATTATAGTGTGTGTAAATGGGGCGCTATAAACATGGGCTATGGCACCTGTTTATATTATACGCTGTCTGTTTATAGTGACCGTGTGATGTAATTGTAGCCTTGTCACATACTGTAGACATGTACAGGACGAGGCTGTAGTTACATTACATGGCCGCTATGAGATGAATTACACTATGTAAACAGAGAAGCGGTCACGGCGCTTACACAGGTACCATTCAAACAGCTGATCAGTGTGGGTCCTGGGTTTTTGAACCCCACTGATTAGTTTATTAATGACCTGGAAAACCTTTTAATTAGTTAACACCTGGGGCATTATTAATAAGGGGCACTATTTATGCAGAGTACACACGGACATTATTAATATAAAGATGCACTTGGGAGTATTATTCATTATGGGGGGTTATATCACATATTTTATAATTGGGGGTAGCAGCAGAATGAGGGCTTTGTGTAGGTGAAGACAATGTGGGTTGGATGCCTGGAAAAGTGAGGAGCCAAAGATGTCTGTGTTGCAAACTTTACAGAGACAAGTCACAGCTGGAAGAAGTGGTCATGGCGGTCCAGAGGGAAGAGAAGGGAAATATGAAGGATTAGTCACAGACGTCACCTGTAAGTCACAAAATGTTACTGCCCTGTATTCACCTAAATGATAGAGGATAAATACCTGATTGATGGGGGTCTGTCTGCTGAGACCCCCACTGAGCTTGAGAATTGGGTTTTTTCCCCCCACTAGGTGGGAATCCAGCCTGGCTGCAGCCATATATATAGGTGTGTCACTTGGTGGATGGACGAACCCACGTGGCTCTCATTCACTTTAATGGGAGTGCCAAAGATAGCCGAAGTCCAGTACTCAGCTATCTGCGGCACTCCTATTATAGAGAATGGGGGCCACGTGGGCTCGTCCATCCACCAAGCAGAAGATGTGTGACGTTACTTTCATTGTTAATGCCGTGTTGTTGATCTGATACTGAAGTAATACAGGAAGAAGAATTCTTAAAAACTGTTTTATAACTTTGTGTATTGTGTATATTGTGCGACGATAACAGTGTGTTAAACTAGTAGCATGGAAACTCAGTTTTGTTTTGTTTTTTTTGGGGGGGGGGGGGCATCTTTCTATAGTCCGCCTCAGGCAGCAAAGAGGCTAGGTTCACCACTGGGTATCATATAGGGAATTTTTTATTCTTGTTTCTTTGTTTTTATTCTGGATTTAGTGACGCTTTAACTTCTATTGAAAATCTGTCTGCTATGAAAATGGTAAATGCTGTAAAGAAAACCCCTACAGAATTGGCAAGTGTCGGTCTATTTAGACTTTATATTTACAATCTTTAAAAATATGTTTGACATAAAAAAGTAGGTCATTTTCTGAGGACACATTCCCTTTAAGTAAATCCACATCACCCTAGTATGTTTGCTCAGCTGTCTGAGAAAGAAATGAAATAATATTGGTGTTTGCACAACAACTTCCTTATCTTGCAGTACATCATATTCTTTGAGACTTCAGATGAGCAGTGCATGACAGCATCTGCAATGGTAGCCACCATCTACAGTATATAATGTGGCCAATAAAACTACAGTATATGATATATGTAAAGCCAGACATACCTCTTGCATCAATGCACAGCTCTCTTGTCATGAGTTTGGCTCTCCCTCCACTGTTTCTGTTGCTGGGAGACTTACAACGCTCTGGTTTCCAGGTGAATCAAAGAGTGTCACATAGCAGAAACGACGACTCGTGATGAATAGGTGACATCTGAGAATAGGAAACACTCTGGTTTCTTCTACTTTGTATTTACTCACATTTATATTTCTGCAGATTATGAATCATTCCCTTCTTTATTCGTTCTAGAGCTGAAAATGTACACTTTATTTATTACAGGGATTGACTGCATATTTATTATCTTTTTAAAATGATTTTATAGTCATTGCAAACATGAAGAATAACTCAAGGATGAAAAGCTCCTTGTATTTGTGTGATATATGTATTTTTAATGTCAAAGGGTTTTCCATGCATTCACATTACACTTTTCGTTCAGGATCTAAAATAGGAAAATAAACTCATTGACAAAAAAATATCATGAAAGAGTGGATGGGATCGAAATTGAACTTTTTATGTGTGAATGTAGTGATTATATGTTAGTGATTACAATATTAAAGCTAGAGGCTCTAGTACACTGTTGGACCACTTCTAGCCACAACAGTTGGTCAACATGAGATCCAGTTGGTCATTGAGGCATACAGGTTTCGCACAATATCCTGTGGCATATATGCACACAGATGTTACAACTGGGCCTGTAGAGCCTGGAGAGTTGTATTATGCTGAAGCTGATGCCCCAGCTGGTCCCATGAATTCTCAATTGGCAATATACCTGGCAACCAGGCAGGCTAAAGAAGTGTTGCAATCGGGCAGAAATATTCTTGGCAAACCTTTGCTGTGTGTTGGAAAGTATTATCCTGCTAAAAATGCTACTTGAAAGCCCTGCCAAGAGAAGCAACTCATGTGTCTGCAGCATGTCCTACACATCGCTGCGCTGTTATTGTCCCTCTCTACTAGATGACCGACTGTTGTTTGCAATAAATCCCCAGGCAGAGACAATAAATGGTCCGGGCAGAGACAGGGGTGACTGTAATGAATGTGCCACCTGTGTCTTGATAAGTATTTCCCAATCTTTTCTCAGGGCACCCCTGGCAAAAAAATATTTCCTCGGGGCAACCCTATCAAATAATTTGTACCATAAGACAAAAAACATCCTAAGAATGAAGATAATGTTGCATGTGCTCATCCTCCCAATCAGAGTGATGAAGTCCCCTGGTTTGATAAAAATCATTGGTCTAAATGGTGGACAAAGAAACTATGGGAGCTGCGTGTGCTTGTCGGTGGATCAAATGATCCTATCTACTGGTGGTCTGTCTGGGCATTCCGAAGTCTGTTCGCCTTGTGTACATGCTCTCATATAACCATGAATAACCTAGATTGTGGGCAATTTGTTGAAATGACAATACTGCTTCTTTCAGTTTAATTTATTTGTTGATGAGTGTAATAAACTTTTTGACACTCTTACCTTACAAGTTCTTCTCAGTTCTGCAACTTTCAGTCTTCTGTGTCCTCCACAGTCACATGACTTGCCATTGCTATGGAAAACACATCATCATAGACTAGTGTGGAATTCAGACCAGCAGTAAGAAGAAGGACCAGTGAAGTAAGCATATAGAAAAGTTAATACCCTATACACTCGCCAGGCTAGACCAAACGAGTCTGGAGAGTGCCTTGAAGAATAATAAGGCACCTCTCAGGGTCTGAATAAGAATTTGTAGGGTTAAGGCCTCATGCACAAGAACTTGTGCACTGTCAGTATGTTAGCTGTGTTTTTCATGGCTAGCACACTAACCCATTAATTTCTTTGGCCCCATACACATGACCGTGTATTTTCATGGTCCCATGTATGAGGCTGTGAGATGTGAGCAAAACTTAAGGCAGGTCCTATTCCTGTCCGTTTTGCGGCCTGTGCTCACTGACCTCAATGAATGAGGCCGTGGAGGCATGGGCAGCACAAGGATGCCATGGCACACGGATTTCAAGCGACACGCACACAGTCTAAAAGCTGTGGCAAGTGGGGTAAACAGCCTACTATTCTGCGAACAAGACAAGGATTCCCCCATTTAGGCTTTATAGCAAGGGTCTAAAAGCATGGCGATTCAGTACTCATCTCTCTGCTTAATGCTAGTAATAAGTGTGTCACTGTGTAAGCAGATAAGCATGCAGCCTGCCATGGTTGCAGGGGCCTGCCATGGTTGGTCTTCTTGGCCAAACTATGGCTGTGTGTATGGGTCCATAGAAATTAAAGTGACCATACTTGCATGCACAATTGCATATGTACACGACCATAAAATGTACGATCATGTGCATGAAGCCTTAGACTTTTCTCAGCTATTTGTTTGCTCTTTTACATCTACTCCTGGCAGAATTACATGTAAACAAACCAAACTAGTAATAATGGATAAAAGAGAGGGGCAGACTGCTCCTTATTGTATACACCCAGAGCCTCAAAGACAAATACAAAATGTGCTGGCACAATATGATTATTAGCAACAGAAAAACTGATAGGAAATCATGTATGAAGGCTTATACAGTCATAGCACAAACTGACCAGCAAGACCCTGCACATATTTCAACATTTCATGAAAACTCAGGTACCCTTTAAGCCACTATATATGCTAATAAAGGGGTGCACCATGACTCCCCATAATGGGGACAACCTCTGTGTTTATACACCTCCTTTTCATATTGATGTTGATGGTGTTGTTTACTAATTTTTTTCATTGTCCCATGGTCGGGAGCTTATTACCTGCACATCTGAGCGCTATGGCCTTACTAGTGAGACTCCTGTAAGATTATTGTCATATGGTGTGGCATGTTGATTCCTCCGAAAGACCAAGTAGACAAACTCTCAGAGTGGATGGGACTGGGATAATCGTAATGGTAGACAGTGTAGCAATGACCTTTCTGCAAAATGGACTTATACTGGGGAAATCTCAACCTATATGCCAAAGGTCAGCATGAGGACTAGCACATCTCTGACACCTGTCATCAGGGACACGGCCCATCCCAGGGAGATATAACACTGGTGTACAAAATATAATTAGTTGTTAATTGCAGGGGATACATATAATGGTGACTGTAGGATTTCATCCAAGTCCTCCAATGAGAAATCATTGAGTTGTGATCTCCATTTGCCTTCTACAGCTAGTGACGTAGACTTCAATTTGGTTTCCAGGAGTTGTGTATATAGGACCGAGAACTACAGTATATAGGACTATATAGGACCCCTTGACTATCAAGAGGTAGTCAGACATATGTTAATTATTTTAAAAGGAAGTAGTAAACACATATTGGTTTCCTGTTTTTTCATGTATGTAAGGATTTGTCCTATGAAGAAAATACTTATATTCACTTTTAATTCAATCTTCTAAATTTGTGTAATTTACCTTCATAATTTTAAAGGAAATTTGTCCGAAGATTCATGGTGCCTGAACCACAGGCAGCAAGAAATCCTAACAGGCTCCTGCAATAAAAACAACTATACTTTTCAAAGAAAATAACATAGAAATGAAATGGGAGCGGGGAGAAGTGTCCGCTGGATGGCTTCCTGCTGATTTCTCCCTGCCTGGCTCAGCTTGATTGACATCTATTTGCATAAATGGAGAAACCTGTCCATCATTCTGAACTTGGTAGGTGGCACACAGCAGCATTTAGAATAAGGGTGTAAGAGTAAGAACTGTTTGTAATGCGGTAACATGTTAAATTTTCATGCTGCCTATGATTCAGGCATAATGAATACAGAAAACTAATGGGCAAATAGCTAAATTACAAAATATGTGCGAGACAAGTAGCAATAAACCAAAAAACAAATTCATGCTCACACATAAGTAACAGTCCAATCATATAATTTATTAAGGAATAAATAAACACAACAACATATAAACACATGGGGGAATCCAAGAAGGGACCAAATGAAAAATAAACATACAAAAGCAGGAAAGTCAGGAAATCACATAATGGAAGTACATGGGAAATCCAAAAAAGCACAATATAAAATTTATATATATATATATATATATATATATATATATATATATATATGTCTCTTGATAAATTGGGTGTTAAAGATCTTTGTGTAAAAAAAAAATACACCTAAGAACTATAAGGAAATAAACCATAAATCATGATATAATATATAAAATATGTGCTAAGGAAACCACGTATAGCATGAATAAATTGTCCTGAAAAAACCCCACCTAAGTAACAAACACCTCAGGGGAATCCAAGAAAAGACCAAATGAAAAATAAGCATATACAAAAGCAGGAGAATCAGGAAATCACATAGTAGAAGTACATGGAAGATCCTAAAAAAGGCACAATGTAAAATATATATATATATATATATATATATATATATATATATATATGTGTCTCTTAATAAATAGGGTGTTAAAGATCTTTGTGTAAAAAATACACCTAAGAACTATAAAGAAATGAACCATAAATCATGATATAATATATAAAATATGTGCTAAGGAAACCACGTATAGCATAAGTAAAATGTCCTGAAAAAACCCACCTAAGTAACAGACACCTCGACGCGCGTTTCGCCACAGGCTTTGTCCATGATTCAGGCAGTCTGAGTCTTCTGGCAAATTCCCTTTAAGCTAAGTTAAGTTGTCTTGTACTGTACTGTATTTTCTTTATAATTTTAATATAACATAATTTTGTCTACCTCATGCATTTAAACATGAAGATGTAAGTTAGTGACTTTAATTTTATAAAATAATGTCAATCACTTGTAAGGGAGCAGTTGAGCCTAATCTGCCTGCAACAATGTACTGCTTTGCAAAATATACTTCTGAACTGAACTTTATTATTCAGCACTTTACTTGTTTTGTTCCAGTGAGGTTAACTAGCCAACATTATTTAGTTAACATTATGTAGTCCAAATTTGCACATCAACTCCTGGTGTTCCCTCAGTCCTACTGAACTGAAAATAGGTGACCACAGTACCCTATTGTGATTCATATTCTGTACATAATAGTATAATAATAATAATAATGGAGTGATCACAAGTATCCCAGATCTCCAAATAAATAACAGTAAATCCTGATTGCATCGCGTTGACTAATAATGGAGTCTATCAGGTTCATGAGTGCCCATCCCAAAGGTCCCCCTTGCCTTCTCTGCTGTTCAGCTGCCCCTCAGTGGATGAGAGAGGGCAGGCAGTGACAGCAGCTGAAGAGTAACTTGTTACTGTGGCTCTATGTACCAGTACAACAGAAAACTATGGTACTTTAGGGGCTCTGCAAATGAGACATGGCACCTGAAAACTATTCCAGCAAAATCTGCTCTCCAAAAGCCAAATAGCACTCTTTCCATTCTGAACCCCGCCATGTACCCATACAGCAGTTTAGAACCACATATGTGGTATTTCCGTGTTCAGGAGAAATTGTGTAATGAACTTTGCATTCTAGTTAGACTCTGAATCCTGATCGTGTGTACTTGGACCCCAAATGCAGCAAAATCCATCTGGCTTTGCAGCTAGCACTGATGAAGGTGTCTAGGTGTCTGGAACCTAACTCTTGGCACTATATAGGATTTAAACAGCTAGTTCTACTGCTCTCTGTTATCAGCCAGATCCTGCTATTTTCTGATATTTGTTCCAGGAACTCTAGCATAATAGTTTCAGCATATTATTTGACTTAGTGGCCAGAGTCAGATAATCTAGGATTTTAGGATTAACATAAAACTTTGTTTAAAAAGTAGGTTGTATTTTGGCAACATATTCCCTTTAAATGAATTTTCACATGTGTTATAATTATATGAAATTACATAGTTACATAGTAGATAAAGTTGGATGAAGACACAGGTCCATCAAGTCCAACCTATAACCCTACAGTGTTGATGCCGAGGAAGGCAAAAAACTGCATGAGGCTGATGCCAATTGCCCCTTGTCAGGGGGAAAAATTCCTTCCTGACTACAAATCGGACTGATTCCTCATAACCCCATGCTGATTGGGTGTTATAAGATTATTTTAATTGAGATACTCCAGGATAGCATCGCTTAAACCTTCAAATATCTTACCCACCACTGAAGTCAAACTTACTGACTCCAGGCTCAGATTTAGACCCCTTTTTGAATATTGGCATCATATTTGCTATGTGCCAATCATGTGAAACAGACCCTGTCAAGTCCTTAAATATTAGAGATGGTAGGTCTATCACCATGCATAATTCCCTCAGAACTTGGGGATGTATGCCACCTGGACCCCGCGATTTGTCTATTTTAGTATTTTGAAGGCGGCACTGCACTTCCTTGTGCCTTTTCCTCATCCTCCTACACCATTGCACTAATTATTTTTAAGAGGGCCCACATTATCAGTTTTTGCTTTTTTATTATTTATGTGTATGTAATTGAAGAATGATTTGGGATCATTTATACTTTCCTTGGCAACTATTCTCTCGGCACAGTAAAGCGGAACAGTAAAGACAAGGCACAATGACCATAATATGACTAAGGAAGAAAATGAAAGAAAAGCAAAGAAAGGGGGAAAGAAAGAGAAGAGAAAAAAAAGGGGGAGGGAGAGGGCAGGGTAGGCCAGTAACAAGGAGCTCCAGCAACCATTCCAGGGAAACGGGACCTGTCAGGTGAGATTCAACTCATCAGATCTCTATAATCCTGGGTACCCTGAAAGAAGATCCAAGGCATCCAGGCATCGATGAAAGCCCCATGCGCGTTTCAAAGAGACGCGGTGAGATCCTCCATTCCCTGTATATCCTCCACCCTATGAATACAATGGAGGAGGGAAGGTGCACTCTGCGACTTCCCGAGTGCAGGAATGCATGCTCTGGCGGTGTTAACCATGTGCTGTAAAGAGGATTTACGGTAAGCGTGAAGGGAGTAGTCCGAGAGGTGGAGTAGGAAGAAAGCTGGAATGCAAGGAGGGGTAACCTGGAAAACTTAACAAATCACCCGATGGACTTCCTCCCAAAAATCATTCAGCCCAGCGCACTCCCAGAATACATGCAGTAGCGTCCCTTCCTCTGTGCCACAGCGCCTCGGAGAGGCAGATGGAAAGAATTTGTGCAATTAAGACGGGATGTGGTACCATCTGGTCAGAAGTTTATACCCCGCTTCCTGGTATTTACTCGCTACGGAGATCTTGTGGGCAAATTCGAGGATCCGAGAGCACTGTAACTTGGAAAAGTTCATGTTCAGATCGGCCTCCCACTTAGACAAGTAGGAGGAATTGTAGTCCAGAGGAGGGGAGACCAAAAGCAAATAAAATTCAGACAGGGATTGCCTGACCGGACCAGACCTGGAACAGGCCCTCTCAAACTGTGAGAGTGGTCTATCGTAGCCCGGGGAGTCGTGCAACGAAGCTAGAAAGTGCGTGAGCTGGAGAACTCGCCACTGACCCAGTGAGGGGAGGTTCGGGTCAGAAAGCAGATCACGACAGGACAGCCAGTGGCCACCCGATCTTAAGTGCATGGCTCTCTGCCTACCCGCCTCGCACCACTGCCGGAAAGGCCCAGGAGACAGTCCTGCTGGGATAGCCGGGTTTCCCAGTATAGGGAACTTCAGAGAGGAGGAGGGTGATATTTGCTCCCTCAGGAAGAGTGTCTTACATATCCGGAGGGTGGGACCTATGGTGGAATGGTCTCTGAGTGCCGCGGTGCACTGTGAGTCCAGCCAGGGGAGCAAGTGGAGGGGAGTGCTAGAGAAGGTGTACTCCAGGGAGACTCATTGCTAGAGGGAAAGGTGACAGCACCAGTCCAGCACTCTTTGGAGCATGGAGGCCTCATAGTACCTACGAAGGTCAGGGAGTCCATAAAGTGGCCTGAGAGAACCGTGGCTCCAACCGCTGCAGCACCCAGTGGCATGCACCCCATTTCAGGCAGTCAAGGCTCCGCCACCTCAGCTGAAGAAAGCTGTGTGTCCTTCCTATCATCTGCTGGTCATGATGCTCCTGCTCCTCATCCTAGTCAGTCATTACGTCAGCAATCCATCCCCAATGCGATTTCGAAGAGACAACAGTATGCGTGCACTCATCCAACAGTGCAGAAGCTGAACGTGCTCCTGTCCAAATTGCTGGTGCTTAGTCCCTCCCTTTCCAAGTGCACCTTTCAGAGAACTGATGGCTTGTGCCAAGCCGAGGTGGAGAGTCCCAATCCGTCATTTCTTTGCCAAAAAAGCAATACAAGCCCTGCATAAATATGTAGAACAGAAGGTGAGCCAGTCCTCGATCCTGTCGGTGTCTGCCAAAATGCACGGCAGCGCCAACGTGTGGAGCTGTAACTACAGTCAAGGACAACATATGTCCTTTACGGCCCACTGTGTTAATGTGGTTCCTGCCCAGACACACCAGCAACTTGAACAGGTGACACAGCTTCCACCTCCACGTTCTCATGCCGTTGGTCCTGCAACTATGTCCGCCTCATCCTCCACTGTTTCCTCAGCCTCCACTGCAGGGACAATTCACAGTGCTCCTCCAGCATACCACATGTGCAGGGAACAGCGTTCTCACGCTGTTCTACACCTCATTTGCCTGGGCGAACATAGTCACACAGGGGAGGAACTGCTCCGTGCCACATGAGCCCTTTTGGGTGCTGAACTGGAGGAGGAAGCGGACATTGGAGCACAAGCAATGTGTAGCAAAATGGGTGTTTTTTCCACACTGGTGACAGGAGAGGAGGAACAGGAGCAGCTGGAATAGCAAGAGAGAGATGAAGACGAGGCAGATGACCCAGACACACCGTGGCAGTATGCAGTGAAGATGGATGCAGGGAGTCCCTCCGATTCACTTGCGCAAAAGGCCCGATGCATGTTCACTTGCTTGCATAGTGACAGCCGAATTGTCACCAATCGGCAGACGGATGGCTACTGGCTCTCCATCATGTTAGACCCTCGCTACAGGTAAAAACTGTGGGCCTTTTTTTTTTTTACACCCGCTGATAGGGAGGACAAACTGAACTACTACTACTATCTGAGCACTCACCTTGCACTACCATGGCAGCTATGGGGGGGGGGCAGGAGCAGTATCAGCTCCATCAGCAGCAGCCTGAGCCTAGAGTCGCTGATGAGCAGCTTTCTTCACCCGCATATTGAAGAAATATGGACTACTGGGCAGCCAAACTGGATTTATGTCCACAACTAGCCGAGTTTGCCCTGGAAAAGCTGTCCTGCCTGGCCAGTAGTGTGGCATCAGAGCAGGTGTTTAGTGCGGCGGGGGACATAGTTACCCCAAGGAGAATTCGCCTGTCCACCCAAAATGTGGAGAGACTGACCTTTGTCAAGTTGAATAAGGCGTGAATCAGCCAGGATTTCCAACCACCAATGCCTGATGCATCAGATTAAATCATCCATGCTGCCTCACCCAAACCTTGTCAAAAAAGACCGGTTTCTTCAGGCTACCTGCCTCAGCTACTATTCTGATGCTGCCACCTGCCTGATGCCACACATCTGGATGCCAAGTGCTCCTTCTCACAGCCACCATCAGCGGGTGCTGTTTGTGCCACCCCCCCGCCCCCGGGGGGGGGGGGGCCCGGCCGGCCCCCCCCCCGGGGCCCGGCCCCCCCCGTTGGGGCCCCGGCGCCCGGGGGGGGGCTTTTTGGGGGGGGGCCCCGGGGTGGTTTTTTTTTCCCTTTGGCCCGGGCCCGGGGGGGGTGTTGTGGCGGCCTGTGCTGCTGCTGGCCCCCTTTTTTTTGGCCGGGGGGTCTTTGTGTTTTTTTTTTTTTGGGGCGCGTGGGTGTCTTTTTGTCGTCTCTTTTTGGTGGCCGCCGGGTGGTGGTGTCGGGTGGGCGGGGGGTGGGGTGGGCTTGGGCTGGGCTTTGGTTGGGATCTCTGTTGTAATTGTATTGCATTATTTCCTGTTGCTTTATAGCCTGTGTGACATAGCAGGGGTCCTGAGTCTCACACAACACAGCGCCACCTAGTGAGCTTCACCCACATGCATTACACCTCCCATAGTATGGAATAGTAACCAAATGCCCAATGGGAGGACATCACCTGGGTAAAGGGGAGGAGTCAGCTGATCACTGGGTCCCCATGCTAACACCCCTTCAGGAAGGTCCTGTGTGTGGTTAGTTAGAAGTGTGGAGTGTTAGGAGGAGGAGGTGAGGAGAGAAGTGTGATGTCCTGTGAAGAAAACTGTGAGTATAGTGCAGGTATCTCAAGTCCTAGTCAGGCCCAGGAAGTTTGGAGAGTTGACATACTCCATCTATTCAGAAAATCCTGTCCCCTGTCTGCCTAGCCATCGCCCTGAAGGAAGTCAAGCATCATTCATCTTGTCAGCATGAGACTGTGGAGAGAATATTCTGGAACATGTGCTCCATAGCAAGTATCACAGGATCCAGGGGCCAAGGCCAGACCTGTGAAACATCCCGCCACCCTGACTACTGCACCCCAAAACTCTGAGCTATCAGGACCACATAACGTGAGTGGGGAATATTATGTACTAGTATTGTGGTGGGCATCCTCCTATGAGCCAAATAGGAACCCAGACGCACCTTAGGGCTGTAACACTGAAGTATAAGGGCTAGGAACACCTTTCATCAAGTCTACCCTGCACCCCAGGACTTTGCTGTGTCACCAGGCATAACCCTTTATTGTGTACTGAAACTGTTTAAGTATTTGTGCCTCCACACCAATGGAAGTAAAAGTTCAACTTTACAACTGTTTCTGTGTCTGACTCTGCACCAACAACATCAGGGCGCCCCAAACACCACCAGTCGGCACAGTATAGGGGAAGCGCCCCGGGGGAACAATCACCACCATTTGTGCAGCCCCCTCATCACCGGTAACAGTGGTGGTAACGTGGGACAGCACCAGCGGGGGGCCCCCGTGCCCAGAGGCCAATACAAGGGTGCGGGGTTTACACCGCGGGAACCCCAGGGGGGGGGTTCCCCCCTTTGGGGGCCGGCTATTGGGGGCGGTGGGGGGTTGGTTTGGTCCCCCTTTGGGGGGGCGGCCGGGGGTTTTGTGGGGGGCTCTTGGGGGGGGGGGGGGGGTTTGTTGTTTTTTGTTTTGTTGGGGGGGGGGGGGGGGTGTGGGTGGGTGTTTTTTTTTGGGGGGGGGGGGGGGGTGGGTGTTTGTTTTTTGGGGGGGGGTGTGTGTGGGTGTGTGGGGGGTTTTGGGGGGGGGGGGGGGGGGTGTGTGTTGTTCTTGGTGGGGGGGGGGGGGGGGGGTGTTGGGGGGGCTCTTTTTGTTGCTGGTTTGTTTTTTTTTTTTTTTTTTTTTTTTTGGGTGGGGTGGGGGTTTGTTTGGGGTGGGTTGGGGTGGCGGGGGGGGTGTGGGGGGGGGGCTGGTTGGTGGTGGTGCTGGGGGGTGGGGGGGGGTGCTGGTGGGGGTGGGGGGGGGGGTTTTTTTCCCCCCCCCCTCTCGCTGCGGCTCCGTCTTTTTTTTTCTTCCTCTTTTTTTTTGCTGCCAATGGGTCACTGTATGGCCTCCTAATGCTTCTGCTACCGGGTCACTGTATGGCCTCTTCATGTTGCTGCCACTGGGTCACTGCATGGCCTCCTCATGCTGCTACCACTGGGTCACTGTATGTCCTCCTAATGCTGCTGCCACTGGGTCACTGTATGTCCTCCTAATGCTGCTGCCACTGGGTCTCTGTATGTCCTCCTCATGCTGCTGCCTCCGGGGCTCTGCATGTCCTCCTAATGCTGCTGCCACTGGGTTATTGTATGGTCTCCTCATGCTGCTGCCACTGTATGTCCTCCTAATGCAGCTGCCACTGGGTTACTGTATGGCCTCTTCATGCTGCTGCCACTGGGTCACTGTATGGCCCCCTCATGCTGCTGCCACTGGGTCATTGTATGGTCTCCTCATGCTGCTGCCACTGGGTCACTGTATGTCCTCCTAATGCAGCTGCCACTGGGTTACTGTATGGCCTCTTCATGCTGCTGCCACTGGGTCACTGTATGGCCCCCTCATGCTGCTGCCACTGGGTCATTGGATGGTCTCCTCATGCTGCTGCAACTGGATCACTGTATGGCCTCCTCATGCAGCTGCCACTGGGTTACTGTATGGCCTCTTCATGCTGCTGCCACTGGGTCACTGTATGGCCTCCTCATGCTGCTGCCAACTCCACATTATGGTCGGCTTGTCACTCTGTGGCCTCCTTATGCTGCTGCTGCCAACTCCACATTATATCACCTTGCCACTCTGTGGCCTTCTCATGCTGCTGCCAATTTCACATTATGTTGCCTTGCCACTCTGTAGACATCTATGAGAAATCAGCAGATTATGTTGTAAAAGGAGTGCGCTCTTTCACACTACAGTAGGATGTTGGGCTTCTGCATGGTTCTTTATACCTGGCACTAACATTGACCTGTAAGGCCCCGTAACTGGCCAAATAAGTGAAGTGTGCAGTGGTTCTAAGAGCGACGCCTGTCATGTACGTGTCATACTGACTCACAGTATTGTTTCACTACTACAGCAGGCTACCTATGTGTGTTTCTGCAAGGGATAGTGTTCTACACCACTATACAGGCTCTCTGCAGCCAAGAAATAGCTGTTTTTTAACGCGATTCTCCACAAATTAATTCGGATCGAAACAAACCTTTTTGGAAACTTCGGAGAATCGGTCGAATAGAATTTTTGATAAATTCGCTCATCTCTAATCACTGCGTCTGGGGTCCATTACCCGGTGCACTCTATGTATGTTGATCTCTGTTTCTGCAGGGCGGTCGAGGACAGTATTGAAAATGGAGGTGACCGCTGAGCGGAGTTCTGCTGGGGGGATACTATCGGGGATGCCCTGCAGGTTGACGTTATTTCGGCGACCCCTGTTTTCTTGGTCGTTAACTTGCAAGAGGATGTTTGTTAAGGGCTCGCTGAGGCGAGACATTGGCCTAAGGAGGCAGTTTGCTGTTGAGTAGAAACCTGTGCAGAGATAGACTGAAGCTCTGACTTGAACTCCGAAATAATCCACTCATGTTTCGCCTCCACCCGACTGACTATAGTTTCCAAGTCCATCTTAGCAGGAAGAGGTTCCAGATATCCGCCAACTTAGGGAGCTTGGATCTTCGGCCCAAGGAGGCGGCGTCCTGCAGGGAAGAATCAGACAGGTCAGAGGATGGTGGCGTATGAAGAACAGCCAGGGTGGAGGAGAAGTTTGGTTCATGACCATGCATATCAGGGCATAGCAGATCAGCCAGGGTGCTCAGAGACCGTTGGGAGCCCTCGAGTGCAGCAGAGGTAGAAAGGGGGTCCGCCCCTTTAAGAGAGGAGCCAAAGACATCCACAGAAGTTAGGGGGGCTCCCCTGGGGGAGGGCCATACCACACTAGTGTCCATCTTGGGGGGGGGCATCAGGGTGCCTCAGAGGAAAGTACTGTGGCTGCAGGCATAGAGGCAGAGGCTGCAGAGCAGAGGCTGGGGGCAGAGCTCCTGAAGCTGAAGAGGCAGGCTGGAACACAGGAACTGAGAGCAGAGCTGCAGGGGCATGTGGTTGAGCAGTGTGAGAGTGGCCATCATGCAGAGTAGAAGCAGCAGAGGAGGTAGGAGGCAAGAGCTCAAGGGTTAACCACTGCAGGGCATGGGAAGCCGGCAGGAGCGCTTCGGCAGCGCTGGGACCGCTATCTTGGGAGCAGGAGGCATAGGAAAATGCTGCTGCGAAGCAAGCGCTGCTCCTCTCTCAGGCTCCATCAGAGAGGGCAGGGAGGGTTGGATCTGCATGTCAGGAGGCTGTATAGGCAGCGGGGGAGCCGGTACCTGCGGGTATAGCGCTGGCTGCGCATCCTGCACAGAGGGAGCGTGCATCGGCTCCATATTGGAGGCACTGACAGGGAGAGATGCAGGGCTGGATGAGAGCAGAAAACGAGAGCAAAAAAATCTGAGGCACAGACAATGTAGAGGAGGGTCCACCCCACTCATCGTTGCCTGGGGTGTCTAGAAGGTCTCTGATCACCTGGGATAGAAGAAAAACCGCTGGGTCCGGGAGCTCAGGAGAGGTACAACTTCACATGTACATGTTCACGTCACGCCCCCTTGTTTTAGTACTTTTAGGGTGCATGCACTTAGGAATTTGCTGTGGATTTGGGGGTGGATTTCGCCCCTGAATCTGCAGCAGATTCCATCTTGAATCTGCCTCCCATTGTTTTTAATAGGAGGCAGAGATTGCAGCAGGAAGTGGAAAAAGTCAGCGTCTTGCTGCAGATTCCATGGCTCCGGAGTCCCTGCTGATTAAGTCTATTTATCTGGGCCTAATCAGAATAGGACAGCTGCGACGGAATGCCCGATACCCTCTCTTTATTTTCCGCTGTGTGAACTTAGCCCAGATGCTTTATCCCTCATTGCACTCCTTACTGTTTTAGTTAGCCACATTGGTTTTCTGTAATTTCTAACTCACTGCTTCCCATAAGGTATATGTTTTTCACTAGCCCTATTTAGAATGCTTTATAAAATGTCCCATTTACTTTGTGTTTCCTTCACTTTGAGGAAATTGTCCCAGTTTATGCTGCTAAGCTCTTATCTCAGCTGGTATTTTTGTACCCCCTCTACTAAACATTTTATTAAATTGTACATGAAAACTTATGTTGTGGTTACTATTACAGTGGGGAAAAAAAGTATTTAGTCAGCCACCAATTGTGCAAGTTCTCCCACTTAAAAAGATGAGGCCGGCCTGTAATTGACATCATAGGTAGACCTCAACTATGAGAGACAAAATGAGAAAACATATCCAGAAAATCACATTGTCTGATTTTTAAAGAATTTATTTGCAAATTATGGTGGAAAATAAGTATTTGGTCACCTACAAACAAGCAAGATTTCTGGCTCTCACAGTCCTGTAACTTCTTTAAGAGGCTCCTCTGTCCTCCATTCATTACCTGTAGTAATGGCACCTGTTTGACATTGTTTTCAGTATAAAAGTCACCTGTCCACAACCTCAAACAGTCACACTCCAAACTCCACTATGGTGAAGACCAAAGAGCTGTGGAAGGATGCCAGAAACAAAATTGTAGACCTGAACCAGGCTGGGAAGACTGAATCTGCAATAGGCAAGCAGCTTAGTGTGAAGAAATCAACTGTGGGAGCAATAATTAGAAAATGGAAGACATACAAGACCACTGATAATCTCCCTCGATCAGGGGCTCCACGCAAGATCTCACCCCGTGGGGTCAAAATGATCACAAGAACGGTGAGCAAAAATCCCAGAACCACACGGGGGGACCTAGTGAATGTCCTGCAGAAAGCTGGGACTAACGTAACAAAGGCTACCGTCAGTAACACACTACGCCGCCAGGGACTCAGATCCTGCAGTGCCAGACGTGTGACCCTGCTTAAGCCAGTACATATCCGGGCCTGTCTGAAGTTTGCTAGAGAGCATTTGGATGTTCCAGAAGAGTATTGGAAGAATGTCATATGGTCAGATGAAACCAAAAAAGAACTGTTTGGTAGAAACACAACTCGTCGTGTTTGGAGGAGAGTGAATGCTGATTTGCATCCAAAGAACACCATACCTACTATGAAGCATGGGGGTGGCAACATCATGCTTTGGGGCTGTTTCTCTGCAAAGGGACCAGGAGGACTGATCCGTGTACATGAAAGAATGAATGGGGCCATGTATCGTGAGATTTTGAGTGCAAACCTCCTTCCATCAGCAAGGGCATTGAAGATGAAATGTGGCTGGGTCTTTCAGCATGACAATGAACCCAAGCACACCGCCAGGGCAACGAAGGAGTGGCCTAGCCAGTCTCCAGATCTCAACCACACAGAAAACCTTTGGAGGGAGTTGAAAGTCCGTGTTGCCCAGCGACAGCCCCAAAACATCACTGCTCTAGAGGAGATCTGCATGGCGGAATAGGCCAACATACCAGCAACAGTGTGTGCCAACTTTGTGAAGACTTACAGAAAACATTTGACCTCTGTCATTGCCAACAAAGGATTTATAACAAAGTATTGAGATGAATTTTTGTTATTGACCAAATACTTATTTTCCACCATAATTTGCAAATACATTCTTTAAAAATCAGACAATGTGATTTTCTAGATATGTTTTCTCATTTTGTCTCTCATAGTTGAGGTCTACCTATGATGTCAATTACAGGCCTCTCTCATCTTTTTAAGTGGGAGAACTTGAACAATTGGTGGCTGACTAAATACTTTTTTTTCCCCACTGGATTTTTGCTCACCGTTCTTGTGATCATTTTGACCCCACGGGGTGAAATCTTGCGTGGAGACCCTGATCCAGGGAGATTATCAGTGGTCTTGTATGTCTTCCATTTTCTAATTATTGCTCCCACAGTTGATTTCTTCACACTAAGCTGCTTGCCTATTGCAGATTCAGTCTTCCCAGCCTGGTTCAGGTCTACAATTTTGTTTCTGGCATCCTTCCACAGATCTTTGGTCTTCACCATAGTGGAGTTTGGAGTGTGACTGTTTGAGGTTGTGGACAGGTGACTTTTATACTGAAAACAATGTCAAACAGGTGCCATTACTACAGGTAATGAATGGAGGACAGAGGAGCCTCTTAAAGAAGTTACAGGACTGTGAGAGCCAGAAATCTTGCTTGTTTGTAGGTGACCAAATACTTATTTTCCACCATAATTTGCAAATAAATTCTTTAAAAATCAGACAATGTGATTTTCTAGATATGTTTTCTCATTTTGTCTCTCATAGTTGAGGTCTACCTATGATGTCAATTACAGGCCGGCCTCATCTTTTTAAGTGGGAGAACTTGCACAATTGGTGGCTGACTAAATACTTTTTTTTCCCCACTGTACCTCTATCAGTGGTCCCCCACCTTTTTTGTACCAAGGACCACTATGATACAAGCCAATTTTCCCGTGGCCTGGCAGGGGGATTGGGTTGATGGAGCAGGGTTTGGGAGGGCGGGGGTTTGGGGCAGGGTTTATGGTGGCAGGGGAGGGTTGGGGCGATTGAATGGCAGATCAGTCTGTCAGATCCGTTTGTCCAAATTAGATTTAAAAGTGCCTCGCTTTTCTTGTACTACTTGAGAAAAGTAGGTTACTGACAAGAACCTGTTCCTTTGTTGGACCTGCAGGTTTCTCCCAGGTTATATCTGGGTAGTTGAAATCCTCCATAATAATGACATCATTATGTTTTGCAGCTTCGTCTATTTATCTTATTAGTAGATTTTCTGCTTCTTCTATTACATTTGGGGACTTGCATCAAACCGCTAATAGTATTTTATTATTTTTTTTATTCCTCCTCTTATTTCCACCCATAAGGACACTGCATATTATTTTCCTCCCAAATGTCTTCACATAGGACCTGCTTAAGGCAGGATTTTATTTACAAGAATACCCCTCCCCCTTTCCTATTTGTACTCTCCTTGTAGCTAAACTACAGACATGTCTCACTTATCCCCACTAGGTCATATTTCTGTTCTCTTCCAATATTATCACTTCTAGTTCCTCCATCTTGTTGATGATACTACTGGCTTTAGTATACAGTACATGCATTTTATGTGTTTATCCTTATCCCAGCTATTCCTCTGCCTACTGACTGTTCATATCTCACCCCCATCTTGGCTCTACATCCCCCCCCCCCCCGAGTCCCTAGATTAAACACTTCTCCAAGACTTCTAGCCATTTTCTTGGAAGGCCATGGAGTGTATAAGGAGAGGGACTGAGTGGCGGGCTCTGGCTATTATTTTTTAAAATGGGGTGACGTGATCAGTATGTCTGAGAAGGGAGGGGGAGAGCATTATATAAAACGGTCGAGGGCACGTAGGCAGAGTCTTACCCTCAGCTTCCAAGGTGTGAGGAACATACGCCCACCCTGCCCTTATGGTTGTTACGGTCTCTCCTTTTTTTGTGGTTTTTCTTTTTTTCTTTATTTTCTTTAGGTGTCACAGCTGGGTGGGAGACCATGTCCTAAATCTTGGAGAAGAGAGTAGGTCCTACATGCCCGCTGCTTCAGCGGGGCATTCGGGTAAGAGCTGTCTGAATAAATAGGAGAAGAGGATCGTGGACATGGCTATGTTATTTTTGGTTATGTTACTTCTGGTTATGTTTGTTAATTGGCATTAAGGTTAATAAAACTGTGGCCAACCCCACATTTACCCACTCTTCGGTCTTATGTGTTCATTGCAGTATAAGTAGTTATATATAGCGGTCACCCCTTGTATATCAATGGAAGAGTCCACTCCAGTGGCGTAACTAAAGTCTTGTGGGCCCCAGTGCAAACTTTTGTCCGGGGCCCCGTACCCCCTCCCTACAGCAAATTCTTGATAGTGACGGTTACGGGGCCCCAAACAGAATAATATGCTCGACAATGGCCCCAGATAGTATTATATGCTCGACATTGGCCCCCATACAGCATTATATGCTCCACATTGCTCCCCCCACATACAGTATAATATGCTCCCCACAGTGACCCCACACAGTATAATATACTCCACACAGTGGCCCCACCCTGTATTATATGCTCCCCACAGTGGTCCCCACCCAGTATTATATGCTTCCCACAGTGGCCCCCACCCAGTGGTAAATGGCACCTCACCTTGCCTGCAAAACAGGTGCAAGACCTACAAGCACATCCACACTGCTGACAGTGTACCTGTCCCACAGTCACAACAGGTGCACAGAATTAGGGGGACATTTTCTTGCAGGTGTTCCAATGTGGTGTATCTCATGGTGTGTGTGCAATGTCCCACCATGGGCCTCTGTGTGGGAAGCAGGGCAGAGACTCAGTCAACACATGAACTCACACAGATTCACCATTAATAACAGCAGAGCAGATCTCCCAGTGGCCGCACATTTCTCCGGAGAAGACCACTCTATTGAAGATTTGCGGGTTGTGTTTTAATGGGACATTTTAAGATGCAGAGGGAGAGAAAGAAATGGGAATATAAGTTAATGCAAAATTTTCAAACTCTGCAATTTGGACTTAATATTCATGCCAGTTTCATGTCACACTGTGTATGAACTCTGAGGGTCACAAATCACCACCTAATAGCAAACAGATAGCAAGAATTAGTGATCCCTCCGTCACGCCCCACAAGTTTCCAGATTTTGTTTATTTTCTGACCTGTTGTAAAGAAGTTCTCTACTTATATTGCATTTTGTTTTTTTAAGGATTCTAAGATCCTTTGAAGGTCCATGTCTTTAGTATATAAAAAGTTTGTGAATTTTCAGTTTCTTGTATAACACCATGTCTGATGAAGGGAGCTAGTACTCTCGAAAGCTCACTCTCTTCAAATAAACTGTGACTTATTGCATTGTGTGTCAGTGTTTTATGAATCCACTATCTTGCATTCACCATCAAGGGCACTCCAACTACGATCAGGCTCAGGGAGACTTACTACAAGGAAGCTCCCAAGGGGATAATACTACCACCATTTTCCACACTGCAGGCCCTTCTTCAGTGCATCAGGTTTGTCAAGCCGACTATAGCCACCATGAACTCAACCATGACAAATTACCACTCCCAATCTACCTAATTTCCTGTACTGGGTTGCTGAGGAGGCCACTCTGCAGAATCTACACCACATGTAAGTCACATGATTTTTATATTGAGAGTAGCTGAGACATTTTCATAGTAATTGGCTGCATAGGATTACAACTAATACCTGCAATACCACATGGCCATTTACTATCAAACTACTTTTAACCATGCACAATTTAAAAATCATGCCACATGTGCTGCTGTTTCAGCTGTAGTGAAGGAGCATGTGAACAATGTGGTGGCTGCAACTTGAGAACATAGCCTTAAATAAATCTGCACCAGAATCCACATGGAAAACTATTCTATGGGTGAGATTTTCTACTAAAGTGGTTTTTCAAAACCACAGTGAGGAAAAAAAAAAGAAGGGACATGTCGATTATTGGTGAGGAATCAGCAGATAATCCATGCCACTGTTTAAATAGAAGTCAATGGGAGTCTTAAAAACCTTGTCAAAAACCTCTGTAGGCTAAGGATCTGCATAGTGAAGTAAAACAAAAAAACGCTGCGGAAAAAAACGTGGCAGAAATGCATCATGTTTTTTCCGCAACATTTTTCATAGTGATTTCGCAGAGTTTTCCTACTCTGACTTTCTGTCCCTATTATACCTATATGGAAGACAGCAGCGTTTCGGCAGGTAAAATTGAATTGCTGCTGAGATTTTTTTCTGCAATGTGTGGAAGGGATTAGCCAGAATCTCATCCATTTTGCAGGCACTGTAAAACGCAACATTTTTGCTTAGTTTTCGCAATGTGGGGCTTCAGCCTCAAAATCACAAAATACTTGTGTCCATTGCAAAAGCTTCTTCTAAAACCTGATGTAAATTCATGGAGATTTGGTGGAGTTTTAGAAGTGGATTTGTCCACTTCTAAAACTCTGTCTGAACGTATGCTTAGTCACTTTGGCTTTTGCTAAAATATTTATAAACTACACTAAAGTCAATGTTAGGAATGCTCTTGCAATATTATAGCATACAACCTGATGTAGGGATGATTACATAGTGATCTTTGTATGGAGGTGATATTAATCATTGTATGGAGGTAACATGTGGTCCTGTTATGGTGCTGTTATTTGATTACCATATATGTATAGAGGTTTTTTTTTTTTTTTTTTTTGCTTAATGTGTACATGGAAAAACATATGTCCTAGGGCTTGTACAATCTGGTTTGTTCTGTTACTGCACAGGTATTGGACCAAAAGTTGTGTGTGCTGCCCAGTGGTGTAGCTAGCAAGGGTCGGCTGCCCTGGGCCCACTGACTGTGTGGGGCCCACCGCAGGACTGCCATTAATACATGCTTTTCTTTTAGCTAAATCAGTGTCTGCAGACACCGATCTAGTTAAAATGCATCCTGCAACTAAGTGTCTTGTAAAGCGCAAACCACTTCAGGCGGTATACAAGACACCGAGACCACAGACAGAACGCGTCTGCTTCTCGGCACAGGCGGGCACGATGATGTCACAGCATCGCGCCTCCTGCATTGAGACACAGACGTTCTGTGCGTAGACAGGCAGGCTCCATTCATCAAAGGATCGCAGGTAGGGGAGTATAACTTTTTTTTAGCGCAGTTGTGGGTATTTTAATAGTATAAGGGGGTTATTAGGAGGGGGAATTATAACTATAAGGGAGGATTCATTAGGGGACATTATGACGATGAGGGGGTCATTTATATAAGAGCTATTAGGGGGGATTATAAATACAAGAGAGGGAGGTTATTTATATAAGGGGTCATTAGGGGTGCAATATTTATGTCAGGAGGAATCAAGGGCATAATATAAGGGGGCAATTAATTAAGGTGGTACTTGGGCTTTATTAAAGGGGTATTCCCACAAACTTAAACATTTTTTAATTTGTACATAATTGAAAGTTAAACATTTTTGCAAATTTAAGTAATTTAACATTTTGCAGAGTTTTAAAGATTTTCTCTAAATATCTTGTGGTCACAAGTTATTGCCTTGATCGGTTGCCAGTGGATACGACCACGAATGCAAGACCTTTCTAAGGTCAGAAAATCAGCCAAGATTTCCTTATTGTGGTCGGGATATCTTCTGATACATGTAGTGTCCCTGCCTGATAACCCAGTTACAATAAGAAAATCATGGCTGGGTTCCTGACAAGTCCCAGACCAAAGAAAATTTCTGCATTTGTGGTCGTATCCATTGGCAACCGATCAAGACAACAGAAGTCACCACTAAGATGGATAGAGAAAATCTTTAAAACTCTGCAGAATTTGTAGCTACTTATATTTGCAAAAATGTTTATCTTTTAATTATCTACAAATATAGATATGGTTCTGTTCATGGGAATACCCCTTTAAGACTAAGTCTCCACATAGCCGGCTGCAGCAAAAAAGCGGTGCAGGAAAAACCACTGCGGTAACGCATCGCAGTTTTTCTTGCAGCACTTTCATAGGAGGTCCGCAGAGGTTTCCTCTGCAGACTTTCTGCTTCCATTATACCTATAGGGAAACCACCAGCGTTTCTGTAGGTAATAATGACATGCTGCAATTTCCAAAACCGCAACAATTTTGGAAATTGCAGCGTACCTGCTGCACGTATTTTTCCACAATGTGTGAATGGGCTTTACTAGTATACAATCCACTTTGCAGGAATTGTAAAACACAGAGTTTTTTTTTTTCCTCGGCATTTCCGCCACATGAGGCCCCAGACTTAAGTTTTATAATAATAATAATAATCATCCTTTAATAGTCCCACCATGGGGAAATTCAGTGAGGCATTTCATTGATAGTTGACAGACAGATAAGAAGGAGCGGGGGGGGGGGGGGATATCCCAGACAGAAAGATATTTCAGTTCTCTGTATGGACTAATCTCCGCTTAGGTTGGCGTTGGTTGTACAGCCTGACCGCAGTGGGGAGGAAACACTTCCGATAACACTCCTTCTTACACTTAGGGTGAAGTAGTCGATCACTGACAGTACTGCCCAGCGCTATCACGGACTCATGCATGGGATGGGACTTATTCTCTCGCATGGAGCTCACCATGGACAGTATTCTTCTGTCACCCACTGCCTGCACCGGGTCCAGGGGCTCCCCAGGACAGAGCTGGCCCTCCTAATCAGCTTGTCGAGTTTATTTCTATTCCTGGATGATATACTGCTCCCCCAGCAGGCCACTCCGAAGAAGATGACTGATGCCACTACCGAGTTGAAAAAAGTCCTAAGAAGTGCCCCCCGGATTCCAAAGGCTCTCAGCCTCCTAAGCAGGTAGAGCCTGCTGTGGCCCTTTCTGTACAGGACCTCCATGTGATCTGCCCCGTCCAGCTTATTATTAAGGAGCACACGCAGGTACTTATAGATGTTGACAATGTCAATGCCCGTCCCCTGGATGTCCACTGGTTTAGGAGGGCATCCGCATTTACGGAAGTCCACCCCCATCTCCTTGGTCTTCCCAGCGTTAATCCTCAGGTGGTTCCGCTGGCATCAGTCCACAAAATTCCGGTTCAGTTCTCTGTACTCCCTGTCATCATCGTCTGTGATGAGGCCTACTATTGCAGAGTCGTCAGAATACTTCTGTAGGTAGCAGCTAGATGAGTTGCACCTAAAATCTGCAGTGTACAGTGTGAAGAGGAAAGGGGCAAGAACTGTACCCTGAGTTGCCCCCATATTACAGATCACGGTATCTGACAAATAGTCTTGGGCTCTCACACTAACATACTGAGGTCTGTTTGTGAGGTAGTCTAGGATCCAGTTGGAGAGGTGGTGGTCCACTCCAGCAAGGCCCAGCTTGTCTCTCAGTAGCCCCGGCTGTATGGTGTTAAAAGCACTGGAGAAATCAAAGAACATTATTCTCACCGTGTTCCCTGGTTTCTCCAGGTGAGAAAGAGCCCTGTGCAGAAGGTGGATGATGGCATCGTCCACCCCAATGCTTGGCCAATAGGCAAACTGGAGAGGGTCCATAGTGGGGCTCACTAGAGGGCGGAGATGTGTGAGAACCAATCTCTCTAAGACAGAGGCGTAGCTAGGGGTTCAGCACAGGGGGGGCAAACATGTCCAAGTGGGCCCCCAACTTAGGTATACCGATATTATCACTATACAGTGACCGTATAGTGGTATATATCGGATCTACACAGGGCTCTGCAGACGATTTTGGCAAATACAGTGCAGTAACATTTAGTGACTTACCGGTGACGTCTCTGACTAATCGTTCACATTCTCCATCTCTTTCATCTGAACCGCCATGACCATTTCTTCCAGTCTCTGTAAAGTTTGCAGCACAGACATTTTTGGCTCCTTACTTTTCCAGGCACCTGACCCACATTGTCCTCACCTGCACACCCATCCTGCTGTTACCCCAATTATAAAATATATAATATAACCCCCCATAATAATACCCACAAGTGCATCTTTAAATTAATAACTTCCCTGTGTACCCACTTTAAATAGTGCCCCTTATTAATAAAGCCCCAGGTGTTTCCTAATTAAAAAGTAAACAAAAGGTAAAAATAATTAATGGGGTTCCAATAATCGGGACCCCCAGGATCAGCCGTTTGAATGAACCGTGGTACCTGTGTAAGTGCTGTGATCCCTTCTCTGTTTACATAGTGTCATTCATCTCATAGCGGCCATGTAATGTAACTACAGCCTCGTCCTATACACGTCTATGTGACAAGGCTGGAATTACATCACACGGTCACTATAAACAGACAGCGTGTGATATAAACAGACGCCATAGCCCCTCATACAGCTGATCAGTGGGGAATCACTTATCTCTTATTGAGCCTAAGGCCCTATGTGGCGTCCCGCAGCAAAAAAGCGCGGTTCTTCCTGCTGCGCTTTGCATAGAAAGTTCACAGAGGTTTCCTCTGCGGACTTTCTGCTTCAATTATATCTACAGGGAAACCGGGAGCGTTTCCATAGGAATGCTGCGATTTCCAAAACCACGACTGTTTTGGAAATCGCAGCATATCCACTGTGCATATTTTACCACAAAGTGGGGATGGGGCCCCACGTGGCAAAAACGCCACGGGAAAAAAATGCGGCATTTTATAGTTCCTGCAAAGTGGATGGGATTCTAGCAAATCCCATCCACACATTGTGGAAAAATGCGTGCAGCGGACACTCTGCGATTTCCAAAACCGTTGCGGTTTTGGAAATCGCAGCATGTCAATTATACCTACGGAAACGCTGGTGGTTTCCCTATAGGTATAATGGAAGCAGAAAGTCTGCAGAGGAAAAATCTCTGAAAAGCGCTGCGGGAAAAACCACAATGTTACTGCCGCGGTTTTTCCTGCAGCGCTTTTTTGCTGCAGCCCGCTACGTGGGGCTTCAGTCTTAATAAAGCCCAAGTGTCACTTTAATTAAATTAATTGCCCCTTCATATTATGCCCCTGATTCCCCCTGACATACAGTACAGACCAAAAGTTTGGACACACCTTCTCATTCCAAGAGTTTTCTGTATTTTCATGACTATTAAAATTGTAGATTCACACTGAAGGCATCAAAACTATGAATTAACACAAGTGAAATTATATACTTAACAAAAAAATGTGAAACAACTGAAAATATGTCTTATATTCTAGGTTCTTCAAAGTAGCCACCTTTTGCTTTGATTACTGCTTTGCATTCTCTTGGCATTCTCTTGATGAGCTTCAAGAGGTAGTCACCTGAAATGGTCTTCCAACAGTCTTGAAGGAGTTCCCAGAGATGCTTAGCACTTGTTGGCCCTTTTGCCTTCACTCTGCGGTCCAGCTCACCCCAAACCATTTCGATTGGGTTCAGGTCTGGTGACTGTGGAGGCCAGGTCATCTGGCGTAGCACCCCATCACTCTCCTTCTTGGTCAAATAGCCCTTACACAGTCTGGAGGTGTGTTTGTGGTCATTGTCCTGTTGAAAAATAAATGATGGTCCAACTAAACGCAAACCGGATGGAATAGCATGCCGCTGCAAGATGCTGTGGTAACCATGCTGGTTCAGTATTTCTTCAATTTTGAATAAATACCCAACAGTATCACCAGCAAAGCACCCCCACACCATCACACCTCCTCCTCCATGCTTCACAGTGGGAACCAGGCATGTAGAGTCCATTCGTTCACTTTCTCTGCGTCGCACAAACACACGGTGGTTGGAACCAAAGATCTCAAATTTGGACTCATCTGACCAAAGCACAGATTTCCACAGGTCTAATGTCCATTCCTTGTGTTCTTTAGCCCAAACAAGTCTCTTCTGCTTGTTGCCTGTCCTTAGCAGTGGTTTCCTAGCAGCTATTTTACCATGAAGGCCTGCTGCACACAGTCTCCTCTTAACAGTTGTTGTAGAGATGTGTCTGCTGCTAGAACTCTGTGTGGCATTGACCTGGTCTCTAATCTGAGCTGCTGTTAACCTGCGATTTCTGAGGCTGGTGACTCGAATGAACTTATCCTCCGCAGCAGAGGTGACTCTTGGTCTTCCTTTCCTGGAGCGGGCCTCATGTGAGCCAGTTTCTTTGTAGCGCTTGATGGTTTTGGCCACTGCACTTGGGGACACTTTCAAAGTTTTCCCAATTTTTCGGACTGACTGACCTTCATTTCTTAAAGTAATGATGGCCACTCGTTTTTCTTTACTTAGCTGCTTTTTTCTTGCCATAATACAAATTCTAACACTCCATTCAGTAGGACTATCAGCTGTGTATCCACCTGACTTCTGAACAACACAACTGATGGTCCCATTTATAAGGCAAGAAATCCCACTTATTAAACCTGACAGGGCACACCTGTGAAGTGAAAACCATTTCAGGTGACTACCTCTTGAAGCTCATCAAGAGAATGCCAAGAGTGTGCAAAGCAGTAATCAAAGCAAAAGGTGGCTACTTTGAAGAACCTAGAATATAAGACATATTTTCAGTTGTTTCACACTTTTTTGTTAGGTATATAATTCCACATGTGTTAATTCATAGTTTTGATGCCTTCAGTGTGAATACAATTTTTATAGTCATGAAAATACAGAAAACTTTTGGAATGAATAGGTGTGTCCAAACTTTTGGTCTGTACTGTAAATACTGCACCCCTAAAGACCCCTTATATCGATGACCACCCCCTTATGTTCATAATGCCTCCTAATATAAATAACCTCCCCCCTTGTACCCCATAATAACCCTTATATAAATGACCCGCCTTATGTTCATAATGCCCCCTCCCTTATAGTTATAATTCCCCCTCCTAAAAACCCCTTATACTATTAAAATACCCACAACTAAGCTAAAACAAAACAAATATACTCACCTACCAGCGACCATGACGAACGGAGCCGCCGCTTTCTGTTCTTGACCCGCGCTCTGTGCGCAGGGTCCACGCACAGGAACTCAGCGTCTCAGCGTAGGAGGCGCGATGTTGTGATGTCATCGCACCGCCTGTGCTGATGACATTGTTCTCGTTGTCATGTAAACCGCAGGCCTGAAGTGGCTTGCGGTTTGCAAGACAGCAAGTGGCAGGAAGCGTTTTAACTAGATCGGTGTCTGCAGACACCGATCTAGTTAAAAGTAAAAGATGTATTAATGGTGGCCCCACGGTGGGCCCTAAAATGTCAGTGGGCCCGGGGCAGTCGCCCCCTCTGCCCCCCCGCTAGCTACGCCTCTGCTCTAAGATCTTCATCAAGTGGGATGTCAATGCGACAAGTCTGTAGTCGTTGAGGTCCATAGGGTGAGGTTTCTTTGGAACCAGTACCACACAGGAAGATTTCCATAATTTAGGGACTATTTCCAGTTTCAGGCTGATATTAAACAAATATGTAATTATACTACAAGCTGATCCCCACAAGCCTTAAATAGCCTTGCATTGATGTTATCCGGCCCTGCTGCTTTCCTTGCTTTGATCCTTTTCAGCTCTTTTCTCACCTGGGCACTTATGAAGGTCAGACTGTGGTCAGATAAAGACAGACTTCTGGATTTACATGTCTGGTGGGAAGTAGCCACAGGGGGTGAAGTCATTTTGGTCAGGGGAACAAAAGGACATGCTGGTGTGGATGGAGCTGGTGTGTGGTCAAATCTATTGAAGAATAGATTTAGTTCGTTAAGCCAATTAACATCTGCCACTATGTTGGAGACCGAATGTCTATGACCCGAAATAGACTTAAGCCCATCCTACACTACACTCCCCTTATGTCTTTTCTTTCCATTTGCTTTTCCATATTTTTCTTATAATTGACTTTTTCCTGCCTAATTTGATGCCTAAGATCATTCTGTATCTCTGTTAAATAATTTTATTCTACAATATTCAAGACCTTTAAGGGTTAATTGTATTCTGCTGACATAACTCTTGTAACTTATGGTGCATGGGTGTGGATAGGGTATGACTATTTTAGTATTGTCCAAATACAGTAGTAGAAAGTATAAGGATGTTGGGAAACACCCCCTCTCATGGATATAAATGATTGACAGACACACATGTCTGGGTCTCCCTCTCCCTGTGGGGATCTGTCTCTGTCCCTCACTTTGGGTGTCTCCCTCTTCCGACCTACGTCTACTTCCTCTAAGACCCTGGAAGAATGGCAGAGTCGTCCTGCAGAAGACCAACACACATTGATGAATAAGCATGAGCCAAGATGATGCAAGAGAACCACCTTGAAGGATCCTAACACTACATTTCTCCTATGATGTAAGACATTGACTGATGTTTCTGTTATGCTGGAAGTTTTCCATGTATCTGTTTTTCCATGAAGGCTTCAATAAATCTCCACGTTTTATAAGAAGCTGAGTCCTCCAATAATGTTACCTTGGGGGTCAACACGTGAGTAAGGATTTCATTCAATTGTAGACTATTTTACAGTTTACAGACATTATTTTACAATCTCTCTTAGCCCCTCCTTATCTCTTGTCTTGAATGCCATCTTTTTCTCCTTAAGTAATGCTTTTATATAAGAATTAATACATGGTTCTAGCTTATTTTTATTGATAATCTATCCTCAGAATCCTCTGATTAGCTGTATGAAGAGGCCATGACACCTGTTTATATGACCCACTATCTGTTTATAGTGACTAGAGATGAGCGAATTTCTCAAAAGTTCGATTCTGCAGTTCGATTCCAATTTCCAAAAAAATTTGCTTCGATCCTAAATAATTTGCGGCGAATATCGCTAAAAATACCTATTTCCTGGCTTCAGAGAGCCTGTATAGTGGTGTAGAACACTGTGCCTTGCAGTAACACACATAGGGAGCCTACTGTGGTAGTGAAACAATACTGTGAGTCAGTATGACACGCACATGACAGACGTCGCTCTTAGAATCACTGCAAACTTCACTTATTTGGCCAGTTATGGGGCCAAAACTGACCAACTAACTGAAGTGTGACCTCAGCCTTACAGGTCCATGTTAGTGCTAGGTAGAAAGAACCATGCAGAGGCCCAACATCCTACTGTAGCATGAAAGAGCACACTCCTTTTACACCGTCGTCTGTCGATTCCACATAGATGTCTACAGAGTGGCAAGGCAACATAATGTGGAGTTGGCAGCAGCATCAGGAGGTCACAGAGTGGCAAGGCGATATAATGTGGAGTTGGCAGTAGCATGAGGAGGCCATACAGTGACCCAGTGGCAGCGGCATGAGGAGGACATACAGTGACCCAGCAGTGGCAGCAGCATGAGGAGGGCATACAGTGAACCCAGGGCAGCGGCAAGAGAAGGATGCAGAGTGACCCAGTGGAAGCAGCATGAGGAGGCCATAAAGTGATCCAGTGGCAACAGTATGAGGAGGCCATACGGTGACCCAGTGGCAGCAGCATGAGGAGGAGATACAGTGACCCAGTGTCAGAGGTGGAGGTAGTAGCAGCCTTAGGAGGCCATAGAGTGACCCAGCAGTGGCAGCAGTATGAGGAGGCCATACAATGACCCAGTGGCAGCAGCATTAGGAGGCCATACATTGACCTGCTGGCAGCAGCATGAGGAGGACAAACAGTGACCCGGTGGCAGCGGCATGAGGAGGGAATACAGTGACCCAGTGGCAGTGTCATGAGGAGTATACAGAGTGACCCAGTGGAAGCGGCATTAGGAGGACATACAGTGACCCAGTTCCTCCCCTGTGTGACTTTGTTCACCCAGGCAAATGAGGTGTAGAACAGCATGACACCACTGTGCCCTGCACATGTGGTATGCTGGAGGAGCACTGTGAATTGTCCCTGCAGTGGAGGCTGAGGAAACAGAGGAGGATGAGGTGGACATTGTTGCAGGACCAATGGCGTGAGAACGTGGAGGCAGAAGCGGTGTCACCTGGCCAAGTTGCTGGTGACAATGTGGAGTTGGCAGCAGCATGAGGAGGCCATACAGTGACCCAGTGGCAGAGTGAGGAGGTGGAAGCAACCTTAGGAGCAGGGGTGTAACTACCGGGGTAGCAGCGGTAGCAGCTGCCACAGGGCCTATGACATTACGGGGCCCCGTGGGCCCCCGATGCATTTTTTTTTTTTTTTAATAGGCCGTTACCCCAGCAGGTAACGGGCCCTATATACTTACCGATCCCCGGGGTCCCGCTCACGGCCGCCTGCGCTTCCGATTCTGCAGAGGCGGCTGTGAGCAGGAGCAGGGATCGGTATGTGAGGCCACGGGCCGAACCCCGCAATCTCTGCTATCATTATACTCCAGGGTCTTTGAAAAGACCCCGGAGTATAATAATCTGAGGCCCAGAGTTGGTGAGGAAACATAAAAAACAATGTACTTATCTCTCCTACGCTTCTCCAGGCTTCGGGCCTGTTTGGTGACATCCCAGACGTCAGCAGACATCATTTTGTGTCGCGACGCCGACCCGCATCACGTAACGCCGGCCTGGTCCAACATTGAAGAAGGCCGGAGTGGCAGTTCCAAGGTGAGAGGCATTGCATTAATAGCAGACAGACAGATAGGACGTAGCGGGGGGGGGGGGGATTTAACAGGCAGAGAGATATTTCAGTTCTCTGTGTGTAATGATCTCCGCTTAGGTCGGTGTTGGTTGTACAGCCTAACCGCGGTGGGGAGGAAAGACTTCCGATAGCGCTCCTTCTCACACTTAGGGTGGAGCAGTCGGTCACTGACAGTACTGCTCAGCGCGATCACAGTCTCATGCATGGGATGGGACTTCTTCTTCTGCATGGAGCTCACCACGGACAGTATACTTCTGTCACCCACCACCTGCACTGGGTCCAGTGGGCTCCCCAGGACAGAGCTGGCCCTTCTAATCAGCTTGTCAAGTTTATTTCTGTCCCTGGTTGCTATACTGCTCCCCCAGGAGGCCACTCCAAAGAAGATGGCTGATGCCACTACCGAGTTGAAGAAAGTTCTAAGAAGTGCCCCCCCGGATTCCAAAGGCTCTCAATTTCCTAAGCAGGTAGAGCCTGCTGTGGCCCTTCCTGTACAGGGCCTCCATATGATCTGCCCAGTTCAGCTTATTATTAAGGAGCAAACCCAGGTACTTATAGGTGTTTACAATCTCGATGCCCGTCCCCAGGATGTCCACTGGTTTAGGAGGGCTTCTGCCTTTGCGGAAGTCCACCATCATCTCCTTGGTCTTCCCCGCGTTAATCTTCAGGTGGTTCCGGTGGCACCAGTCCACAAAATCCTGGTTCAGTTCTCTGTACTCCCTGTCATCATCATCTGTGATGAGACCCACTATTACAGAGTCGTCAGAATACTTCTGTAGGTAGCAGCTGGATGAGTTGCACCTAAAATCTGCAGTGTACAGTGTGAAGAGGAAAGGGGCGAGAACTGTACCCTGAGGTGCCCCCGTATTACAGATCACGGTACCTGACACACAGTCTCGGGCTCTCACGTATTGAGGTCGATTTGTGAGGTAGTCTAGGATCCAGTTGGAGAGGTGGTGGTCCACTCCAGCAAGGCCCAGCTTGTCCCTCAATAACCTGGGCTGTATGGTGTTAAAAGCACTGGAGAAGTCAAAGAACATTATTCTCACTGTGTTCCCTGGTTTCTCCAGGTGAGACAGAGCCCTGTGCAGAAGATGGATGATGGCATCATCTACCCCAATGCCCGGCCGATAAGCAAACTGGAGGGGGTCCATAGCGGGGCTCACTAGAGGGCGGAGATGTGTGAGAACCAATCTCTCCAAGATCTTCATAAGGTGGGATGTCAGTGCTACAGGTCTGTAGTCGTTGAGGTCCATAGGGTGGGGTTTCTTTGGAACTGGTACCACACAAGAAGATTTCCATAATTCAGGGACTATTTCCTGCCTCAGGCTCATATTATACATATATGTAATTATACCACACAGCTAGTCCCCGCAAGTCTTAATTAGCCTTGCACTGATGTCATCTGGCCCTGCGGCTTTCCTCGCCTTGATCTTTTTCATCTCCTTCCTCACCTGGGCCCGTGTGAAGGTCAGACTGTGGCCAGATAAAGACGGATTTCTGGATTTACTGGTCTGTTGGGAAGTGGCCGCATGGGGAGAAGTCATTGTGGTGGGGGAAGCTGAAGGACATACTGGGGTGGGAGGAGCTGGTGTGTGATCAAATCTGTTGAAGAATAGGTTTAGTTCATTAAGCCAATTAACATCTGCCTCAATCTGGCAGACAGACTGTTTATGACCCGAAATTGACTTAAGCCCCTCCCAGACCCCCCTTATGTCTTTTCTTTCCATTTGCTTTTCCATTTTTTCCTTATAACTGGCTTTTCCTTGCCTGATTAGATGCCTCAGCTCCTTTTGTACTTCCTTCAACCCCTCCTTATCTCTTGTCCTGAATGCCATCTTTTTCTCTTTAAGTAGTGTTTTTATATCAGAGTTAATCCATGGTTTGTTGTTGGAGAAGCACCTCACCACTTTTGTGGGTACTGTGTTGTCCACACAAAAATTAATGTAGTCTGTTATGCAGTGTGTGAGTCCTTCTATATCTTCTCCATAAGAATCCTGCAGAACTTCCCATGCGGTTGTGTCAAAACAATCCCTCAGAGCCTCATCACTCTGAAAAGACCCCAGAATATAATAATTGTTCATGGGTGGTCCAAAATGGGACATATAATAGTGTGTGCAGGGGTCACTATGGGGCAAAATACTCAGTGCAGGGGCCACTATGGGGAATAATACTGTGTGCAGGGGCCACTATGGGATATAATACTGTGTGCAGGGGCCACTATGGGACATGATACTGTGTGCAGGGGCCACTATGGGACATGATACTGTATGCAGGGGCCACTATGGGGCATGATACTGTGTGCAGGGGCCACTATGGGGCATGATACTGTGTGCAGGGCCACTATGGGGCATGATACTGTGTGCAGGGGCCACTATGGGGCATGATACTGTGTGCAGGTGCCACTATGGGGCATGATACTGTGTGCAGGGACCACTATGGCACATAATAGTGTGTGCAGGAATGCTTTTTTTTTTTTTTTTTTTGGAGGGGGCAGTCCGGGGGGGCGATTGGGGCAGCAGTTCGGGGGGGGGCCCCATGTCAAATGTTCACCTTGGGGCCCAGCCATTCCTAGTTACACCACTGCTTAGCAGGCCATACAGTCACCCAGTGGCAGAGTGTGGAGGTGGCAGCAGCGTGAGGAGGCCACAGAGTGGCAAGGTGATATAATGTGGAGGTAGCAACAGCCTTATGAGGCCATACAGTGACCCATTGGCAGAGTGCGGAGGTAGCAACAGCCTTAGGAGGCCATACAGTGACCCATTGGCAGAGGGAGGAGGTGGCAGCAGCGTGAGGAGGACATACAGTGACCCAGTGGCAGAGGTGGAGGTGGCAGCAGTGTGAGTAGGCCACAGAGTGACAAGGTGATATAATGTGGAGGTAGCAACAGCCTTAGGAGGCCATACAGTGACCCATTGGCAGAGGGAGGAGGTGGCAGCAGCGTGAGGAGGACATACAGTGACCCATTGGCAGAGGTGGAGGTGGCAGCAGTGTGAGTAGGCCACAGAGTGGCAAGGTGATATAATGTGGAGGTAGCAACAGCCTTAGGAGGCCATACAGTGACTTAGTGGCAGAGTGAGAAGGTGGCAGCAGCATGAGGAGGACACAGAGTGGCAAGGTGATATAATGTGGAGGTAGCAACAACCTTAGGAGGCCATACAGAGACCCAGTGGCAGAGTGAGGAGGTGGCAGCAGTGTGAAAAGGCCATACAGTCACCCAGTGGCAGAGTGAGGAAGTGGCAGCAGCGTGAGGAGGACATACAGTGACCCAGTGGCAAAGGTGGAGGTGGCAGCAGCGTGAGGCAGGCCACAGAGTTGCAAGGTGATATAATGTGGAGGTAGCAACAGCCTTAGGAGGCCATACAGTCACTCAGTGGCAGCAGCGTGAGGAAGACACAGAGTGGCAAGGCGATATAATGTGAAGTTGGCAGCAGCATGAGGAGGCCATACAGTGACCCAGTGGCAGAGGTGGCGGTATCAGCAGCCTTAGGAGGCCATGCAGTGACCCAGTGGCAGAGTGAGGAGGTGGAAGCAGCCTTAGTCGGCCATACAGTTACCCAGTGGCAGAGTGAGGAGGTGACAGCAGCGTGAGGAGGCCATACAGTCACCCAGTGGCAGAGTGTGGAGGTGGCAGCAGCGTGAGTAGGCCACAGGGTGGCAAGGTGATATAATGTGGAGGTAGCAAAAGCCTTTTGAGGCCATACAGTGACCCATTGGCAAAGTGCAGAGGTAGCAACAGCCTTAGGAGGCCATACAGTGACCCATTGGCAGAGGGAGGAGGTGGCAGCAGCATGAGGAGGACATACAGTGACCCAGTGGAAGCGGTGGAGGTGGCAGCAGTGTGAGTAGGCCACAGAGTGGCAAGGTGATATAATGTGGAGGTAGGAACAGCCTTAGGAGGCCATACAATGACCCAGTGGCAGAGGTGGAAGTGGCAGCAGCGTGAGGAGGCCACAGAGTGGCAAGTGATATAATGTGGAGGTAGCAACAGCCTTAGGAGGCCATACATTGACCCAGTGGCAGAGTGAGGATGTGGCAGCAGCATGAGGAGGACATACAGTGACCCAGTGGCAGAGATGGAGGTGGCAGCAGTGTGAGGAGGCTACAGAGTGGCAAGGTGATATAATGTGGAGGTAGCAACAGCCTTTTGAGGCCATACAGTGACCCATTGGCAAAGTGCAGAGGTAGCAACAGATTTAGGAGGCCATACATTGACCCAGTGGAAGAGTGCAGAGGTGGCAGCAGCGTGAGGAGGACATTCAGTAATCCATTGGCAGAGGTGGAGGTGGCAGGAGTGTGAGGAGGCCACAGAGTGGCAAGGTTATATAATGTGGAGGGAGCAACAGCTTTAGGAGGCCATACAGTGACCCAGTGGCAGAGTGAGGAGCTGGCAGCAGCGTGAGGAGGACATTCAGTGACCTAGTGGCAGAGGTGGAGGTGGCAGCAGCATGAGGAGGCCACAGTGTGGCAAGGTTATATAATGTGGAGGGAGCAACAGCTTTAGGAGGCCATACAGTGACCCAGTGGCAGAGTGAGGAGCTGGCAGCAGCGTGAGGAGGACATTCAGTGACCTAGTGGCAGAGGTGGAGGTGGCAGCAGCATGAGGAGGCCACAGTGTGGCAAGATGATATAATGTGGAGGTAGCAACAACCTTAGGAGGCCATACAGTGACCCAGTGGCAGAGTGAGGAGGTGGCAGCAGCGTGAGGAGGCCACAGAGTGGCAAGGTGATATAATGTGGAGGTAGCAACAGTCTTAGGAGGCCATACAGTCACCCAGTGGCAGAGTGCGGAGGTGGCAGCAGCGTGAGTAGGTCACAGAGTGGCAAGGTGATATAATGTGGAGGTAGCAACAGCCTTAGGAGGCCATACAGTGACTTAGTGGCAGAGTGAAGAGGTGGCAGCAGCGTGAGGAGGCCATACAGTGACTTTTACCCCCAACACTTCGCAGTAACTGACTGCTATTGCCACTGCCTCTGTGATGCCCTGCACAACTGCTTTCTTGGCAGGTAGGCTGCTGCGAAGCGGATGGTCTACCCTGGGCACGTTTAGCTACCAATCTCCCACTGCTGCCACCCTGCTGACTCCGCCGCAAGCTGCAACTCTCTTCTCCTGATGATGATGAAGTCCCTTCGTCACCCAGCTCCCATTTACTATCGGTTACATCGTCATCCACTTCTGTCTGCAGGTCACTGATGTCCTCCTCAACACCAACTCCCACGCCACTCTCCTCATCACTACTTGCCCGCCTACCGGAGGAAGCAGCTGATGTCTCCTCCTTATCTTGGCTGAGCAGTAGCTGCTGACTGTCTTCTAGTACCTCCTCCTCACTGTATAGTGGATCTGAGCCCAAAGCATAGAGTAGTTCTCTAGCTGAGGGAACAGAAAAGGACAGAGCCAGGTTGAGGACACGTGAAGGCACAGGGCCTGCTGCCAGGCCATGCCAACTAAGGGTTGTGTCTGACGAACCCTCCGACTCTTGGCTGGGGGTGTCTGATGTGACTTGGGATGAAGTGGATGACCGAGTCAACCAGTCTACAAACGTTTGGTTTCTGGTCAAGACACGACTGATACTTGACACTGGGAGCTCAAGCTTCTGTAAGTGACTCCTTCTGCCATGCCCCCTTACTCTGCTGCGACCTATGCCTGTGCCAGAAACATTTAGGCCTGTGGCCCTCCCCTGTGCATGGCGTCTCGCTTCTGTGTCTGACATACTGTTCGATGAAAAAACGTAATTGCAAAGGAAATAAATACACGGAAAAAAGGCCTGTAATTTTCTACTATGCCCCTTATTTCTTTCCCCACTAATGAACACCTATAAAAAAAACGTGATAAAGGCAGAGATTTGTGGCTTAGAATTATTGATTTTTGACAATACTGTATTGATAAATGGCCAGCAACTTTATACTGGGAACAAAATGGCGTATATGTTCCTTAAGGGTTTCCGCACTAATAAACACCTTTAACCCTTTAATGACCGGGCCATTTTTTGTTTTTGCATTTTCGTTTTTCCCTCCCCACATTCCAAGAGCCATAACTTTTTCATTTTTCAGTCACATGATGGCTTATTGTTTGCGAAACAAATTGTACTTTGTAATGGTACCATTCTATATGCTGTGCAATGTACTGGGAAGTTAGAAAAAAATTCAGAATGAGGTGCATTTGGAGAAAAACTGCATTTGCGCCAAATTCATATGTGTTTAATTTTTACGGCGTTCACTTTGCGGTAAAAATGACATGTTACCTGTATTCTGCAGGTTAGTACGAACACGGTGATACCAAATTTATATAGTATTTGTAATGTTTTGATACCTTTTAAAAAATTAAAAACTTTGCTAAAATAGAAAAAAAAATTTTGTGTCGCCATATTGTGTCACCTGTAACTTTTTCATATTTACATGTATGGAGCTGGGTAAGGCGTCTTTTTATGCAGGACAACATGAGGTTTTTATTGATACCATTTGGGGAAAGATCTGATGATTTGATCACTTTTTATTCAATTTTTTATAGGAGGCAAAGTGTTAAAAAAAAAAAACGCTATTTGGCCATTTTGATTTTTCTCCCGGCTACGCCGTTCACCGTATGGCATAAATATTTTAATATTTTAATAGTTCGGGCATTTTGGAGCGCGGGGATACCTAATGTGTTTATGTTTACTTTTGTTTATTTACTTTTATATCTGATCTAGGGAAAGGGGGGGTGATTTGAACTTTTGTGTTTTTTTTTTTTTTTTTTTTTTATACTTTTAAAAACTTTTTTTTTTTCTACCTTTACTTGTATGATCAGACCCCCTAGGGACCTTGAAACCTAGGGGGTCTGATCGCTCATACTATTCACTGTGATACTACTGTATCACAGTGAATAGCAAAATGCCTTCACCTCTATTAGACGCTGCCTTCAATAGGATCCCAGCTGTCATGGCAACCAATCTCTGCCCTCCGATGACATTCTGGAGGGTGGCGATCATTGAAAAATGGCGGCGCCCGTGGCGCCTGCACAATTTAGATGCTGCGGTCCCGTTTGATCACGACATCTAAAGGGTTAACAGCCGCGATCGGTGCACTACCCTAAATCAGCAGCATTATTAATGGGGTTCTCTGGCCTCAAATCTTTTTTTCATACTGGTGAGCTATCCACCTATCTGTATGTGATCTGTATGGGTGCCGGAAGCTGCCAGTGGACAGGGAGCGAGTGCAGCACCATTCCTATTCAAGTAATAGGATGCAAGTAATAGTTGTCCTTTCCTTAGGCTGCTGATTGGCCTCAGCGGCCACGTGACCGCTGAGGCCATACAGTGGCCTAAGGAAAACGACACGTGATAGTGCGGCGAGGACTTCTGGCTAAAACAAAACAGCAGGGCAGCAGGACCAAACTGCACTGGGAGACTAAATGAGTGACTAAAATGTACAATTTTACATGTGTGTTGTATGGATTTAGTATATGGCTGACATGTGTTGTATGCATGTAGTATATGACTGACATATATTGTATGTATGTAGCATATGAGTGATGTGTTGTATGTACAGTTAGGTCCATATATATTTGGACACTGACACAAATTTATTTTTTTTTCTTACCTGTTTACTGAAACGTATTCAAGTTATAGTTATCTAACATATATAACATATGATTTGAGAGTATCCACATTAAAATTGGATGAAGGTTTTAGGAGTTTCAGCTCCTTAACATATGCCACCCTGTTTTTAAAGGGACCAAAAGTAATTGGACAATTGACTCCAAATCTGTTTCATGGGCAGGTATGGGCAATTCCTTCGTTATGTCATTCTCAATTAAGCAGATAAAAGGCCTGGAGTTGATATGAGGTGTGGTGCTTGCATTTGAAAGATTTTGCTGTGAAGAAAATATGCGGTCAAAGATGCTCTCCATGCAGGTGAAACAAGCCATCCTTAAAGGGGTATTCCCATGAATATAATCATATCTATATTTGTAGATAATTAAAATGTAAAAATTTTTGCAAATATAAATAGTTAATAAAATTTAATTAAGATTTTCTCTAACCATCTTAGTGGTGACGGTCTGTTGTCTTGATCGGTTGCCAATGGATACGACCACAAATGCAGAAATTTTCTATGGTCTGGGACTTGTCAGGAACCCAACCATGATTTTCTTATTGTGGACAGGTTATAAGGCAGGGACACTACATTTATCAGAAGATATCCAGGCCACAAAAAGGGAATCATGGCTGGGTTTCTGACCTGAGAAAGTTCCTGCATTCATGGTCGTATCCACTGGTAACTGATCAAGACAACAACTTGTGGCCACAAGATATTTAGAGAAATTCTTTAAAACTCGGCAAAATGTTTAATCTCTTATATATATAAAAATTAGTTTCTATCTGTCTGTTCTTTATGCGCGACCAAACGATTGGACCGATCCTCACCAAATTTGGCACACAGGTACATTAGGTTTCCAGGAAGATTTTAGATGGGGTCTCAGCTCTCTAGGACATACTGTTCCTGACATACCGTATTCCCAAAAAATGACCTGCATTATTCAATACAAGCCTTCAAGTCTTTCACTCCTATTCCAACTGCCATACACACGGTCACATGTCCCTTATCAGCCAATAGAAGCTCGCAGGCGCTTATTCTCCTCAGGCACACAGGTTTACATCAGGTTTCCATAGCAACCAAGCTATGACCTGTATTAGTCAATAGCAGTTTGCAGGTCCTTAAATATTCAGTCATATCACATGTATCAACCAATATAAGTTCACATTTTATTTACCAGGTTTCCATAACAACACAGCCATAAATAGACTGTACCTATACTAGGCTGCCATACTGGATGTCAAGTGCAAAACTGGCCAATTCTTATGGGGCCACTACACAAACAAAAAATGAAATATACCTGTGCGAAGCCAGGTTGCCCCCCCCTCCCCCACGCACAAACCGCATTCCTGCACACACTATTATGCTCCATAGTGGCCCCTACACACAGTATTATGCCCCATAGTGGCCACTACACACACTATTATGCCCCATAGTGGTCCCTGAACACACTATTATGCCCTATAGTGGCCCTTGCACACACTATTATGTCTCATAGTGGCCCCTTACACACTATTATGCCCCACAGTAGCCCCGTCACATAGTATTATGCCCCATTGTGGACCACCCATGAACAATTATTATACTATGGGTCCTTTCAGATCCCAGAGTATAATGATCGGAGATCCAGGGGAGGATACAAACATAAAAAACAATGTTACTTACCTCTCCTTGGCTCCGACACACTCCCCGCTACCTCTTCAATGTTGGACCAGATGTCACGTGAGCCAGGCATGCGTTGCGATGCATAATGATGTCGGAGTGGCCCACCGATGTCTGTGATGTCACCAAGGAGGCCCAAAGCCTACTGGAGTGCAGGAGAGGTAAGTAACATTGTTTTTTATGTTCCCTCACCTCCCCTGAGCCTCCAATCATTATACTCTGGGGTCTGAAAAGACCCCAGAATATAATGCTAGCAGCGTTTTTGGGGTTTGCGGGCTGCGGCCTTACTTGCTGATCCCCGCTCCTGCTCACAGCTGCCTCCACAGAAGGTGAAGCGCAGGCGGCCGTGAGCAGGAGTGGGGATTGGTAAGTAAATAGGGCCAGTAACCTGCTGGTTTGACACCAGCAGGTAACGGCCTATTAAAAAAAAAAATTAGGGGCCCGCTGGGCCCCCTAATGTCCCGGGCCCTGTGGCAGCCTTTACCGCTGCTACCCTGGTATTTACACCACTGACTGGACTGCCATACTGGATGTCAACACTCTTATAAATTTAAATGTTTTTAAACTACTCAATTAAAATGCCTCCTGCAGCAAAACGCATGGTTGCTGCTCAAGCTAATGAAAAATCTCAACAGACCCAAGCCCGTCTCCAATCTGATAAGGTATGTCGCAGACAAGAGCAAGCTGCTGAAACTCCCCAGCAGACCCAAGCCTGGCTCCAATCTGACAAGGCATTGTCAGCCACATGCACACAGCTGCACTCCATGTTTCTATAACAACCCAGCCATTTTTCTTCACTGCTGTAGGTCAGTTTTAAAGGGGCAGGGCGCTGTGGATGACACTGTTACACAAGATCACATTCACACAGCTTTATTCCAGGTTTTCCATAACTACCGATCGCAGGTTTTTCACTGATATCCAAACTGAAATACACATGATCACACGACACATGGACCAATGGAAAATCGCAGGTTCTTCAGTCTTGACATACACACAGCTTTACATCAGGTTTCCATAGCAAACAAGCTATTTATGACCTGTATGTTTCAATAGCAGTTCGCAGGTCCTTAAATATTCAGTCATATGACGTGTATCAGCCAATATAAGTTCACATTTCATTTACCAGGTTTCCATAGCAACACAGCCATAAATAGACTCTACCTATACTGGACTGCCATACTGGATGTCAAGTGCAAAACTGGCCAATTCTTATGGGGCCACTACACAAACAAAAAATGAAATATATCCGTGCAAAGCTGGGTCCTTCTGCTAGTTACTTATATTTTCAAAAATGTTTAACTTTTAATTATCTACAAATTTAAAAATGGTTATGTTCATGGGAATACCCCTTTAAGCTGCGAAAACAGAAAAAAAAAAACCTGAGAAATTGCTACAATACTAGGAGTGGCAAAATCTACAGTTTGGTACATCCTGAGAAAGGAAGAAAGCACTGGTGAACTCATCAATGCAAAAAGACCTGGACGCCCATGGAAGACAATAGTGGTGAATGATCACAGAATCATTTCCATGGTGAAGAGAAACCCCTTCATAACAGCCAACCAAGTGAACAACACTCTCCAGGATGTAGGTGTATCAATATTCAAATCCAGTGACGTAACTAGGAATGGCTCGGCCCCAAGGCATACATTTGACATGCCCCCACTGAACCGTCGCCCCCAACCCCCTCCCGCAGAAAACCGCATTCCTGGGCACACTATTATGCGCCATAGTGGCCCTTGCACACAGTATTTTGCCCCATAGTGGCCTCTGCACACAGTATTATTCCACATAGTGGCCCCTGCACACAGTATTATGCCCCATAGTGGCCCCTGCACCCAGTATTATGCCCCATAGTGGCCCCTGCACACAGTATTATGCCCCATAGTGGCCCCTGCACACAGTATTATGCCCCATAGTGGCCCCTGCACACAGTATTATGCTCCATAGTGGCCCCTGCGCATGATATTATGCCCCATAGTGGCCCCTGCACACAATATTATTTTTCAGACCCCAGAGTATAGTGATCGTAGACCCAGGGTAGGATACAAACATAAAAAACAATGCTACTTACCTCTTCCTCGCTTCGCTGCACTCCGGTGCGCTACTTCGTCCGTCTTCAATGTTGGACCAGATCTTGCGTGAGCCAGGCCGGCATCGCAACGCATAATGAGGTCGAATGACATCTGGGACGTCACCAAACAGGGCCGAAGCCTGCGGAGTGTAGGAGAGGTGAGTTACAGTGTTTTTTATGTTCCCTCACCTCCCTTGGGCCCCCAATCGTTATACTCTGAGGTCTGAAAAGACCCCAGAGTATAATGATAACAGTGTTTGTGGGGTTCGCGGTAGCTTCTGCCACAGGGCTCCGAGCCCCTTAATGTCCCAGGCCCTGTGGAAGCCGCTACCGCTGCTACCCCAGTATTTACGCCCCTGTTCAAATCTACCATAAAGAAAAAAATGCATGAAAGTAAATACAGAAGGTTCACTGCACGGTGCAAGCCACTCATAAGCCTCAAGAATAAAAAGGCTAGATTGGACTTTGCCAAAAAACATCTAAAAGAGCCAGCACAGTTCTGGAAGAACATGCTTTGGACAGATGAAACCAAGATCAACGTCTACCAGAATGATGGAAAGAAAAAAGTATGGCGAAGGCGTGGTACAGCTCATGATCCAAAGCATACCACATCATCTGTAAAACACAGTGAAGACAGTGTGATGGCTTGGGCATGCATGGCATTCCTATTCAAGTAATAGGATGCAAGTAATAGTTGTCCTTTCCTTAGGCTGCTGATTGGCCTCAGCGGCCACGTGACCGCTGAGGCCATACAGTGGCCTAAGGAAAACGACACGTGATAGTGCGGCGAGGACTTCTGGCTAAAACAAAACAGCAGGGCAGCAGGACCAAACTGCACTGGGAGACTAAATGAGTGACTAAAATGTACAATTTTACATGTGTGTTGTATGGATTTAGTATATGGCTGACATGTGTTGTATGCATGTAGTATATGACTGACATATATTGTATGTATGTAGCATATGAGTGATGTGTTGTATGTACAGTTAGGTCCATATATATTTGGACACTGACACAAATTTATTTTTTTTTCTTACCTGTTTACTGAAACGTATTCAAGTTATAGTTATCTAACATATATAACATATGATTTGAGAGTATCCACATTAAAATTGGATGAAGGTTTTAGGAGTTTCAGCTCCTTAACATGTGCCACCCTGTCTTTAAAGGGACCAAAAGTAATTGGACAATTGACTCCAAATCTGTTTCATGGGCAGGTATGGGCAATTCCTTCGTTATGTCATTCTCAATTAAGCAGATAAAAGGCCTGGAGTTGATATGAGGTGTGGTGCTTGCATTTGAAAGATTTTGCTGTGAAGAAAATATGCGGTCAAAGATGCTCTCCATGCAGGTGAAACAAGCCATCCTTAAAGGGGTATTCCCATGAATATAATCATATCTATATTTGTAGATAATTAAAATGTAAAAATTTTTGCAAATATAAATAGTTAATAAAATTTAATTAAGATTTTCTCTAACCATCTTAGTGGTGACGGTCTGTTGTCTTGATCGGTTGCCAATGGATACGACCACAAATGCAGAAATTTTCTATGGTCTGGGACTTGTCAGGAACCCAACCATGATTTTCTTATTGTGGACAGGTTATAAGGCAGGGACACTACATTTATCAGAAGATATCCAGGCCACAAAAAGGGAATCATGGCTGGGTTTCTGACCTGAGAAAGTTCCTGCATTCATGGTCGTATCCACTGGTAACCGATCAAGACAACAACTTGTGGCCACAAGATATTTAGAGAAATTCTTTAAAACTCGGCAAAATGTTTAATCTCTTATATATATAAAAATTAGTTTCTATCTGTCTGTTCTTTATGCGCGACCAAACGATTGGACCGATCCTCACCAAATTTGGCACACAGGTACATTAGGTTTCCAGGAAGATTTTAGATGGGGTCTCAGCTCTCTAGGACGTACTGTTCCTGACATACCGTATTCCCAAAAAATGACCTGCATTATTCAATACAAGCCTGCAAGTCTTTCACTCCTATTCCAACTGCCATACACACGGTCACATGTCCCTTATCAGCCAATAGAAGCTCGCAGGCGCTTATTCTCCTCAGGCACACAGCTTTACATCAGGTTTCCATAGCAACCAAGCTATGACCTGTATTAGTCAATAGCAGTTTGCAGGTCCTTAAATATTCAGTCATATCACATGTATCAACCAATATAAGTTCACATTTTATTTACCAGGTTTCCATAACAACACAGCCATAAATAGACTGTACCTATACTAGGCTGCCATACTGGATGTCAAGTGCAAAACTGGCCAATTCTTATGGGGCCACTACACAAACAAAAAATGAAATATACCTGTGCGAAGCCAGGTTGCCCCCCCCCTCCCCCACGCACAAACCACATTCCTGCACACACTATTATGCTCCATAGTGGCCCCTACACACAGTATTATGCCCCATAGTGGCCACTACACACACTATTATGCCCCATAGTGGTCCCTGAACACACTATTATGCCCTATAGTGGCCCTTGCACACACTATTATGTCTCATAGTGGCCCCTTACACACTATTATGCCCCACAGTAGCCCCGTCACATAGTATTATGCCCCATTGTGGACCACCCATGAACAATTATTATACTATGGGTCCTTTCAGATCCCAGAGTATAATGATCGGAGATCCAGGGGAGGATACAAACATAAAAAACAATGTTACTTACCTCTCCCTGGCTCCGACACACTCCCCGCTACCTCTTCAATGTTGGACCAGATGTCACGTGAGCCAGGCATGTGTTGCGATGCATAATGATGTCGGAGTGGCCCACCGATGTCTGTGATGTCACCAAGGAGGCCCAAAGCCTACTGGAGTGCAGGAGAGGTAAGTAACATTGTTTTTTATGTTCCCTCACCTCCCCTGAGCCTCCAATCATTATACTCTGGGGTCTGAAAAGACCCCAGAATATAATGCTAGCAGTGTTTTTGGGGTTTGCGGGCTGCGGCCTTACTTGCCGATCCCTGCTCCTGCTCACAGCTGCCTCCACAGAAGGTGAAGCGCAGGCGGCCGTGAGCAGGAGTGGGGATTGGTAAGTAAATAGGGCCAGTAACCTGCTGGTTTGACACCAGCAGGTAACGGCCTATTAAAAAAAAAAAATTAGGGGCCCGCTGGGCCCCCTAATGTCCCGGGCACTGTGGCAGCCTTTACCGCTGCTACCCTGGTATTTACACCACTGACTGGACTGCCATACTGGATGTCAACACTCTTATAAATTGAAATGTTTTTAAACTACTCAATTAAAATGCCTCCTGCAGCAAAACGCATGGTTGCTGCTCAAGCTAATGAAAAATCTCAGCAGACCCAAGCCCGTCTCCAATCTGATAAGGTATGTCACAGACAAGAGCAAGCTGCTGAAACTCCCCAGCAGACCCAACCCTGGCTCCAATCTGACAAGGCATTGTCAGCCACATGCACACAGCTGCACTCCATGTTCCTATAACAACCCAGCCATTTTTCTTCACTGCTGTAGGTCAGTTTTAAAGGGGCAGGGCGCTGTGGATGACACTGTTACACAAGATCACATTCACACAGCTTTATTCCAGGTTTTCCATAACTACCGATCGCAGGTTTTTCACTGATATCCAAACTGAAATACACATGATCAAACGACACATGGACCAATGGAAAATCGCAGGTTCTTCAGTCTTGACATACACACAGCTTTACATCAGGTTTCCATAGCAAACAAGCTATTTATGACCTGTATGTTTCAATAGCAGTTCGCAGGTCCTTAAATATTCAGTCATATGACGTGTATCAGCCAATATAAGTTCACATTTCATTTACCAGGTTTCCATAGCAACACAGCCATAAATAGACTCTACCTATACTGGACTGCCATACTGGATGTCAAGTGCAAAACTGGCCATTTCTTATGGGGCCACTACACAAACAAAAAATGAAATATATCCGTGCAAAGCTGGGTCCTTCTGCTAGTTACTTATATTTTCAAAAATGTTTAACTTTTAATTATCTACAAATTTAAAAATGGTTATGTTCATGGGAATACCCCTTTAAGCTGCGAAAACAGAAAAAAAAAAACCTGAGAAATTGCTACAATACTAGGAGTGGCAAAATCTACAGTTTGGTACATCCTGAGAAAGGAAGAAAGCACTGGTGAACTCATCAATGCAAAAAGACCTGGACGCCCATGGAAGACAATAGTGGTGAATGATCACAGAATCATTTCCATGGTGAAGAGAAACCCCTTCATAACAGCCAACCAAGTGAACAACACTCCCCAGGATGTAGGTGTATCAATATTCAAATCCAGTGGCGTAACTAGGAATGGCTCGGCCCCAAGGCATACATTTGACATGCCCCCACTGAACCGTCGCCCCCAACCCCCCCCCCCCCCCGCAGAAAACCGCATTCCTGGGCACACTATTATGCGCCATAGCGGCCCTTGCACACAGTATTTTGCCCCATAGTGGCCTCTGCACACAGTATTATTCCACATAGTGGCCCCTGCACACAGTATTATGCCACATAGTGGCCCCTGCACCCAGTATTATGCCCCATAGTGGCCCCTGCACACAGTATTATGCCCCATAGTTGCCCCTGCACACAGTATTATGCCCCATAGTGGCCCCTGCACACAGTATTATGCTCCATAGTGGCCCCTGCGCATGATATTATGCCCCATAGTGGCCCCTGCACACAATATTATTTTTCAGACCCCAGAGTATAGTGATCGTAGACCCAGGGTAGGATACAAACATAAAAAACAATGCTACTTACCTCTTCCTCGCTTCGCTGCACTCCGGTGCGCTACTTCGTCCGTCTTCAATGTTGGACCAGATCTTGCGTGAGCCAGGCCGGCATCGCAACGCATAATGAGGTCGAATGACATCTGGGACGTCACCAAACAGGGCCGAAGCCTGCGGAGTGTAGGAGAGGTGAGTTACAGTGTTTTTTATGTTCCCTCACCTCCCTTGGGCCCCCAATCGTTATACTCTGAGGTCTGAAAAGACCCCAGAGTATAATGATAACAGTGTTTGTGGGGTTCGCGGTAGCTTCTGCCACAGGGCTCCGAGCCCCTTAATGTCCCAGGCCCTGTGGAAGCCGCTACCGCTGCTACCCCGGTATTTACGCCCCTGTTCAAATCTACCATAAAGAAAAAAAATGCATGAAAGTAAATACAGAAGGTTCACTGCACGGTGCAAGCCACTCATAAGCCTCAAGAATAAAAAGGCTAGATTGGACTTTGCCAAAAAACTTCTAAAAGAGCCAGCACAGTTCTGGAAGAACATGCTTTGGACAGATGAAACCAAGATCAACGTCTACCAGAATGATGGAAAGAAAAAAGTATGGCGAAGGCGTGGTACAGCTCATGATCCAAAACATACCACATCATCTGTAAAACACAGTGGAGACAGTGTGATGGCTTGGGCATGCATGGCTGCCAGTGGCACTGGGTCACTAGTGTTTATTGATGATGTGACACAGGACAGAAGCAGCCGGATGAATTCTGAGGTATTCAGAGACATACTGTGTGCTCAAATCCAGTAGAATGCAGCCAAACTGATTGGCCGGCGTTTCATAATACAGATGGACAATGACCCAAAACATAAAGCCAAAGCAACCCAGTAGTTTATTAAAGCAAAAAAGTGGAATATTCTTGAATGGCCAAATCAGTCACCTGATCTGATGTCCATGAGCTCAAGACTTCAGGCAGTCATTGCCAACAAAGGGTTTTCAACTAAGTATTAGAAAGCAACATTTTATTTACAATTATTTCATTTGTCCAATTACTTTTGAGCCCCTGAAATGAAGGGATTGTGTGTAATAAATGCTTTAGTTCCTCACATTTTTATGCAATCATTTTGTTCAACCCACTGAATTAAAACTGAAAGTCTGATCTTCATCTGCATTGTGGTAATGTACAGAACCAAAATTAGAAAAATGCAGTCTCTGTCCAAATATTTATGGACCTAACTGTATGTAATATGTGACTGACATGTTGAATGCATGTAGTATATAAGTGACCTGCTGTATGCAAGTAGTATATGAGTGATATATACCGTATGCATGTTGTGTATGAGAGACGTGCTGTGTATGCAAGTAGTATATGAGACATATCAGTGGTGTAACTAGGAATGGCTGGGCCCCAAGGCGAACATTTGACATGGGGCCCGAAGCCTATGGAGCGTAGGAGAGGTAAATAACAGTGTTTTTTATGTTCCCTCACCTCCCCTGGCCCTCCAATCATTATACTCCGGGGTTTGAAAAGACCCCAGAGTATAATCATACCAGTGTTTGTGGGGTTCTCGGCCCTCCGGGCCCACGAATGTCCTGGGCCCTGTGGCAGCCACTACTGCTGCTACCCCGGTAGTTACGCCCCTGAGACATTTATGCATGTAGTATATGAGAGATGTGTTGAATGCATGTAGTATATGACAGACATGCAGGGTCGGACTGGCCCACCAGGGAACTGGTGAATCCACTGGTGGGCCCTGAGCCTCGATTATTCTGAGGAGACCCCAGAGTATAATAATAGCACCGAAGCAGAGGGGGATTGTTGGCAGCATACAATACTGTGTGGGTGGCCACTGTGGAGCATATACTACTGGGTAGGGGCCACTGTGGAGCATATAATACTGGGTGGGGGCCACTGTGGATCATATACTACAGTGTGGGGGCCACTGTTGAGTATATTATACTGTGTGCGGCTCCGTAACCATCACTATCAAGATTTTGCTGTAGGGAGGGGATAGGGGGCCCTGGACAAAAGTTTGCACTGGGAGCTACAAGACTTGAGTTACACCACTGCTCCCGACCACTGATGGGCAGCCATTGGAACCAATCCAGTTGCAGCTAATGTACTGACGCTGTGCGCGGTGGTGGGTTTCTGCATAGGAGCCCAGACCAGCAGTGTGAAAGGTAAGTACAACTTACTCACGCAAACAGAAAACAACATTTCCCCCTATTTTGCCCCCAAATCTTTCAATTTCACTGACCACTACGCTACTATTACACTACTGATAACTACAACCCCCAGCAGCTCCAGATCCTCTGGGTCTGTTGAGAGTTGTAATCCCATCACGGGTCCCCTATACTGTATGGGGACCATTGATGGGGCCATTATATTGTGAGGGGGGGGAAGTGATGGAGGCCAATAGACTGGGGGACATTAAAGGGGTTGTGCAGGATAACTTTTTTTTTTTTTTTTAATTACGCCGGGGCAGGCAAAAAAAAAAAAAAAAAACCCAAACTTTCTCTCCTGTCCCTAGTGTCTCCCAGCGCGGTTCGGTCCTGCAGCTCTGTTATTTTCTTCCAGCTTAAGTTCCCTCTGCACGTGACTACCTGTGATGTCACATGACCCCTGAGGCCAATCAGCGGCCTAAGGGAAGGAACCTGGGATGTCACAGCCAGTGAGGACTTCCGTCAAAAAGAAGACAGCGGAGCTGCAGGACCATGCTGGGAGGACACCAGAGCATCGGGGACAGGTGAGTATGTTTAGTATGTTTTGGGGTTTTTTATTTTTGGGGGGGGTTCACCTCCCCTGAACTAATTATAAAAAAGAAAATATTATACTGGACAACCTCTTTAAAGTGTGGCGCATTGGGGGGGTATATTAAAGGGGTTGTCCAGGCATCATTTGTTATGGTTTATCCTCAGGATAAGCCATAAATTCCTGATTTGTAGGGAGCCGACCCCGGACCGATCAGTTGTACAGAGCCACTTCTGGCGCCTGTCCTGTACACAATACAGGGCCAGAAGCAGAAAGCTCTGTCCACTGTGTATTAGCCGGGCACCTTCACTGCATCTCAGCACTTATTGAAGTCAGTAGGAGCCAAGCTGCAGTGAAGGCATCTGACTGCTATACAGCAAATGGAGCTTTCTGCTTCCGGCCCTGTGTTGTGTACAGAACGGCGCCGGAAGTGCCTCCGTACAGCTCATGGGGCCATGGTCAGCCCCCTACCGATCAGGTACTTATGGTCTATCCTGAGCATAGGCCATAAAAAAGATTAACCCTGGACAACCCCTTTAATATGCATCACACAGTTTAGTGTCCCCCCTACAGAATGTATAATACCCCAGAGTGGTGTTACCACTCCTACGCCCAGCTGGTATCTTTATCTGCTTAGCCAATGCCATCTTATGCATTTTTTTCCAGGTCCTCCACCAATGTGCATTTATTATAATGTTATGTACCTGTATTACATGTAGTGTGTCTGGTTCACAGCAGGTGGCAGCAAACTGGTAGAGTTATCTTAGAATGGAACCTTCCATTTCACAAAAAATCCCCCTCTAGAGCGAAATAGAGGATTCCTTTCCTCTGCATCTAGGGTGGGGACCAGTTAGTGTAAATCTAAGTCAAGTTCTAGTGGAGTACTGATTGAGACTCCATCTTGGAACTGCCAGGAGTCAAGTTCCCTGGCACTTATATGCTAAAACCTGCTGGAGACAAGACAGAGCCTGAATCTGTTTGGAAAACTGTTTATTCAAGTAAAGCTGCTGTTCAACTCCATCTCAAGGTCTGGACTCAAGTTATTCCTCAATCCCTCAATTCCTACTATTTATTGCATCGGAGCCAAAGCCTGGGGTCTAGCCGTATCTAGGTAGGAGCACCGTGACACACCATAAGACTCATATAGGCCGTAACATACCACTCGGCATTTCTATACCTGGGACGAGCGTCATATAAGGCCCTAGGGGAGGCGTCACCGTTGCAAATGTCACCTGCCATCACTGCTCCCACACAATGTAATGGCCCCATCATTGTTCCCCATACAGTATGGGGGACCAGTGAAGAGGCCACTTTATGGGGGCGACCAGTGAAGTGGCCATAGAAAAATTTGGCCCAGACAACCCCTTAAAAGTGGTTGTCCATAAATTGGAGCGACCACTGTTGTGGCTGCCGGGGAGGTGTAAAAATAAACTTTTTTTTAAAAAAAAAAGCATACTCATCTGTCCCCAGCACCCTGTTTTCCCCTGCCTGTGTCTGTTCGGTCTCATGGCAGCCCCTCATTTCTGGAAATCCTGTACCTAATTGGTCTTAGCGGTCACATGAGGTGCAGGACTCCCAGCAAGGAGTCACCGGCATGAGACTGAATGGACAATGGCAGAAGACAACGGAGCGCCGGGGACAGGTGAGTATGCTTTTTTTATTTATTTATTTTTTATTTTACACCTCCTGCCCAGCACATGGGTTGCTCCAATTCCTGGACAACTTCTTTAACCACTTCCATACCAGATGCTTTATCCCCCTTCCAGATCAGGCACATTTTCAAGTTTTTTTGTATGTGCGGTTTTGGAGTGCTATAACATTTTTATCATTTGCATTATTCAACTAATTTCTGACACACAAGGCTTTATTTTTATGTTGTTTTTATTTTTGCATGTGTTTTAATTTTTTTTTATATCCGGGAAAATATAAACAAAAGAGGAGGGAAAACGTGTCTGTTTTTCACTTTTCTTTTCTTCTTTTTTTTTTTATTTAATAACACAAAGTGCTACTAAAAAAACTTTATAAAATAGTTTTTCCTCTCTGTTACAGTAATTTTTATTTTTTATGGTGTCGTCGGCGGTGGGGTTATAACCTTTAATAAGGACGTGTTAGTGACATATTATATATATATATTTTTTTTATTATTATTTTATTTACATTGTGTCCCCATAAGGTCATAATAGACCTTTGGGGACGTCTGATCACTCTTTTTTTTTTTTTTTTTTTTTTTTTTTTTTGTTGGGGAGGCTGATCTCCCCTGTAAATGGGGCTGGTACATTTAGCCCCAGTTGCAGGAGGAATACAGCCTCCTGCACGCTACTTTCATATTACTATAGAGCTGAACTGGGACTTGTAGGACCCAGCAGCTATAACAGACTCTGATCCCGGGAGATCATGTGACCGCCGGGTCAGAGGGGTTCCACAAGATGGCTCATTGAGCACTGTATACACAGCGATCGGGAAGGTAATAAACCTTCCCTGTCTTCTCTCTGGGAGCTCAGACATACTGGTACCTCCTTGCAGAACTAAACAACCACCTTCCGGACGTAAAAACCCAATGGGCGGTCCGGAAGTGGTTTAAGGATTTATCCATCTTTCTAAAATTGATGGCCTGTTCTTAGGATAAGCCATCAATATTACATCTGCGGCGATACAACAGCCAGGACCTCTGCAGATCATCTTTTCCAGGACAGTGTAGCTACACGTAATGGTAACAATTCTAGGAGCCACGCTGTTCACTTGCCATACAGGGTGTAGCAGTAGGTTTAGGTAGTGCAGTGGTGCACATGTTATGGCAGGTGAGCAGCATGACTACCGACATGTTATTACCTTTAACTGCCCTGTCTCGGTACCGCTGAACTCTAGGGGTCCTGACGGTGGTCCTCTAGAAACAATTCCACTGGTGGGCCCCAGACATCCCAGTCCAACACTGCAAACATGTGTTGTATGCATGTAGTATATGAGAAATATGTGCTGTATGCATGTAGTATATAAGTGACGTGCTATATGCTGTAGTACATGAGAAACATACTATATGCATGTAGTATATGAGAAACATGCATACACATGTAGTACATGAGGTGTGCTGTATGCATGCAGTATATGAGAAATATGTGCTGTATTCATGTAGTATATGAGAGACACACAGTTCAAAAGCCTGCGTCTCTGATGGTATATGGTTGCATTAATGCCCATGGTAATGTTGAGTAGTGTATAGAGGTTTTAGAACAACATATGCTCCTATCCAGACAACGTCTCTTTCAGGGAAGGCCTTGCATATTTCAGCAAGAAAATGGTAAATTCCATCCACCATAACAACATGGCTTCATAGAAGAATAGTGTGGGTGTTGACCTGTGCAACTGTAGAGGTAGTGCTAATTTGCTCTGTAAAGATCCACTATATGAGTATTGTTGCTATATTCATTAGGGCAGGGGTGTCAAACTCATTTTCTCCGGGGGCCACTTCAGCCTCACGGGGTACCTTGAAGGTCCAAGATTATTTTACACATGTATAAAAGTAATTTCTCCTTAAAAGATAAGCGAGCTATTAAGCAGCAGTTACATTTGTACATTACTACTGTTACAATCAGCCCTTTGAGGTCAACCAGGAAGAACATAATATATTGTTAAAACCTAAGACATTGGCATGTTACATACTATCCTCATCCTTTTCTGAATATATAAAAAATTAAGCACTATACAAATACTGTTTACCCCTGCAAACGGTATTATGCTCTATAGTTGCCTCTGCACACGGTATTACGCCCCACAGCGGCCCCTGCACACGGTATTATGCTCCATAGTTGCCCCTGCACACGGTATTATGCTCCATAGTTGCCCCTGCACACGGTATTATGCTCCATAGTTGCCCCTGCACACGGTATTAGCTCCATAGTTGCCCCTGCACACGGTATTATGCTCCATAGTTGCCCCTGCACACGGTATTATGCTCCATAGTTGCCCCTGCACACGGTATTATGCTCAATAGTTGCCCCTGCACACGGTATTATGCTCCATAGTGGCCACTGCACACGTTATTATGCTCCATAGTGGCCCCTGCACACGTTATTATGCTCCATAATGGCCCCTGCAATCGGTATTATGCTCCTTAGTGGCCCCTGCATTGGTATTATGCCCTATAGTGGCCCCTGCAAACGGTATTATAGTCCATAGTGGCCCCTGCACATGGTATTATGCCCCATAGTGACCCCCCCACCCATGAACTATTATTATACTCTGGGGTCTTTTCAGACCCCAGAGTATAATGATCGGAGACCCAGGTGGTGACAAACATAAAAATCAGTGTTACTTACCTGGGCCCCGGTGCGTTCCCTGCGTTCGGCCTTCTTCAATGTCGCACAGACCGGCGTCGCGACATAATGACGTCGGCCTGGCTCACGTGACGCCCTGGGACGTCACCAAAGAAGGCCGAAGCCGGCTGGGAGCAGCATCAGATCGCCGGAGAGGTGACTAACTCTGGTTTTTATGTTTATCACCTCCCCGGGGTCTCCGATTATTATACTCCGGGGTCTGAAAAGCCCCCGGAGTATAATAATAGTAGTATTTGATGGGGTTCGCCGGCCGCGGCCTCACTTACCATTCCCACTCCTGCACACAGCCGCTTCTGCGTCCCATAGCAGAAGGGGAAGCGGGGGCGGCCACGACCAGCAGCGGGGATCGGTAAGTAAATAGGCCGTTACGTGCTGGGGATACTCCAGCAGGCAACGGCCTATTTATATATATATATATATATATATATATATATAAAAAAAACTTATCTTCACTTACCTGCGATGCCTTGATGCAGCCGCCTCCTCTTCTTGTCTGCGTGTCAGCGTAGGAGGCGCGATGACGTCATTGTATCGCCGCCTGCGCTGACATGCAGAGGTCTTGTAAACCAGCCCAGGACAGGTATCGCGTAGCTTTGTTTTACATTACATAATGTACATGGACAATAAAAAATGCCGCGGCCCTGCGGGCCAGCTAAGTGCCGGGCCGGATAACAGAAGGCAGCGGGCCGGATTTGGCCCGCGGGCCTTGTGTTTGACACCTGTGCATTAGGGAATTATATATATTATTGCAAGAAGTTTGCTGTTTAAAGGTCCACTATGAGTATTGCTGTTGCTATATTCATTGGAGAATCAAATTCATTATAGAAAACAGCTTACTATGCAAAAGTCCACTGTATGAGTATCGCTGTTGCTATATTCATTAGGGTATTATAGCATTATTGCAAGCAGTTTGCTATGCAAAGGTTCACCATGTCAATATTGCTGTTGCTATATATTCATTACAGCACACTTTCCCTGCCTGATTCTATGTTTGCACTGCCAGCTGATATGTTCTCTAGCATTGCCAGGAATAGACAGAAAAGACCATAATTCATATAGAAGCACTCTCCCTATTCATTCTGGCCCTACGTGTTTTCTCTGTATTCACTTTAACAGGAGACCAAAGACGTGCTACATACTGTACAGTATTGAAAAGTCTTAGTTCATGTTGTACTGTACAATAGTATACTAGGCCAGCAGCAAATGAGTGTGCTAAGTGCTGACTGTTATGCTGCTGGCTTGCACAGCTGCTAGTCTACTATTTTACAGTGCTACATGCACATGACAGCCATTCATTTTACTTTATTGATTTAATGGTATGAATAAAAGTTACTTTTTAGGCATCTTTTTTGTTTTCAGTGATAGTCATCATACACAATTTACTGACATTGTGTAATAATATTATGGATGCATCACTGGAAGGGTTGTCAGAGAATTGAAAAAGAAGTAGCAAAAGTAAAAAGCACTTGCTTTTACATCCTCATCAATGCTCTGCTGGTCATTCACTGTGGATTGTACTGTTATTTAATTTGCTGCTTAGTTTTTCAACTCTTGGTCAACCCCGTTAATTTGTTGTATCTATTGTTTGGCTACTTTATGCCCATTGCATGATCATAGCAGGAAGAGATCTCAAAATGGCTAGGTACACTATATCAGTGCAGTAAATATAGTAGTAATGCAATCTAAAATAATAAAAGTATTACTTGTTCAAATATTTTAGCTGCTGTCGGCAGATGGGTCTTTATATTCATACTTCTGCATCCGACTATGAAAAGCAGATAATCTATTTTTTTTTCTTTATTTCATTTTCCATATTTTGTATATCTCTTTGTGAAAGACTTTCATTGGTTTGATGCCCCCATGATACATCAGCATCAGTGAAAAAAAGGATGGGCTTGTTTTTTGCGTCTAGATTGAAATGAATGGGTGCATATGGCATGCGCAAAAAATGGGAACAAAACACATATGTGATTTGTGGATGTGTGAATGAGGCCTTTGTTTGCATTTGCACCTACCTGTTTATTTTACTTTAAGAGAGTATCACTAGTACCGCACACTCAATAGTTGTGGTGCTAAGCAAAAAGGGTTCTCCAACCCATATCCAGAGAATGAATTTTGCTGCACACACGAAAGTTTCTTTGTGATGAACCAAGTGAAAAAATTTATTAGAACAATAATTCGTGTAACAGGTGCTTTACTGATGCAATAACAACGCCATATTTATATAGGATATGATGAAATAGGGATGTAGATCAAAAAAATGCAACGTTTCGGTCTTCAGACCTTTTTCCGGCTAGATCTATCCACAGCTTGTAGGAGGAACATAAGGCGTTTGGTTCACACTACCGTTGATGTCCGTTCTGATGGTGTCCGTTAAAAAAAGAAAAAAAAACAAAAAAAACGGACACCTATCATAACAGACATTAACGGACACTAACTGATGTTAATGTGTCCATTTTTTTAAGTGATCCAATTAATGGATTAGTTAAAAAAACGGACACATTAAGTATCAGTTAGTGTCCGTTTTTTAACACTGTCCATTTTTTTTTTTTTTCTGCTTTCTGAGCATGCGCAGGAAAAAAACGGACATAAAATAACGGACAGTAACTGATGGCTATCAGTTACTGTCCGTTATAAGTCCGTTACCCATAGACTTCAATGTTAAAAAAAATAACGGACACTTGCTGTCCGTCAAGAATCCGTTTTTTTCAAACGGACAAAAAGTCCTGTATGTAGGATTTTTTATCCGCGAAAAAATAACAGACTTCTGACGGATTTGGTGTAAACGGACACTAACGGACACAATATAAAAACCCATTGAAATGAATGGAAATTTTAACGGATTTCTGACGGTTCGGCTAGTGTCCAATGCTAAAATCTTGTAACGGACAATAGCAACGGACACTACTGACGGACACCAACGGTAGTGTGAACGCCCCCTTAGGCTGAGGACCCACGTTGCGGAAATGCAGCTTTTTTTGTTGCGCCATAGCCAGGAGTTGATTGAGTAAAAGGTAGAAGAATAAGAGCTTCCTATATATTTCCAATTCCTTTAGTAACCATTCTTGGTTTTGGTTAAAAAAAAAAAAAAAAAACGCAACAAAATCTGCAACAAAAAAAAGCTGCGTTTCTGCAACGTGGGGCCTTAGCCTTACGAGGGACTGACTAACTTTGTCTTTGTAAAATTAAACTTGTGAAATCCATCTAGATTGTTAGGGGAGTTAGCAGGTTTAGGAACTTCAATGACATCATGCGCGAGAAAATATATGATGTGTCAAAAAAACAATTCAACCCCCAATGGTGGTCTAATTAACCCACTGAGTCCACTGCAAAGTAATGCTTGAGAAGGACAAATACAAGTTAACAGTCAAAAAGGAGTAAGTTGGTCTTAAAAGCTTTTCATTGATTTTATTAGCCTTACTGGAGCTTTTTAATGGCAATGACAAACGCAATAGAGTCAATAAAAATAAATCTACACTGTAATATGGTGTAAATGATCTTTTTGTGTAAGGCTTGATGACAATATAAAGGAGTCCAATAAAACAGCAGCTGTTAAAACAGGTTGTGCCTCACTTTTCATCTTCATCTAGTCCACTGGGGCCTTCTTTGTTTGTTTGTTTTTTTATAACAAATATTGCTACCAAAGTAACTGTAATATGCATTTACATGAATTGCTGGCCCGCAGTCAGGGATGTGATATTACTGTCTCAATATTTGGTCATTTTGTAATACCAGGCTCTTTACAAGTAATCTGCACAATTCTGTATTAAATCTGCTTGTAAAGGTTTCAGTCCAGATTTCTTTTATTTCCATTTAGTATTTAAACCTTTATGAAATGAGCTTAGAAAATGTCCACTTTTAGGATTCCTTTACATTGGCTTTTTACAATCTGTAGAAGCTCCGAGTTATACAGAGCTGTAATATGGCATGGTACTGTAACTCTTTATGCTTCTAATTTCATATGAAGGCATATTGAAGTCTTCACAGTAAAATCCATGCTTTATCTACATGATAACTGTGACTATCATTGTGCTGATAAGTAAGGTGGCTGCTGCAAAGAAATTTCCTACAGAAAACAGGGAGTCTCAGCATATTATATGGCCTAGTGGACAACGTCAAAACTGTAGAATTTTTAGGAATTATGTTTAATATAGCTAATAACATGGAAATATGGATATACTGTATATCATGTTTATTATTTCTTCAAAAACATTATAAAAATGACATTACAAAAGTCCAAAAAGGTGAATGACCTGGGTATTAATAACAAAATGGTCATTGATACTAGATCTTGACTACTACATACATAGGCAGTGTAAGTCACAGTCACATGATATCCAAACATGTAAAGCGAGTGCAGTAGTATAAGAGAAGGGTACAGCATAGTCAATGTGAACTACATCTCATGGTTGAACCTTGTAATGAACCACATGCACTACTTGTTTTCTGTGTGAAGGAGGCCTGAGAGCCATTATCCAATTGAAACCATTATTGAATGTTTTGAGTAACTACAAGTCTAATAAAACATGAATCCACTGACTTAACCAGAAAATTAGTGCTTGTGGCATATACACATAAAAATAATGCAGCATCCCAGAGGCTGCTGCTTTTATGTGTTCGTTTCTGTGCCTCTGGGTTTTATGTTAGTACGTCCCGTTCTATGTTAAGTGTTCTATGTTATTTGTTATGCAGTTTTCCCCCTGCATTGTTCAAAACCCAGACTTGGTTCAGCCCTGGCCTATCACAGGCCACTGGGCGGGGTTGTAGGGAGGTCTCATCTCCCTAGCAACGGTTGGGCTTCAGTTCAGTGCATGCAGTTGACAAGAGAAGGTGTGCTGAGCTAACCTGCCATTAGCCCCAGGACTGAGGGTTAACGGTCACTTCTACAGACCCAGGAGGGATATCACCAGCCTATCTAAAGACAGCCCTGAGCAAGGGAGAAGTGCTGTCCGGACTTTTGACCACTTTTGGTGCCATGCCAGGAGGAGCAGGAGAGTCCTCTGACCAGAGAACTATATTCGGGCCTAGTCTCCAGGTAACCAGATCCCTGTCAGGACTCCCTGTAACTCCATCCCCAGTGTACCTGTCTGGGAGAAGCAGAGAGGAGGAGCAGTAGAAAACCATACTATGAAGCCCATAACATCCCTGGGCACCCTCCTAGAACCAAGGCTGGGGGTTGGACACTGTAGGACTACTACCCCCATTTGGAAGCTGCTGTTTACCTGTTGTTCCTGTTGCCAAATAAAGGCTGTTCTCTTGTTTACCTGCACCGCTGACTCCTGAGTCGTGCCTGCTTCACCATCAGGGCCCTTCTGAACAACACCACAACAGCTCAGAGAGAAGAGGTCCCCTCTTCAACTGGGAGCGCCCCGGGGGAAAGAACTACTACCACCACCATCCGTTAGTGCTGCAGGACCCCCCTCAACTTTGCCCAGCTTAAGAGTGGGACTGGAGTGGTTGGTGAGCGTGCTCGGCCTGCTAGGTGGCACAGCATCTGCCACTACTACTCCCATCCTCCGGTCTCCTCCATCTGGGTTGCAGCAATAACATGGTGCAAACCAAATGCTACATTTATGTAGCCCCTGCACCACTTCTTTTAACACATGTGAATGTTTTAGGAAAAGCGGGTGCCTTGCCAATCATGACTCTTTCATCAATAATGCGCCTTGTTGATGGCATCACTGGGGGAGAGACCTGCATAAATAGACAAAATGGATTAAAGGGCAGAATTACACAGTTCAGTACAATTTTAATTAATGGGGTTTTAACCACTCTAAGTGGAAAAAAAACTACAGAGGATTTTAGGCATGATTTGGATTTTCATAGCAGCTTTAATTGCAATGCAATGAGTCACATCCATAGCTCAATCTGAACCAGACTCACATGTAGATTTTATTGTGAATTTTGTGCAATTATCAGGCTGGTTTTACAGCATCATTTTTGCATACTTCTAAATTGTCCCAAGATAAACATTAGATATTATACAGCTAGTACGTGTACTTTGAGTCCACCAGAGAACATATGGGGTTGTCCTCTGTTGAAACCATTGAGGGCCATTATTGTGGAAGAAGCTGGAACTGCTAGAAAATTCTCTAGTACTCCAATGGGCCAGTCCAGCCTTTCAGCTAATATGACATCCAGCAGCATGCAGACAACAGGAAACCCAATGGCAGTCAATATGGGACAGTTTTGCCCTGATTTTTTGGCTATTAACTAGCCATTTTATCCAAAAATCAGGGACAGCTAACTTAAACTTTTATTTTAAAATTAAATAACATTTTCCACATCTTTTATGGGTACCTAAAGCAACATAGTTATTAATCAGTCATCAATCCAATGGCATCCATATTTATAAGGTCATATTGGAAAACTATAATGAATAATAAAATAATTATTGGTAATACATGTCCATGTAGTGTAAACACATAATCTGCATTCACTGTGAGCTGTCAAATGATGGGAATCACAATAATCTGCATCGATGCCTAAGTTTTTTCTTTTACAAACACTGTAAAAGGGCTCTATTTTTACACACTTTTCAGAAATTTGCTGATGTTTGGCAACCCTGCCCTTAACCACTTCCATACCAGATGCTTTATCCCCTTTCCAGAACAGACACATTTTCGGGTATTTTATATGTGCGGTTTTGAGGGCTATAACATTTTTATCATTTGCGTTATTCAACTAATTTCTGCGTCTTTTGTCGGTGACACATAGGGCTTTATTTTTATGTTTTTATTTTTATTTTTTTTTTATATCCGGGTAAAACGTGTCTGTTGTATACACAGCGATCGGGAAGACAGGGAAGATAATAAACCTTCCCTGTCTTTTCTCTGGGAGCTCCGGCTGAAGTTACAGCCGGCTCCCAGTTTCAGTAGCTGCACGATCTCGTGCAGCTGCTGATTTTTGCTTGGACGTACCGGTACATCCTTGCAGAAATAGACAACCACCACTTGGACGTATATACTCTATGGGTGGTACGGAAGTGGTTAAGGCACTCCGTAACAAAATGAGCATACACATGAATATGATGTAAGGCAAAACTGTACCTTGAAGCTCCTGGGCCCCAATGCAAAATTTATAACAGGGCTTCCACTTACCGTGTGCTATCTACAATGCTCGTACTGTCTTTTAATGTAGAGAGGCCTTTGGGCCCCTTCAAGCTCCAGGACCCGGTAGCGATTGCTACCTCTGCACCCTGTACTGCTATGCCTCTGAGTCAAGGTCTTTGAAGATAGATAAAGAATTGGGTAACAAGGACTAATATATCCATTAGGTGAAAAATGACCAGCCACGTGCTGAAAATGTCACCATTACATTACATATTATACTAGATTGCTAAGAATTGGAAACAGTCACCAGATCTTCCATTGAGTGAACATGGATTAAACCCAAGCCCACATAATCACCAAAAATGGAAAATGGTCTTATTGCGAACAGGCAAAGATTATAGACTGGGGGAGGTCAGACACTGGTTTCAATATATTCCACTAGAAGGAGCATATTTGCTCATTTTCTTTTGCTTTACCACATTTTCTCCCATTGATGCATGTATATACCATTTGATTTGGTAGGAAGATACTTGGCTTGCATATACACTAACATCATTTTTCTACCCATTAGGACTGAGGGTGTTTTACAGTTACCTATTTTAGTGTATTTATTGACCATTATTACTAATATACAGTATATATTAGTGTGTAAGATGCCTAATAGTGTAATGTACCTTTGTACCATTAGGTGGCACCAATCTACAGGGTATGGTGCAGGGAGCACTAAAAGAGAGAGATAAGCAAGAGCAATGATTTAAAATGTCATTGCTGGGGACTTGAGCAACTCACTGTGCAGTAAACCAGTAAACACAAAAATCCATACCAATTCCTATATGTGCAGCAATATAGGGTATTTGACAACATAGCCATATCTGCCTAGCATTAACCCTACATTTATTGAGTTGTAATCATTGCCTAGGTATATTATTATTGATGTATTTAGCAAACTAGGGTGACGTATGTATGTGTATTGTTCATGATTATGATTATCTTAGTGTGTATAATGAACTATTTATTGTAAAAATTGTTTCAGCAGAGCAAATTAAAACAGGCACAGAGGAACTACCATGCATGACCACAGTGTTGAACTGGGGTATCTTGATTAAGGGGTCCCATCCTACCATTACATGCAATATTATAATATTATTACCTATTTATGCTTAGATCTTGTGCACACACACTTTACAGTAGCAGAATTACACATTGGAGTAGCAGATTAGGGTAGCATATTAAAGTACCTGAAGAAAGCTAACACGCTTACTACATTGATATGATACCAGAACCAAGTTTACAGAAAAGGGATGGTAAACCAAGCTAATTGCATAATATTGGTACAAGAAGCAAGTTTACTACATAGATATAATAGCAGAATGTTGCTAACATTACATTACAGTAGCATAAACATGCTTACTGATATTTGTGCAGGGGCGTAACTAGCAAAGACTGGGCCCCATAGCAAACTTTTGACTTGCCCCCCCCCCCCACAGCACAGCGCTCCCTTTCCTGTCCCCCACACAGTATAATGCCGCATTTACACAGACTATAATGTCCCAAAGTGGACTCCACACAGTATATTGTGCCATAGTGGGTTCTGCACAAAGTATAATGTCATAGTGGCCCCTCCACATAGTATAATTTCTTAAAGTGGACCCTCCACACACTATAATGTTCCATAGTGGCCCCTTCACACAGTATTATGTTCCATAGCGGCCCCTCCACACAGTATTATGTCCCACTGTGGCCCCAATGGTGTTCGTTGCAAATATTGCAAAAATTTCGGGTTCAGCAGAACCTGAAATTTTTGTGGTACACCACCCACAAACTATTATTATACCCTGGGGTCTTTTCAGGGAGAGGTGAGTAACACTGGTTTTTATGTTTGCTCACCTCACCTGGGCCTCTGATCATTATATCCTGGGATCTGAAAAGACCCCAGAGTATAATAATAGCAGTATTTGTTGGAGTTCGTCCAACAAATACTCTTGCCGCTGGCTCTGGCCTTACTTACTGATCTCCCCTCCTGCTCACGGCTGCTTCCCCTTCTTCCCTTTAGGGGGCACCAGCAATGTCATATGGGACACACGGAGCCCCCTAGAGGGCAGAAGGGGAAGCGAGGGGGCCGTGAGCAGGAACAGGGATCGGTAAGTAAACAGGACCCATTACCTGCCAGGTTACTCCAGCAGGTAACGGCCTATTAAAAAAAACAAGCAGCAGGGGCCCACTGGGCCCCCTAAGGTCGCGGGCCCTGTGGCAACCGCTACAGCTGCTACGGCGGTTCTTGCACCACTGTATTTGTGAAATATTTGAAGAAAGAGTGAGTATACTGTGTAACTTGGGTTGCTGGCAGTGGCATAACTAAAGTCTTGTGGAACCTGATGCAAACTTTGACCGGGGCCCCCTACTCTATCCATACAATGTATTCTTGATAGTGGAGGTAATGGGTGCTGCAGTGGTATCACAGAGACTTGAAATGGTAACTATGCTGTAAGTGTAACCCAGATGGGGGGAACCAGAGGATGGGAGTAGTAGTGGCAATAATTATGTCACTGGACAGGCTGAGTGCCCTCAACCAATCTTCTCCAGCACACTTCCTAGGTCAGACACTCACGAAGGGGGCCTGCATGCTTCCAGATGGTGGTGGTAGTAGTTCTCCCTGGGAGCTTCCAGTTGGAGAAGGGTTCTCTTTTACCTTGAGCCGTGTGATGGTGTTTGGAAGGGCCCTGATGGTGAAAGCAGGAACGACTCAGGAGGCAGTGATGCAGTTGAAACAGAATAACTTTACTGTGGCAAACTGTAAAACTGTGAACAGGTGCAGCTTCCAGATGGGGGTAGTAGTCTCCCAACTGTTAGGTTCACCAAGGCTTGGGAATGAGGGATGCCCAGATTGAATGGTAGGTAGGTGCCTTGTTCTCCACTCCAACAACTCTATTGCAAACCTAGCCTCAGCCAGTAGATGGTTCTGAAGGCTGGCAGAAAGGAAGTCCCTTGGACCCAGATATCTTATGAGGTGGGTCCCGGAATACAGTTCCTCGCAAATGGAACTCCTTCTCTCCTCCTGGCACAAGATCTGTACAGCAGACAGGCTGATGATCCCTGTCACAGGGTTGGCTCTGGCAGAGCTTTGGGCTGTAATCTTCTCCCTCGGGCTGACTAGAACTGCAGGGCACGGAAGGTTTCTTCTGTCTTGTTTGTTATTGTTATAAATGAAATAAAAAGTCCTGTACATTGAAAAGGTAGACATTTACAACAGAAAAAAAACTTCCATTTTTTTTTTTAATATTAGAGCAAATTAAGTCATACAGAGTATTTTTCTAGGGAAAAATTATCTGTAATACAATATCATATATCCAGAGAATAAAAGGCTGCTGTGACAGTTCTGCTATTGTGCTGTGAACAGAGAGAGGGGGACAAACATAGGTTTGGGCAATAGAAATTTGAAGATTTTAAATACACAGAAAAATAATAAAATGTACTAGCTCCTCCTCCATTAATGTTCTCCTTGGGAGCAATAATTAGAAAATGGAAGACATACAAGACCACTGATAATCTCCCTCGATCAAGGGTTCCATGCAAGATCTCACCCCATGGGGTCAAAATGATCACAAGAACGGTGAGCAAAATCCCAGAACCACACGGGGGGACCTAGTGAATGACCTGCAGAAAGCTGGGACTAACGTAACAAAGGCTACCGACAGTAACACACTACACCGCCAGGCACTCAGATCCTGCAGTGCCAGACGTGTCCCCCTGCTTAAGCCAGTACATATCCGGGCCCGTCTGAAGTTTGCTAGAGAGCATTTGGATGTTCCAGAAGAGTATTGGGAGAATGTCATATGGCCAGATGAAACCAAAGTAGAACTGTTTGGTAGAAACACAACTCGTTGTGTTTGGAGGAGTGTGAATGCTGAGTTGCATCAAAGAACACCATAGCTACTGTGAAGCATGGGGGTGGCAACATCATGCTTTGGGGCTGTTTCTCTGCAAAGGGACCAGGATGACTGATCCGTGTACATGAAAGAATGAATGGGGCCATGTATCATGAGATTTTGAGTGCAAACCTCCTTCCATCAGCAAGGGCATTGAAGATGAAACGTGGCCTAGTCAGTCTCCAGATCTCAACCCCATAGAAAACCTTTAGGAGGGAGTTGAAAGTCCGTGTTGCCCAGCAACAGCCCCAAAACATCACTGCTCTAGAGGAGTTATGCATGGAGGAATGGGCCAACATACCAGCAACAGTGTGTGCCAACCTTGTGTAGACTTACAGAAAATGTTTGACCTCTGTCATTGCCAACAAAGGATATATAACAAAGTATTGAAATGAACTTTTGTTATTGACCAAATACTTATTTTCCAACATAATTTGTAAATAAATTCTTAAAAAATCAGATAATGTGATTTTCTAGATATGTTTTCTCATTTTGTCTCTCATAGTTGAGGTCTACCTATGATGACAATTACAGTCCTCTTTCATCTTTTTAAGTGGGAGAACTTGCACAACTGGTGGCTGACTAAATACTTTTTTTTCCCCACTGTATAGAAATATGGTGATGTTATACAGACATACTTTGGTATTATCCAGACACAGTATGCTAATGTCATATAGACATATTGTAGTGATGTTGTTTAGACACTGTATGATGTTATTTTTCAGACATGATATGATAATGTTATACAGAAACGATATAGGCATGTTTTTCAGACATTGTATAATCATGTTATAGAGACATGGTATGGTGGTGTTATTTAGACATTATATGATGATTTTATCGGGACACAGTATGATGGTATTTTCCACAAATTAATAAATGGTAATTTTATTGTTGATCTTCTCTTTTGTTAACCAGTCATCATTAAAATTGCTCAAAAACTATGGAATAATGACAATAATTAATGAATATTAATGTGCATTTATTAGGGGCTTTTTCAGGCTTACAGTCATGGCCAAAAGTTTTGAGAATGACACAAATATTCTATTTTCACATGATCTGCTGCCCTCTGGTTTTTATGTGTGTTTGTCAGATGTTTTTATCACATACAGAAATAGAATTGCATTCATATTATGAGTAACAGAAGCTTATATTGACAGTTAGAATGAGTTAATGCAGCAAGTCAATATTTGCAGTGTTGACCCTTCTTCTTCAGGACCTCTGCAATTCTCCCTGGCATGCTCTCAATCAACTTCTGGACCAAATCCTGACTGATAGCAGTCCATTCTTGCAGAATCAATGCTTTAATTTTGTCTGAATTTGTTGGTTTTTGTTTGTCCACCCGTCTCTTGATGATTGACCACAAGTTCTCAATGGGATTAAGATCTGGGGAGTTTCCAGGCCATGGACCCAAAATCTCTATGTTTTGTTCCCTGAGCCATTTAGTTATCACTTTTGCTTTATGGCAAGGTGCTCCATCATGCTGGAAAAGGCATTGTTGAGCGCCAAACTGCTCTTGGACGGTTGGGAGAAGTTGCTCTTGGAGGACATTCTGGTACCATTCTTTATTCATGGCTGTGTTTTTAGGCAAGACTGTGAGAGAGCCGATTCCCTTGGCTGAGAAGCAACCCCACACATGAATGGTTTCAGGATGCTTTACAGTTGGCATGAGACAAGACTGGTGGTAGCGCTCACCTCTTCTTCTCCGAATAAGCTGTTTTCCAGATGTTCCAAACAATCGAAAAGGGGATTCATCAGAGAAAATGACTTTACCCCAGTCCTCAGCAGTCCACTCCCTCTACCTTTTGCAGAATATCAGTCTGTCCCTGATGTTTTTTCTGGAGAGAAGTGGCTTCTTTGCTGCCCTCCTTGAGACCAGGCCTTGCTCCAAGAGTCTCCGCCTCACAGTGCGTGCAGATGCACTCACACCTGCCTGCTGCCATTCCTCAGCAAGCTCTGCACTGCTGGTAGCCCGATCCCGCAGCTGAAACACTTTTAAAAGACGGTCCTGCCGCTTGCTGGTCTTTCTTGGGCGCCCTGGAGCCTTTTTGGCACCAATGGAACCTCTCTCCTTGAAGTTCTTGATGATGCGATAGATTGTTGACTGAGGTGCAATCTTTCTAGCTGCAATACTCTTCCCAGTTAGGCCATTTTTGTGCAGTGCAATGATGACTGCACGTGTTTCTTTAGAGATAACCATGGTTAACAGAAGAGAAACAATGATGGCAAGCACCAGCCTCCTTTTAAAGTGTCCAGTGGTGTCATTCTTACTTAATCATGACAGATTGATCTCCAGCCCTGTCCTCATCAACACCCACACCTGTGTTAATGGAGCAATCACTGAAACGATGTTAGGTGGTCCTTTTAAGGCAGGGCTACAATGATGTTGAAATGTGTTTTGGGGGATAAAGTTCATTTTCTAGGCAAATATTGACTTTGCAAGTAATTGCTGTTAAGCTGATCACTCTTTATAACATTCTGGAGTACATGCAAATTGCCATTAGAAAAACTGAAGCAGTAGACTTTGTAAAAATTAATATTTGTATCATTCTCAAAACTTTTGGCCATGACTGTAGTGCCTAGGGCAGCATGAGCTGTAAATATGGCCCATTGGCCATGAAGTGATGAAAGATAAACCCATTAAAAATACTTTCCCTTAACCTCCTACTAATACTTTACATAGATAAGAGCAAGACTTACACTATATTAGATATGTCTTCGCTGGCTTTACAATTTCTAGTGAATTGTATATTTAATTGGTAATATAGGAATAAGTGGGTTCAGATCTGGGCTGTTATTTTGTCAGCTTGTGGCTACTGATGGTTGCTGTTTTATCGCTTGCAGTTGAATGAGCGTTAGCTTTACCACATCAAGGCTGCCTGCGTGTTCCAATGCAAAAATAAAAGATTGTCCTTTAAAGCTGCTGGAAGCCTGGAGAAAAGCTACTGACCTACTAACCTCTAGAGAGTTTGTTTTTCTATGTCACTGGTTTTCGGTTTTCTCTTATGTGTTGGGCAGAAAGGAAAATGTTCATTTCAAAGACATATTAATCAATGGCTAGAAATTTTATTTTGGGTTGTATCAAGTGAAATGTATTAACCTTGGTCTTCTACTTAAAGTAAAGGGTCAGCTTTCATAAACCTTTGCTTACAATTACATATACAGCAATTCTATAATATTTGGCTTTTACCAGGGCTGGGTCTGTAGATGGTCCTGAGGAAAAGGCATCTGGTGGTGCATTTACATATAAATAAACAGAACTATGCAAATGTACAGTACAGACCAAAAGTTTGGACACACCTTCTCATTCCAAGAGTTTTCTGTATTTTCATGACTATAAAAATTGTAGATTCACACTGAAAGCATCAAAACTATGAATTAACACATGTGGAATTATATACTTAACAAAAAAGTGTGAAACTGAAAATATGTCTTATATTCTAGGTTCTTCAAAGTAGCCACCTTTTGCTTTGATTACTGCTTTGCACACTTGGCATTCTCTTGATGAGCTTCAAGAGGTAGTCACCTGAAATGGTTTTCACTTCACAGGTGTGCCCTGTCAGGTTTAATAAGTGGGATTTCTTGCCTTATAAATGGGGTTGGTGCCATCAGTTGTGTTGTTCAGAAGTCAGATGGATACACAACTGATAGTCCTACTGAATGGAGTGTTTAGAATTTGTATTATGGCAAGAAAAAAGCAGCTAAGTAAAGAAAAACGAGTGGCCATCATTACTTTAAGAAATGAAGGTCAGTCAGTCCGAAAAATTGGGAAAACTTTGAAAGTGTCCCCAAGTGCAGTGGCCAAAACCATCAAGCTCTACAAAGAAACTGGCTCACATGAGGACCGCCCCAGGAAAGGAAGACCAAGAGTCACCTCTGCTGCGGAGGATAAGTTCATCCGAGTCACAAGCCTCAGAAATCGCAGGTTAACAGCAGCTCAGATTAGAGACCAGGTCAATGCCACATTAGTTCTAGCAGCAGACACATCTCTACAACAACTGTTAAGAGGAGACTGTGTGCAGCAGGCCTTCATGGTAAAATAGCTGCTAGGAAACCACTGCTAAGGACAGGCAACAAGCAGAAGAGACTTGTTTGGGCTAAAGAACACAAGGAATGGACATTAGACCTGTGGAAATCTGTGTCTGATGAGTCCAAATTTGAGATCTTTGGTTCCAACCACCGTGTCTTTGTGCGACGCAGAAAAGGTGAACGAATGGACTCTACATGCCTGGTTCCCACCGTGAAGCATGGAGGAGGAGGTGTGATGGTGTGGGGGTGCTTTGCTGGTGACACTGTTGGGGATTTATTCAAAATTGAAGGAATACTGAACCAGCATGGTTACCACAGCATCTTGCAACGGCATGCTATTCCATCCGGTTTGCGTTTAGTTGGACCATCATTTATTTTTCAACAGGACAATGACCCCAAACACACCTCCAGACTGTGTAAGGGCTATTTGACCAAGAAGGAGAGTGATGGGGTGCTACGCCAGATGACCTGGCCTCCACAGTCACCAGACCTGAACCCAATCGAGATGGTTTGGGGTGAGCTGGACCGCAGAGTGAAGGCAAAAGGGCCAACAAGTGCTAAGCATCTCTGGGAACTCCTTCAAGACTGTTGGAAGACCATTTCAGGTGACTACCTCTTAAAGCTCATCAAGAGAATGCTAAGAGTGTGCAAAGCAGTAATCAAAGCAAAAGGTGGCTACTTTGAAGAACCTAGAATATAAGACATATTTTTAGTTGTTTCACACTTTTTTGTTAAGTATATAATTCCACATGTGTTGATTCATAGTTTTGATGCTTTCAGTGTGAATCTACTATTTTTATAGTCGTGAAAATACAGAAAACTCTTGGAATGAGAAGGTGTGTCCAAACTTTTGGTCTGTATGGTATATGTAAATTATATGCATTCATATTAAAAGTAGGTGCTAAATGTGCTGTGGGAGAGGGGCGGAGCCTGACCGTGGAGAGTGATGGCAGCTTGATCTGTGAGCTCTGTCATCAGTGAGCCCACAATCGCCTTCATTAGCAACTATTTACCCCAAAATGGTCAAAATTGGTAGAAATAGACCCGCTGATCCTCCAGAGACCGCTAAAACCTTGCACTTGCAGGTGGATATGCAGAAATTTCTGAGGAAGATGTCGTCCCTTTCCCCTGTAAAACAACCCAAGATGGCACTGGACGAGTGCAGCAGCGCGGGAGAAGCAGCCGCGGATTCCGATGGTGACAGGGCGCTAGCAGACAGAAACACATCTCTCATTACCAAGGGATTCCTTAGCTTTGTCCTAGGCTGTCGCCCCGGTGCTAACGTAGTTAGCTGATCTCCGCGCTGACATCAGGACTACAGGACGAAGGGTTGCGATCTTAGAGTAAAACCAAGCAGAGGCCCTGAGCCTGTCGCACGCTATGGTTGAAAGGTTAGAAGCTCACACTAACCATCTCAATAAATCCTATCTACTTATAGAAGACTTGGAGAACAGAAACAGAAGGCGTAATGTGCGTATCAGGGACCTCCCTGAGAAATACACTCCTGACCCACTACGGAATGTTACTACGGCTTTCTTTGCATCCTTGGTGGGGACGGAACATGCGAAAGTCATGCATATTGAGAGAGCACATAGAGCAGTCAGGCCTAGGCCCTCAGCGACAGAACCCCCAAGAGATATAATCTGTGCCTTGCTATTCTCAGACCACACCACCGAGCTTCTTCGTGCTGCGCGAGAACACTCAGATCTAACCTATGAGGGGGCACCAGTCCAAATCTATCAAGACCTAACTCCTTCGACGCTACAGAAACATCGATGATGCATGATGCGGACCCTGCTGGATAAATTAAAGGCAAACGGCCTCACGTACGCCTGGCTCTTCCCGTTCGGGCTCTCAATCCTCAAGAATGGCCGCAGGGTCAATATCTACTCACCAGCCGACCTAGAATCAGCCTGGCCTGCTTTGGATATCACGCCAATACATGTCCCCTCCTGGATGCCGCTTCCTACAGAGCCCCTGCCTACTCTGCCTCCGGCGACCCAGGAGACGAATTCTCCACATGCCTCGGGATGACTCAAGTCACCGAGAGGGAAGAAGACGACAGAACGCCTTACTTGGAGAGCGCTGACATCACCTACAAGAGCATTGTTATCAATGAATGTTCGACTCTCCTGTCCAGGACTGGAGGCTACAGGTTGGATCCTATGAGTGGTGTTGCTGGGGATATATCTCCCTTGTGCTAAGGTTTATTTTGCATAAGCATTGACTATCCTTGTTCTGGTTTCTATTCTGGTTTCTAACCTCTATTACCACTTAAAGAATAAGATAGTAGTGTTGAGTTTAATATGTTAGACCTTTTTAAAGTACCTAGCACAAGCGTATTCTTGGAAGGACACAATTATATTATTATTGGGATAGGTCCATGTCCCTTTATGCACCGACGCGGCCCCTAGAAGTAGCCTCTAACGCTCTTATAGACCAGCTCAGTTTTACGTACTAGGATGTGTCGACTTACTCACATGTATACATTGAACACTCTTGTTTCTAACCTTTGTGTCCACTCGGTGACTAAGACAGGAGTGTCGAGCTTAATATTTGAATCTTCCATTCTACTAGAACATAGATATTCTTAGATGGGCATAATTATACTGTTGTGTTAGATCTATACCTCTGTTTGCCCCGAAACGCCCCCCGTAGGTGACTTTCCGTGTTCTCATAGATCAGCTCCGATTAGCATGCTGGGGTGCTCTGACTTACTCGCATTTATTTACCTGACCATCTGGTAGTAGAGAGCTTGATTTTTCACAGGCGGATGTGGGTCTCAGGCTGATCAGGAATTACTCCTTCCCCACCCAACTGCCCTTCACCCGACAAGTTGCCCTTCACCCCTTTCTATACTTAGCGGCACACAGATTCTCCGCTGAGTTTATCAAGTCTTTAGGACTACCTCTCTATTGCACTTACCACTAACTAACCACTAACTACTAACCACTAACTACTAACATCCCTCCTCCCTCTTTCCTCTCCTCTCTACCGTGTTTACCTTCCCGCCCCTCTCTCTTTTCTCGGCCTTGCCACTCTCCTCCCCCCCTCCAACCCCTCCTTTACCATTCTCCAACGTTGCCAGAAGTAGCTGGACTCCATGGCACCTGTTGACAAAGTCACTTGTGAACAGCAGACATCCACGGCTGGTAGCCTTACTTGCACCACATTCAATGTCAAGGGATTTAATTCACCTAATGAAAGACACCATATCTTGATTCTCCTCCGGAAAATGAAAACGGGAGTGGCCTTCCTACAAGAAACCCATTTTAAGGGATATAAGATCCCTAAGCTGCCATGCAGAGACTTTTCCCAATGGTTCCATTGTACCAATCCAGACTCGGCCTCCAAAGGAGTGTCCATCCTTATTCATAACAAAATCCCGTTCCTAGAACAGCAACGGTATACAGACGCAGAGGGCAGAATGCTTTTTGTAAAAGGCACCATAGCCTCAGTGAAGTACACCCTCGCGAACCTCTATGCTCCGAACAAAGGACAAGTCACATGGCTTATCAACGCCCTTCAGACATTGAGTTTATTTATGGAAAGACATTTGATTCTGGGCGGTGACTTCAATGTTGCCCTTAACCACTTAGTAGACTCCTCTTCACCCACCAACCCTATCTCACAAAGAATGATAAGCAAGCTTATGAGCTCTTTACAAGATTTAAAGATCCTCGATGTCTGGAGAACCCATCACCCTACCACAAAGGACTATACCTTCTACTTGCATCCTGGCCACTCCTACCATAGGCTAGATTATATCTTTATCTCACAAGACCTTTTGCCACTCTCTAGTAACTCACGCATTGACGCCATCACAGTTTGTGATCATGCTACTGTCTCAGTGTCCATAGTCATGAAACCGCTACCTCAGGGACAGTGGACATGGCGAATGAATGAATCAATCTTGGACGCGGTTGACAATGTTGAGTCCCTCTCCAAACTCCTTACAGAATATTTCTCCATCAATTCCACCCAGAACATGTGCTCTACAGTAGTCTGGGAGTTGCACAAGGCATATATGAGAGGCCTCCTCATATCCATGGCCTCCAAGGCAAGGAAAGACAAACAAAAAACATTGGATCTCACTTTGGCGCGCATCGCTAAATTAGAGAGAACCCACAAAAGGGCAAGGGTACTCAGCGTTCAAGATGAACTCACTGCCTTGAGAGAATCACTGTTGGACCTCCTGAACGCCAGATCGGCCAAGCATCACCTTCACTTTAAGAAACTCCTATACGCCCATGGCAATAAAGGAAGTCGTCTTATGACGTCCCTAATCCGGAAGGCTAAGGCTCGATCCTTCATCTCCTCCATCAGAAATTAATCTGGCCAACTCAAAACTACCACGAAAGATATATCAACAGAATTCGTAGCTTTTTACACCAACCTTTATAACCTACGAAACGAGACTCCACTCCCAACGGATGTAGAGAGAAATACTCTCATAGAAGATTTCCTAGCTCACCTCTCACTACCTAAGGTCTCTTCTGAACAGGCCTCAGCACTGCTAGAGCCCATCTCATTAGCAGAAGTAATCAAGGCTCTCCATAGCTTCCCCACTGGGAAAAGCCCGGGACCAGATGGCTTTCCACTGGCCTATTACAGAAAGTTTCAACAAATCTTGGCTCTACAGTTTACATTGGTGTGCAATGCCTTGTTACAGGGTAAAGAGTTACCGACGCAGGCTGTAAAAGCTCATATTGCGCTGATACCCAAAGAAGGTAAAGACCCATGTGAATGCAGAAGCTATAGACCCATCTCGTTGTTGAACTTTGACCTAAAACTTTGGGCGAAAATCCTGACACTCCGCATGAAATCATTAATCCCAACTTTAGTACACATCGAACAATCCGGTTTTGTAAATGGAAGAGAGGGGCGACATATCACAGCTAGATTACTTCCTTTAATACAGAGAGCGCGGAGACGGCCTTTGACAGGGTCGATTCTGACTTTTTGCGTGCCACCTTGCTGAAGTTTGGATTTCCGACCTCATTATTTACAGCAATTTTCACCCTTTATGCAAAGCCACATGCAAAACTAAAAATTAATGGGACCCTGTCTGACCCTTTTTACATCACCAATGGCACCAGACAGGGATGTCCGCTATCTCCCACCTTGTTTATCTTGGCGTTGGAAACGCTCCTTCAGATGGTCAGACAGGACCCCAGAGATAAGGAGGCTACAGTAGGAGACTTTACCCTTCAATAATAATAATAATAATAATAATAAGTCCTTTAATAGTCCCACAGTGGGGAAATTCAGTGTGTTACAGCAGCAAAGATAAGATAAGATAAGCAGATACAAATACAAATACAACATGTACAGGAATGTTCCAAGGTGAGAGGCATTACATTAATAGCAGACAGACAGATAGGACGTAGCAGGGGGGGGGGGGGGGTGGATTTAACAGGCAGAGAGATATTTCAGTTCTCTGTATGTAATGATCTCCGCTTAGGTCGGTGTTGGTTGTACAGCCTAACCGCGGTGGGGAGGAAAGACTTCCGATAGCGCTCCTTCTCACACCTAGGGTGGAGCAGTCGGTCACTGACAGTACTGCCCAGCGCAATCACAGTCTCATGCATGGGATGGGACTTCTTCTCCCGCATGGAGCTCACCACGGACAGTATCCTTCTGTCACCCACCACCTGCACTGGGTCCAGTGGGCTCCCCAGGACAGAGCTGGCCCTTCTAATCAGCTTGTCAAGTTTATTTCTGTCCCTGGTTGACATACTGCTCCCCCAGCAGGCCACTCCAAAGAAGATGTCTGATGCCACTACCGAGTTGAAGAAAGTCCTAAGAAGTGCCCCCCGGATTCCAAAGGCTCTCAGCTTCCTAAGCAGGTAGAGCCTGCTGTGGCCCTTCCTGTACAGGGCCTCCATATGATCTGCCCAGTCCAGCTTACTATTAAGGAGCAAACCCAGGTACTTATAGGTGTTCACAATCTCGATGCCCGTCCCCAGGATGTCCACTGGTTTAGGAGGGCTTCTGCCTTTGCGGAAGTCCACCATCATCTCCTTGGTCTTCCCCGCGTTAATCTTCAGGTGGTTCCGGTGGCACCAGTCCACAAAATCCTGGTTCAGTTCTCTGTACTCCCTGTCATCATCATCTGTGATGAGACCCACTATTACAGAGTCGTCAGAATACTTCTGTAGGTAGCAGCTGGATGAGTTGCACCTAAAATCTGCAGTGTACAGTGTGAAGAGGAAAGGGGCGAGAACTGTACCCTGAGGTGCCCCCGTATTACAGATCACGGTACCTGACACACAGTCTCGGGCTCTCACGTATTGAGGTCGATTTGTGAGGTAGTCTAGGATCCAGTTGGAGAGGTGGTGGTCCACTCCAGCAAGGCCCAGCTTGTCCCTCAATAACCTGGGCTGTATGGTGTTAAAAGCACTGGAGAAGTCAAAGAACATTATTCTCACTGTGTTCCCTGGTTTCTCCAGGTGAGACAGAGCCCTGTGCAGAAGATGGATGATGGCATCATCTACCCCAATGCCCGGCCGATAAGCAAACTGGAGGGGGTCCATAGCGGGGCTCACTAGAGGGCGGAGATGTGTGAGAACCAATCTCTCCAAGATCTTCATAAGGTGGGATGTCAGTGCTACAGGTCTGTAGTCGTTGAGGTCCATAGGGTGGGGTTTCTTTGGAACTGGTACCACACAAGAAGATTTCCATAATTCAGGGACTATTTCCTGCCTCAGGCTCATATTATACATATATGTAATTATACCACACAGCTAGTCCCCGCAAGTCTTAATTAGCCTTGCACTGATGTCATCTGGCCCTGCGGCTTTCCTCGCCTTGATCTTTTTCATCTCCTTCCTCACCTGGGCCCGTGTGAAGGTCAGACTGTGGTCAGATAAAGACAGATTTCTGGATTTACTGGTCTGTTGGGAAGTAGCCACATGGGGTGAAGTCATTGTGGTGAGGGGAGCTGAAGGACATTCTGGGGTGGGAGGAGCTGGTGTGTGATCAAATCTGTTGAAGAATAGGTTTAGTTCATTAAGCCAGTTAACATCTGCCTCAATCTGGCAGACCGACTGTTTATGACCCGAAATTGACTTAAGCCCCTCCCAGACCCCCCTTATGTCTTTTCTTTCCATTTGCTTTTCCTTTTTTTCCTTATAACTGGATTTTCCTTGCCTGATTAGATGCCTCAGCTCCTTTTGTACTTCCCTCAACCCCTCCTTATCTCTTGTCCTGAATGCCATCTTTTTCTCCTTAAGTAGTGTTTTTATATCAGAGTTAATCCATGGTTTGTTGTTGGAGAAGCACCTCACCACTTTTGTGGGTACTGTGTTGTCCACACAAAAATTAATGTAGTCCGTTATGCAGTGTGTGAGTCCTTCTATATCTTCTCCATACGAATCCTGAAAAACTTCCCATGCGGTTGTGTCAAAACAATCCCTCAGAGCCTCATCACTCTCCTCGGACCATATCCTCACTGTGCGGGTGACAGCTGGTTCTCTACGTACAAGTGGCTTGTACACAGGTCGGAGATGTACTAGGTTGTGATCCGATCTTCCCAGGGGCGGTAGGGCTGATGAGTTATATGCCTCCCCCACGTTGGCAAAGAACAAGTCCAGTGTTTTGTTGTCTCTTGTGTGGCAGGTTACATACTGTGTGAAACTGGGAAGTGTGGATGATGGAGAGGCATGGTTGAAATCGCCAGACACAAGAAGGAGGGCCTGGGGGTGCTGAGACTGTAACTGGCTCAGCGTGGCTTGTAGGACCTCGCAGGCAGCGTCAGTTTTCTCAGAGGGGGGGACATATGCAGCTATCACGATGACATGTGATAGTTCCCTTGGTAGATAGAAAGGTCTCATGCTCACAGCTAATAGTTCAATGTCCTTACAGCAAGTTTGCTCCTTAATCACAATGTGCCTAGGATTGCACCATCTATTATTCACAAACATTGCCAGCCCCCCTCCTTTCCTCTTACCGCTCTCCCTTGTCCTGTCTGCCCGAAGGAGTTTAAAACCATCCAAGGAGACCAGAGAGTCAGGAGTAACTTCAGTGAGCCAAGTCTCTGTAAGTAGCATCATGCTGCACGCCCGAAACTCCTGATGGTGCCTGGTGAGCGCTGTTAGTTCATCCATCTTGTTTGCAAGAGATCTCACATTGCCCATAATGATGGAGGGAACAGCTGGTCGGTAACGCCTCTTTTTAATCCTCTGAAGAGTTCCTGCTCTGCAGCCCCTCCCCCCGCTTTTTCTTTCTCCAGAGTTCTTGGGGGATGGGTGGGCAAATGGTATGCAGCCCTGTTGTTGTGACTCTAAGCTGCAGTAATTTCTCTCTTGTGTAGACAAAAGAAATGCCTGCAGACACAAGAGTCCCCATTTCAGCAGGACAAAAAGACAGATAAAAACAAAAAAAAGTATCACAAAGGTCCAATTCCAAGTCTTTGTTTCTTCATTTCTTCATAGTGTAAAGTCCATTAAGTAGAGAGATAAAAAACAGAGAAAGAAAAAATAAGAGAGAGAGAGTCTCAGAGCTGCCTAACAGGCAGCCACTTCAGCGGCGCCATCTTGGAAAAAAAAAAAGCCACAGCGTTCGCAGACAGATGTGCTATTTGTCATCTCCAACCCAGAGGAAGGGTTGCCGGCTATCACAGAACTTCTATTCCACTTTGGCAGGGTCTCTAGATATAAAGCAAATCTCTCTAAATCGGAGGTGCTAAACATTACCCTATCAAAATCAAGTGTAAATAGGCTCCAAAAGAACACCCCATTCCAATGGACGATAACATCAATGAAGTACTTAGGTGTCAAACTCACCCCCGACCTAGATGACTTGTGTGCCAGCAACTTCGTCCCCCTTCTAGAAGAGCTGAAGCGAGATCTTTCCGCTTATGATAGGTTGCCACTCTCATGGTTCGGCAGGAAAAATCTGATTCAAACCTATTTCGTTCCCAAGGTACTCTACAAATTGACCATGTTACCGATTTACATTCCCAAGGCATTCTTCACCTTTCTTCGTAGCATCTTCACAAAATTTATATGGAGGAAGCGAACTCCTAGAATTGCTTGGTCGCTCCTTATTAAGCACAAATCTGCAGGAGGCATAGGCCTCCCTGATCTACAGCAGTATTATAAAGCAATTCAGCTGGGATGGTGGGCATCACTGACAACACCTCTGGAGAAGTCAACCTATGACAGAAATGGACCAGCTCTCTCGGACCTATGGCTACCTCCTAGGATACAGAGAACGACCCGCACAAAATGCCCCCTGATATGCGGAGCATTGGAGATCTGGAGCAAACTAGGCCCTAAACTGGCCCCCTCTCCCTCACCTCTTCTCCCAGCGGGTCTGATACCGCACCTACTGCAAGACACTTCAGAGCCATATAAATCTGTCTCGAACGCACTAAATGCCTTATCTTTGAGAGACATCTCCAATGGTAGCTCGCTACGGTCATGGAATGACTGCGCCACCATGCTTCCTGACCTCAATCTCTCCTTCCTCCACCAACAACACCTGAAACATTACTTTAGCCGCTTTAACACAACTTTTCGGTTACAGAAGGAACTGATGCCCTTTGAGAAGCTACTGCTCTCTAACAGCAAACTGCTGCGGAAAACGTCCAATTTGCTGCACAACTATATAGCTCCTGTAACATCCTCCAAACCGACCTTCCTTATTAGCTGGGAAAAGGAACTCAATATCACACTGGACGATAACGAAGTTAAAACAGTCTTACGCCTCTCACGGTTTTTCCACCTACATACAGATGAAGGAAAATCACTACAAGCTTCTCTCTAGGTGGTACAGAACCCCGGATTGGCTCTTCAACAAGCATGTGTCGGCGGAAGACGCATGCTGGCGTTGTTCCGCCCACTCAGGAACGTATTTACACCTATGGTGGACTTGTCCTATCATTCAACCTTACTGGTCAGAGATACAGGACTGTATGAGAAGAGTTTTGCGCTCCACCATAACCCTCACACCGTCAATAATATTCCTTGCCCTTCCTACCGACAAATATAGGCCTTGCAGTGACCGTCTTGCCACACACCTCATCTCAGCAGCTAAGTTGCTAATCCCTCAATACTGGCTCCAGATCACGGGACCCCCTGTTTCACTGTTGAAGACTAAGGTCCAAAAAATAGCACGGTTTGAGGAACTCATGAGTTGGGTGACCAGGACCCACGATCGCTTCCTAAAACTTTGGTCCCCGTGGATGCACTACTTCAAAGAGGCATCCAACATGCCACACTTAGTCCGGTCCTGAACCACCACTACTGTGACAATCGAGGACAACCGCAGCCCACAACACCAAGGGACCCCAGCTACTATAGGAATACCCTCCCGATATACCCACTGGACCAACAGCTACCGTTTACTCTGGCCTCCTCTCTCCTTTCCTTATTCCCTTCTCAACTCCTATCTATACACGCCTGTCCCTCCGCCCGTCTTCCCTCCCTTGTCGTACTCTCTTCACTAGGCCCACCCTTGCCATCCCTCTACTAACACGACCCTATTTACCTTACTCCCACATTCCAATGTTCACCTACTTCAGAGTTGAATTTAGTGACAAGACTTAAAGACCCTATACGGTCTTTACCCAGTACTGGTGTGTTACATGTTATAAAAGCTAAGTACCTTTACGTATTATACGGCATCACCTGTAAACATTGTTGTAACTCGCTGCATTTTATTCGAGAATGAGTATTCCTTGCCGCTGAATGTATTTGTTTGCATTTGTTATCTTTACTGTTATTGTAAAACCAATAAAAACTTTGAATAAAAAAAAAAAAAAAAAAATGTGCTGTGGGACTGAAAGGAGGACATACGAAGAGGGACAAGAGGAAGACTGCAGATAGTGCTACATGTTCAGTGTTCATCTTTATTTTGGAAGAGCAGATGAATGTTTAGATTAAAGTGTAGCCTTCTGGATGTGCAGAGTCTAAAGTGTGAGACTGTGTCTGCAGGCTTCTGGGAGGTGTATCCCGTGTTTAAAGACAAATACAGTACAGACCAAAAGTTTGGACACACCTTCTCATTCCAAGAGTTTTCTGTATTTTCATGACTATATAAATAGTAGATTCATACTGAAGGCATCAAAACTATGAATTAACACATGTGGAATTATATACTTAACAAAAAAGTGTGAAACAACTGAAAATATGTATTATAGTCTAGGTTCTTCAAAGTAGCCACCTTTTGCTTTGATTACTGCTTTGCACACTCTTGGCATTCTCTTGATGAGCTTTAAGAGGTAGTCACCTGAAATGGTCTTCCAACAGTCTTGAAGGAGTTCCCAGAGATGCTTAGCACTTGTTGGCCCTTTTGCCTTCACTCTGCGGTCCAGCTCACCCCAAACCATCTCGATTGGGTTCAGGTCTGGTGACTGTGGAGGCCAGGTCATCTGGCGTAGCACCCCTTCACTCTCCTTCTTGGTCAAATAGCCCTTACACAGTCTGGAGGTGTGTTTGGGGTCATTGTCCTGTTGAAAAATAAATGATGGTCCAACTAAACGCAAACCGGATGGTATAGCATGCCGTTGCAAGATGCTGTGGTAACCATGCTGGTTCAGTATTCCTTCAATTTTGAATAAATCCCCAACAGTGTCACCAACAAAGCACCCCCACACCATCACACCTCCTCCTCCATGCTTCACGGTGGGAACCAGGCATGTAGAGTCCATTCGTTCACCTTTTCTGCGTCGCACAAAGACACGGTGGTTGGAACCAAAGATCTCAAATTTGGACTCATCAGACCAAAGCACAGATTTCCACAGGTCTAATGTCCATTCCTTGTGTTCTTTAGCCCAAACAAGTCTCTTCTGCTTGTTGCCTGTCCTTAGCAGTGGTTTCCTAGCAGCTATTTTACCATGAAGGCCTGCTGCACACAGTCTCCTCTTAACAGTTGTTGTAGAGATGTGTCTGCTGCTAGAACGCTGTGTGGCATTGACCTGGTCTCTAATCTGAGGTGCTGTTAACCTGCGATTTCTGAGGCTGGTGACTCGGATGAACTTATCCTCCGCAGCAGAGGTGACTCTTGGTCTTCCTTTCCTGGGGCGGTCCTCATGTGAGCCAGTTTCTTTGTAGCGCTTGATGGTTTTGGCCACTGCACTTGGGGACACTTTCAAAGTTTTCCCAATTTTTCGGACTGACTGACCTTCATTTCTTAAAGTAATGATGGCCACTCGTTTTTCTTTACTTAGCTGCTTTTTTCTTGCCATAATACAAATTCTAAACACTCCATTCAGTAGGACTATCAGCTGTGTATCCATCTGACTTCTGAGCAACACAACTGATGGTCCCAACCCCATTTATAAGGCAAGAAATTCCACTTATTAAACCTGACAGGGCACACCTGTGAAGTGAAAACCATTTTAGGTGACTACCTCTTGAAGCTCATCAAGAGAATGCCAAGAGTGTGCAAAGCAGTAATCAAAGCAAAAGGTGGCTACTTTGAAGAACCTAGAATATAAGACGTATTTTCAGTTGTTTCACACTTTTTTGTTAAGTATATAATTCCACATGTGTTAATTCATAGTTTTGATGCCTTCAGTGTGAATCTACAATTTTTATAGTCATGAAAATACAGGAAACTCTTGGAATGAGAAGGTGTGTCCAAACTTTTGGTCTGTACTGTATACATTTTCAAAAACATTGAGGTTATTCTGGTTTAAAAAAGCATCTAAGTCTTTCTGAAGCCATCACCTCGTTCTATTGTAACCAGCTCCTGAGGCAGGCTTTCCCCCAGATTCACAGCTCTTATACTAAAGGAGCCTGGTAGCCTTTGGAGATTTGAACTTTTTTTGTCTCCAGATAGTGTCGGACTTGGATGTCTATGGTCTACCAGTAATATTCATTCTGGAGACCCACTATACAGCTACATGCAAATATTATCTGATGCTCATTTGCAAATTCCTATAATGTTGCCAATATACATTTATTTTCCAGTAGTAGCTTGTTGCCTAGCCCTTGCCTCTGATTCTTTCTGTAATGGGTCCTGTCAGTAGGTTGCTGCCTGGCTCTTTCCTTGAACTAGGGCCCTCTTAGCTCTGTGAGCCAGAGATATTTTCCCACACAGCAGTAGACATCAAGCATCAGCAAGACTGCAAGATGATTGGGGCTCCTGAAGAGTGATTGAAAAATGGGGCCCAGGGAGGAAGAATACTGGTTGGCCTAACTCTGCAACTAGATGTCATGTCAGCTTTCCAATGTGTCTACAGTATATAAAAGTAAGCTGGGTAGTTTCTTAATCTACCCAATATATTATACTGACATATAATCTGGTTGAGGTGGTATATGATGTACATCTGTATGAAGTACAGTGAGTGTACTGTGCCATGCCAGGGTGAGCTGGGGGCCCACCTATGGGAAAGCTGATTCTAGATTTTCTGCTGCCTGAAGTAAATATTAAAATGGCACTTACTTCCCCGACGAAGGTTAGAAAATTAGGCTTGACTACCACTGCACACCATTCAGCACTAATGTTGCCTGAATGAGATATGTCACTGAGCCCCAGTTACATGCAATGTGAGTGAAAGAAGGCAGGGACATGGAAACTGCACAAACTCCGGAGGCGCCCTGCATCCCACATGACCACTTAGGCCAATTTGTGGCTTCAGTTGTCGCTGGAGAGGATCCGGTGATGTATGTGAATGACATTACCGGTTCCTCTCCAGCAATCGCTGTGGCCAATCAGTTACCTGGGGTGCAGGGATTCTGGGGAAAATGACTGAGCCAAGGACAAGTGAGTATCTGTAATGTCCGCGCCCGTTTGGACTTCGACAACATCCTCCGGTCGCATGCTCTGGCCAGGGTCGGACTGGCCCACCGGGGAACCGGTGAATCCACCGGTGGGCCCCGAGCCCCGACTATTAGTCCTCATGTCATGGGGGCCTGATCGGGATCCTGACCATCCCGATCGGGCCCCTGACCAGTGGCGTTACGATCGCGGTCGCAGGGGGCGCGACCGTGACCGGACCCGGCAGGGTACGGGGTCCGCGGCCAGCTGGAGATGGCCGGGTCCCGGACCACTATGATAGCGGTCGGGGAAAGCCTGGTTCCCCGACCGCTATACATACTGTTATTGGAAAGGGGCCCTGGCATATTGCAGGCCCCTTTCCAATAGATGGCAGCCCAGGGGAGGTGACTGAAAACAATAAACACATATTCTCACCTCTTCGGGGCACAGCGTCCTCTCCGGCGCTCTTCCGTCATGTGACTGAGGCCTGTGATTAGGCCCCGGCGGTTACATGGGGCGCGACTGCGTAATGACGTCAGTGCGCCCCCACGTGACCGCTGAGGCCCAATTACAGGCCTCAGCAGCGTCGTTGGAAAAGGGCCTGAAGACGGCAGGATGGAGCGAGGATGCCAAGGAAAGGTAAGGCAAGGTGAGTATGAGAGTTTGTTATTTTTAATTACTTCCCCTGGGCTTCCGATTATTATACTCTGGGGTCTGAGGAGACCCCAGAGTATAATAATAGCACTGAAGTGGAGCGGAGGGGGCTATTGGGCGCACATAATACAGGGTGGGGGCCACTATGGAGCTTATAATACTGTGTGGGGGCCACTGTGGAGCTTATAATACTGGGTGGGGGCCACTGTGGAGCTTATAATACTGGGTGGGGGCCACTGTGGAGCTTATAATACTAGGAGGGGGCCACTATTGAGCTTATAATACTGGGTGGGGGCCACTGTGGAGCTTATAATACAGGGTGGGGGCCACTGTGGAGCTTATACTCCATACAGTGGCTCCTTCATTTTTTTTTTAATTACGCAGGGGCAGGTGAAAAAAAACAAAACAAAAAAAACCCCTACAAACTTTCTTTCCTGTCCCCAGTGTCTCCCAGCACAGTTTGGTCCTGCAGTTCTATTGTTTTCTTCCAGCTGAAGTTCCCCCTGCACATGACTACCTGTGACGTCACATGACCCCTGAGGCCAATCAGTGGCCTAAGGGAAGGGACCTGTGACATCACAGCTAGTGAGGAATTCCGGCAAAAAGAAGACAGCGGAGCCGCAGGACCGGACCGTGCTGGGAGGACACCGGAGCACCGGAGACAGGTGAGTATGTTTAGCATGTTTTTTTTTTTTGGGGGGGGGGGGGGGTAGGGGGGATTCATCTCCCCCAGACTAATTATAAAAAAGAAAAAAAATTATACTGGACAATCTCTTTAAAGTGTGGTGCATTAGGGGTGTATATTAAAGGGGTTGTCCAGGCATAATTTGTTATGGTTTATCTTCAGGATAGGCCACAGATACCTGATCTGTAGGGGGCTGACCCCGGACCGATCAGCTGTATGGAGCCACTTCTGATGCCCGTACTGTACACAATACAGGGCCAGAAGCAGAAAGCTCTGTCCACTGTATATTAGCCGGGCACCTTCACTGCATCTCAGCACTTACTGAAGTCAGTAGGAGCTGAGCTGCAGTGAAGGCGCCAGGCTGCTATACAGCGGATGGAGCTTTCTGCTTCCGGCCCTGTGTTGTGTACAGAACAGGTGCCGGAATTGGCTCCGAACAGCTGATGGGGCCGTGTGTCAGCCCCCTACCGATCAGGTATTTATGGCCTATCCTGAGCATAGGCCATAAAAAAGATTAACCCTGGACAACCCCTTTAATATGCATCACACAGTTTAATGTCCCCCCCACAGGATGTTAGCCCCCATCACTGCTCCCACACAATATAATGACCCTATCACTATTCCCCATACAGTATGGGGGACCAGTGAAGAGGCCACTATGTGGGGGGACCAGTGAAGTGACCATAGAAAAATTTGGCCCAGACAACCCCTTAAAAGAGGTTGTCCATAAACTGGAGCGACCACTGTGTTGGCCGCCAGGGGAGGTGTAAAAATAAGAAAATTTTTAAAAAAGCATACTCACCTGTCCCCAGCACCCCGTTGTCCCCTGCCTGTGTCTGTTCGGTCTCATGGTGGCACCTCATTTCTGGAAATCCTGTACCTAATTGGTCTTAGCGATCACATGAGGTGCAGGACTCCCAGCAAGGAGTCGCCGGCATGAGACTGAATGGACACTGGCAGCAGACAACGGACCGCCGGGGACAGGTGAGTATGCGTTTTAATTTACTTATTTTTGACTTTACACCTCCCGCCAGCTACATGAGTTGCTCCAATTCCTTCGACAACCTCTTTAAAGGATTTGTCCATCTTCCTAACATTGATGGCCTGTCCTTAGCATAGGCCATCAATATTACATCTGCGATGATACAACAGCCAGGACCTCTGCAGATCAGCTTTTCCAGGACAGAGCGGCTACAGGTAAAGGTAACAATTCTAGGAGCCACACTGTTCACTTGCCATACAAGGTGTAACAGTAGGTTTAGGTAGTGCAGTGGTGCACATGGTATAGTGGGTGAGCAGCATGGCTCCCGGCATGTTATTACCTTTAGCCTCCCTGTCTCGGTACTGCTGATCTGCAGGGGTTCTGATGGTGGGCCCCTAGAAACAATTCCACTGGTGGGCCCAAGACATCCCAGTCCGACACTGGCTATGGCTCAGGAGGCGTGTCCAGCTATGATTCCTTGCTTTAGCTTCTTGTAGTACCCTGTCTGAACACTGTCCTATTCCCTCACCTCTGTAATTGATTTTCCACCACACCCATCTCTCACACCTTTGTTTCCCTCTGCTCCTCTAATAGTTAATCTCAGCCTTTCCTTCTGATTGACAGCCTGTCTGCTAATCAATCCTGGGACGGGTTCTGACTTCCTATTTACAGCCCATTAGCCCACACTTGGTTGCTGGCTATTGTGACTCTGAACCTCGCTAAGCATTTCTCTTGCTATTGTATATTACTGACTTCTGACCTTTGGCTTTTCTTGTGACTACTCTTTTGGATTGCGATTTGGTACTTCTTTGTCTCTCTGGCTTTAACCCTTGGCTTGCTGACTCCTCTTCCGTGTTGTTTGTCATTTTGTGTTGTCACTTATCTAAGAAGTGACTGGCGCCCAGTTGTCCGCTGTCACCTAGGGCAGTGAGACAGGGACAGGGGGTAGGTTCAGCTTAGGACTCACTGTCTCTGTCATTCCCTTTCTTCCTGGTTTCAGCATCAGCCACTGGGAAATTGCTCAATAGGCAATTCCCTAACAGTATCTTTCTTTTGTTTTTATGTTACACCTGCCCCGGTTCCTATGGAGTTTGTCCAATTCCTGGAAAACTCCTTTAAGAATAATGTCCCACAGTGGCCCCTTCACACAGTATAATGTCCCATAGTGGCCTCCATACCATATCAGTCTGAGTAACTTTTTGCATAGCTGTCTGTCTATAACTGTATCTGCTACATTGTGTTACTCTGTGAGTGAAAGAACTCTTCTGACACTGCTGTATCTTCAAGATGTGACTCTTCTACTGCGCAAAATGAGAAAATAAATCAGTTAACAGCCTCCTTCCCTCCCCTCCCATCTCCCTAGATTTTTTTTGTTTTAGTTGAGTACAGAGATGGATTCTCTACAGATAAACAGTCTGAGTGAAGATAAGAAGGATAGAAGTATAACTGGAGAAGGAAACAGATTTCTTTAATAGGATTTACTGCAAAGGTAAGTAATTTCATGTATACTATTCATTTATAAAAAAAAAAGATAAAAAATAGCTACAGATCCTTTCAGCAGTGGCAACTTAGTCCCTTCTATTACCTGCTCTTGATGACATCTCCTGTTGACATTCTGTTTGTGCTCAGGTCACAATGTCAGCCAGTTACTAGCCTCAGTGGTGACCTGTATACCAACTAATAGCAGCAGTAATCAGGTTACCACCCTGGAGCAAAAGATCTGTAAAAGCATTTTTTTTTAAATTTCAACTATTACCATTCAGTAGTAAATAGTTTTACGATGTTAGACAACCCTTTAATGATTCAATTCACATAAACAAAGATTCTTTAAGCAGTGGTACATTTGGATGTTATATAGTAAGTAAAAGCAACGGTCATGATATCCTTTTTCCACCAACTGACCCCATTGAATATAAGCAAAAATAATTGAAGAACAGGTATACAGGTTCTTCACGGATCATTAAATCAAACAGTAGAAGCATAGATCCTCAACGTACAGAAGAATAAATTAAAACTTAACATTTAATATACCAGTTAAAATGTTAACAAGGTCATATAAGACAAATGAATAACATTATTAAAAAAAAAAAAAAATGGAATGGTCTTACCAGTTCCAGTAGTGGGTTATGGATGATCAATGTGTGGCCAAAATCACACTCAAACAACAAGGGAATCTGAGTCCAAAATGTAGGGTAATGGAGGGTATATCCTACACTCACCCTAATACCCCAAAGGTATCAGACTCCCCGCCCTAACAAGGGCAGTCCCATTACTTTCCCTAAACAAATCTGTATGTGCCTCTTCCCGACACATTTCGCTACCCTATGGCGGGTGCTCCTCAGGGGATATAAAGGATGAACCTGATAAACTTACTCACCACTGTGAGATTGAACATAGCTCCCCCGTATAAGGAGTTGAAGCATGCATCTATACTTGGAACTATCAGGTACATCCTTTATATCCCCTGAGGAGCACCCACCATAGGGTAGCAAAAAGCGTCGGTAGGAGGCATATACAGCGTTGTTTAGGGCAAGTAATGGAACTGCCCTTGTTAGGGTGGGAGTCTGATACCTTTGGGGTATTAGGGTGAGTGCAGGATATAACCTCCATTACCCTACGTTTTGGACTCACATCCCCTTGTTGTTTGGGTGTGATTTTGGCCACACATTGATCATCCATAACCCACTACTGGAATTGGTAAGACTGTTCCTTTTTTTTTTTTTTTCAAATAATGTTATTCGTTTGTCTTATAGGACCTTGTTAACATTTTAACTGGTATATTAAATGTTAAGTTTTAATTTATTCTTCTGTACGTTGCGTTGCTTCTAGCAACTGACCCCATTGTTATGTTTTGCAGACTTTGTCAGAGATTACAAGTTGAAATAAGTAGCATTTTTTGTCACCACATCCTGTGCAAGACAAAAGTAACTAATTTGAGGGTGCTACATTGAGACGCCATGGCTTAACTATAGATGATAAGACAGACTTAAATAAATCTGTCTATAGCAGATCCCCACCCCTGCCTCTATGGAGCCCAATCTTCTTTGTTCTTATCATTTTACTTGTAATAGGAAGGTAAATTATGTTTTTGTATCTCAGATACCTCTTTATATTATTATAACTGTTTCTAGTTAAGATAAATTTTAACCATTTCTATGTATGTATTAATAGTAATAGCAAAAATAACAAGGAACATATTATACCAAATGATGACTATTGCATATACAGGAACAGGGTATATTCTACAATAAAGGTTTATGAAGTCCATGGAGCATCTTGCACAGTCTGCAGTGAATGTTCTGTGTCTGTCAATGCAATAATTCATTAACATAAATCTATATAACATGGTTCACAATTAGACATTTTAAGCTGTGATGTGGAAAGTAATTATGCATAAGCTTAGCTGATATAATAGCTCTTATTACATATCCAGAATATGCTCATTTTAACACTCATTATTCTGACTACACATACAGTACACATTGATATAGACACACAAACACAGTTTTGCTAATGTTCATGCAGTCTCTGGGGTCCATTTCTGCTCTTCTCTCCTGTAGCCTAACCGTTTCCATAGTAACACAACATCCCTGGGACTCTGGCCAGTTCTGACTGACAAGCCGCCTGCACTAGATAGCCAAGCGCGCAATACTTTATGAGAAGACGCTTAGCACCTGATCCTGGAATTGAGCTGTTCAGTTCCTGTTAAAAGTTGCATGATAATAAGATATATAATTCCATCATAAATATATATATATGCAGGTACTCTACGTACATACAAATTATTGCAAACAATACCTTCATTCCTAATGTGATTTGAGAATATTACCATTTACAACATTTACTAACCAAATTGGGCATATTGCTGAAAGTAAAATTACAGCTTTTTCCCATTTATTAAAAATAATTCTGCTGTGAGTGGCAGATAAAGCACATAGTCCCAGGCTGTACTGAAGAGCTTAAAGTAATTGTTTTATTTCACAGCAGCATCCTGTCAGTTTTGTAAAATGTATTCTACCGCTCTTTTTATTACACTAAGGATACTTTAATTTTCTTATATAAAAGCAAATTATATTACGGATGGTATTTAATAATGTTTAAAGCAAAATAAAAGGCTACAAATTTATTTAAACCAAGTTACAATGTAACTGTAAAAGGGATGTCTGTTGTTTTACCAAAACGAAAGAATGGTGGAAAATAACAAACTGCGCAATACTCAATTAACCGATCCTCTGCTTCTCCTTGGGTCTCCAGAGCCTTCCCTGACCTTAAGTGGTGACGTTTCATCACAAGAATGTCATCATCACAACCAGTAACTGGCTGGAATGAATACCTCATTGGTGTCTGCTGTACCCAGTGGTTATCTGCAATGATCATATGTATGAACCAAGACTTATCATTGGAGGTCACAGTAGATACAGAGAGACCAGTTTGGGACCCAAAAGAAGCAGCAGCACTAGAGTAGTAGGGAATGGGTAAGGTATTACTCGGTTTGTTATTTGACACTATTCTAAGCTTTTGGTAATACATTTAGGAGTCCGAACAACCGTTTAGGCTTATTTGCCTTGGTATAGCATATTTATGGTGGTAGTAATTATTTTGCTCACGCTAGAATACAAGCCAGCTCATGCAACATTTTCTTGGTGAGATTGTGATGTACCTTTACATAGAAGCCAAAGTGGAAAGGCAGAGCTGCAGTATAAACTACAAAAGAGAGACAGAGAAGCACCTTGAGTCACATATAAGACGGGGCTTTATATCAGACCACTTTGAATCCCTTTAGACAATGCATGTAAGCTTTGGTCACTGCTCATATGTCATACTCTTGTGTGTTAATAGAGCACAGATAAAATGTAGCTAAGATACTGACCTTGTAGAAAATACCAGATAAATACTACTAAATTACTGTTTACTGACTAAAACTACTGACATTTATAACTCCAGGCACCATCTCATACTTTACAAGGCCCTTATGTAACAGGACCAGTACATTTACCACACTTGAAGCATACACTCGTTCTTAAGTGAGAGCTGGCATTTTCATGAAAGAAAAGATTTTTCTGTCTTGCATAAAATATGCTTTGCATGGAAAGAGCAAAAAAGAAGTGGGACAGAAAAAAAACATAAAACAATTGCCCTGTAGTTGCATGAGCAACTAATTTGCCATTATATGCGTATAAGCTAATATACTGCAATACTGTGCTGCACTTGCAAAGGCCCAGCTCTCAGCATCCTGTTGATCAGCTGTTTGTAGGGGTTGTGGAACTGGAGCAAGAACTGCAGTTTCTTCTGTGTTAACTATGGTCTATTTACCTGTACACTATCTACTTAGTAATAGAAGCCCAGGGAAATATAGTTTAACCCTTTCCCTCTCACCCAAGTATTTATACGTCTGGACAGGGTGGCACTTCAGTAGCAGAGGATGTATGTAGTACATCCTTGCTACTAATGCCGATTTCTCAGGATCCGTTAGGGCTATGAAGATGATCTATGAGAATCTCATCTTTAAAATGATACCAAGATCATTATAATAGCCCTTACAGATCCAGAGCGATTCACTGGTGAAAATGCTGTTTGGTGGAGATCCCAATGCAGATCTCAATTCCTGTCAGCGCTTTTAACAGAAAATCGCTCAGGATCTGTAAGGGCTATCATGATGATTTTGGTATCATTTTAAAGAAGAGGTTCTCATCTTTAAAATGGATCCATCTTCATAGCCCTTACAGATACTGAGATATAGGGCTCTAAAGTGTCCTCCCACTCCAGCCTCAGGCAGCATCTCGGAGCAGCGTGGAAGAGGAGGGGGAAGGAGCAGACCTGCAGACTGCAGAGACAATGATAAATCATCATTGTCTGTGCATAATCTGTATATGACCCCGGGGGAGAGGTAGCATGGACCTGTTATCCCCTCTTCTGTCAATCAGAAAGTATACTGTACTTTTGTTCTAAGATTGTCACATAGATTCATACCTCTCTGAACATAACCCGGAAGTTTACTGGCACTGTAATCCAGACGTGTACCATTGTCCAGATCACAGCAACAAAAGAGTCGCACCAAACACTTACACAACACATACACAAAGTCATCAATAAAGTTTACATTTGATACTGTCCCTATCCTGTCCATACCTAATCTTTATAGAGTAAAATATGCCGACCGCCTCTCTAGGGATATCCGCTACACCAGGGTCTCAAACTCAATTTACCTGGGGGCCGCTGGAGGTAGAGTCTGGGTGAGGCTGGGCCGCGTCAGGTTTTCCACACCGGTAATATGCTCGATATTGGCCCCTGCACACGGTATTATGCTCCCTAGTGGCCCCTGCACTTGTATTATGCTCCATTGTGGCCCCTGCACACGGTATTATTTCAGACCCCAGAGTATAATGATCGGAGACCCAGGGGAGGTGACAAACATAAAAACCAATGTTACTTACCTATCCTGGACATCGGTGCACTCCTTGCAGCTTTCGACCCTGTTTAATTGCGCACACACGTCACGTGATCGGTCCAGCGACGCGACCTGATGACGTCACCAGAGGCCCCAAGCCTGCTTGGAGTAACAGCGATCGCAGGAGAGGTAAGTACATTGGTTTTTATGTTCCCTCACCTCCTCTGGGCTTCCGATTATTATACTCCGGGGCAGTGGCGTAACTAGGAATGGCTGGGCCCCAAGGCGAACATTTGACATGGGGCCCCCCATGAACCGGTTACGGGTCCCCAAACAGTAAAATACGCTCAACAGTGGCCCCAAATAGTATTATATGCTCAACAGTGGCCCCCACTCAGCATTATATGCTCCACAGTGGCCCCCATACAGCATTATATGCTCTACATTGCTCCCCCCACACACAGTATAATATGCTACCCACAGTGGTACCCACCCAGTAGTATATGCCCCCCATAGTGGGCCCCACCCAGTATTATATGCTTCCTACAGTGGTCCCCACCCAGTATTATATGCTCTACAGTGGCCCCCGCCCAGTATTATATGCTCTACAGTGGCCCCCACCCAGTGTTATATGCTCTACAGTGGCCCCCACCCAGTATTATATGCTCTACAGGGGCCCCCACACAGTATTATAAGCTCCCAACAGCCCCCTCCGCATCGGTGCAATAGCAATAATAATACTTTAGGGTCTCCTTAGACCCCAGAGTATAATTAACGGAGGCCCAGGGAAGGTGATTAAAAATAACAAACATTCATACTCACCTTGTATTACCTTTCCTTGGCATCCTCGCTCCATCCTGCCGTCTTCAGACCCTCTTCCGACGTTGCTGCCGAGGCTGTGATTGGGCCTCAGCGGTCACATGGGGCGCACTGACGTCATTACGCGCCCGTGCCCCATGTGACCGCTGGGGCCTAATCACAGGCCTCAGTCATGACGGAGGAGCGCCGGGGAGGTCGCTGCGCCCAGGAGAGGTGAGAATATGTGTTTATTATTTTCAGGCACCTCCCCTGGGCTGGCATGTATTGGAAAGGAGCCTGCAATATGCCAGGACTCCTTTCCAATAACAGTATGTATAGCGGTCGGGAAACCAGGCTTTCCCCGACCGCTATCATAATGGTCCAGGGCCCGGCCATCTCCAGCTGGTCGCGGGCTCCGTACCCTGCTACCCTACTCGGGCCGCAGTAACAATAAACTTTGATATTGAGATGGGGGCCGCAAACTATTGTCCCGAGGGCCGCAGTTGGGCCGCGAGTTTGAGACCCCTGCGCTACACGCTGAAATAATAGCAATAATGATTATTACTAGAGATGAATGTATAAAACATTTCCGACAGGCAGAAAAGTTCCATCAGTCACATTTTCACCCATTGAATGTCACCATATAAAATTCCAGTTTTTGGCAGCTTTCAGATGGGTATAATAGCGTGTGGTTTTTTTGCATCCATAATACAGACGAAACACCTGAACTTCCAGTAGGTCATCATATCTAGAATTATGGCTCTCTAACACCAGTAATGATGAACCGCAGGAACTTCAGAGGTTGCGTCCATACAGTGGGGAAAAAAAGTATTTAGTCAGACACCAATTGTGCAAGTTCTCCCTGGAGGCCTGTAATTGACATCATAGGTAGACCTCAACTATGAGAGACAAAATGAGAAAACATATCTAGAAAATCACATTGTCTGATTTTTTTAAGAATTTATTTGCAAATTATGGTGGAAAATAAGTATTTGGTCAATAACAAAAGTTCATCTCAATACTTTGTTATATATCCTTTGTTGGCAATGACAGAGGTCAAACGTTTTCTGTAAGTCTTCACAAGGTTGGCACATACTGTTGCTGGTATGTTGTCCCATTCCTCCATGCAGATCTCATCTAGAGCAGTGATGTTTTGGGGCTGTCGCTGGGCAACACGGACTTTCAACTCCCTCCAAAGGTTTTCTATGGGGTTGAGATCTGGAGACTGGCTAGGCCACTCCAGGACCTTGAAATGCTTCTTACGAAGCCACTCCTTCATTGCCCTGGCGGTGTGCTTGGGATCATTGTCATGCTGAAAGACCCAGCCACGTTTCATCTTCAATGCCCTTGCTGATGGAAGGAGGTTTGCACTCAAAATCTCATGATACATGGCCCCATTAATTCTTTCATGTACACGGATCAGTCATCCTGGTCCCTTTGCAGAGAAACAGCCCCAAAGCATGATGTCACCTCCCCCATGCTTCACAGTAGGTAAGGTGTTCTTTGGATGCAACTCAGCATTCACTCTCCTCCAAACACGACGAGTTGTGTTTCTACCAAACAGTTCTACTTTGGTTTCATCTGACCATATGACATTCTCCCAATACTCTTCTGGAACATCCAAATGCTCTCTAGCAAACTTCAGATGGGCCTGGATATGTACTGGCTTAAGCAGGGGGACACGTCTGTTACTGCAGGATCTGAATCCCTGGCGGCGTAGTGTGTTACTGACGGTAGCCTTTGTTACGTTAGGCCCAGCTTTCTGCAGGTTATTCACTAGGTCCCCCCGTGTGGTTCTGGGATTTTTGCTCACCGTTCTTGTGATCATTTTGACCCTACGGGGTAAATCTTGCGTGGAGCCCCTGATGGAGGGAGATTATCAGTGGTCTTGTATGTCTTCCATTTTCTAATTATTGCTCCCACAGTTGATTTCTTCACACCAAGCTGCTTGCCTATTGCAGATTCAGTCTTCCCAGCCTGGTGCAGGTCTACAATTTTGTTTCTGGTGTCCTTCCACAGGTCTTTGGTCTTCACCATAGTGGAGTTTGGAGTGTGACTGTTTGAGGTTGTGGACAGGTGTCTTTTATACTGATAACAATTTCAAACAGGTGCCATTACTACAGGTAATGAGTGGAGGACAGAGGAGCCTCTTAAAGAAGTTGTTACAGGTCTGTGAGAGCCAGAAATCTTGCTTGTTTGTAGGTGACCAAATACTTATTTTCCACCATAATTTGCAAATAAATTCTTAAAATCAGACAATGTGATTTTCTGGATTTGTTTTTTCATTTTGTCTCTCATAGTTGAGGTCTACCTATGATGTCAATTCTCTCATCTTTTTAAGTGGGAGAACTTGCACAATTGGTGGTTGACTAAATACTTTTTTTTCCCCACTGTATGTGAGGAATAAAGCATCTATGATACGCCAATCTGAAACCAGCCCTAGTTATCACATTAGTTAGATATAAAGATTATAATTAGAGTTACAATTTTTATAGTGGGATAGAAAATTATATTTTTATGTAAACTCCTATTTAACTTGCATTCACAAAATTGGTTTCCACTTTTCTGAGATTTCTGGAGTTTCTTTAACACCTGCACCTGTAAATATATACACACGTGGACAAAATTGTTGGTACCCCTCGTTTAATGAAAGAAAAACCCACAATGATCACAAAAATAACTTGAATCTGACAAAAGTAATTTGCCAAACTACATGTTGACAAGCCACAAAGCTTCTGGGAGAATGTCCTATGGATAGATGAGACATAAATCTAAATTTTTGGCAAGGCACATCAGCTCTATGTTCACAGATGGAAAAATGAAGCATATCTTGAAAAGAACACTGTCCCTACTGTGAAACATGGAGGAGGCTCTGTTATGTTCTGGGGCTGCTTTGCTGCATCTGGCACAGGGTGTCTTGAATCTGTGCAGGGTACAATGAAATCTCCAGACTATTAAGGAATTCTAGAGAGAAATGTGTAGAAAGCTTGGTCTCAGTCGCAGGTCATAGGTCTTGTAACAGGATAATGACCCAAAAGATACAACTAAAAACACCCACGAATGGCTAAGAGGAAAACATTGGACTATTCTGAAGTGGCCTTCTATGAGCCCTGACCTAAACCCTGTTGAGCATCTTTGGAAGGAGCCGAAACATACCGTCTGGAAAAGGCACCCTTCAAACCCGAGACAACTGGAGCAGTTTGCTCATGAGGAGTGGGCCATTGACAGTTACAGGAATCGTTTGATTGCAGTGATTGCCTCAAAAGGTTGTGCAACAAAATATTAAGTTAAAGGTACCATCATTTCTGTCCAGACCTGTTTCATGAGTTTTCTTTTTTTTAAAAATTTCTGTTGAAGCATGGTTGAAAAGCAATGTCTGACTTTCATTTGTTCATTTACATAAAATTTTTATATATTATTACTTTTGTCAGATTCAAGTTATTTCTGTGACCATTGTGGGTTTTTCTTTCATTAAACGAGGGGTACCAACAATTTTGTCCACGTGTGTATATGTGTGGTATGTATGAATTCTTCACATCTGGCAGTTTTTTGGAAAGTACATTTTGTTTGCAGAAAGGGATTGCTTGAGCATACACTTTAGTGGCAAATTTGAATTGTTGTGCATTTTTTGTTTGTATTCCCTGTTTGCTGCAAAGTTGCATGAAGGTGGTTGTATATATGACATATTAAGTTGTGTTTTTAAATACGGTATGCTGTGCAATTTCAAAAAAGTTAGATTTTTGTATCACAGTAACAGTTTGCTATGTGTAGTATAGATTATTAACATATTAGTGAATGACAGCAAAATATTGCTCGTCTTCTGTATCAGTGTTTTTGAGAGTACAAGCTCTTGTTGTAGTTGCTGTTTGCGGTATATATAAATTGCGAACACCTTGATCTATTATTTTAAGGCTGAGGCCCCACGCTGCAGAAAAGCAGCTTTTTTTTTGTTGCAGATTTTGCTGCGTTTTTTTGAGCCAAAGCCAGGAGTGGATTGAGCAGAAGGCAGTAGTATAAGAGGCTTCATATATATTCCCCATTCCTTTTGTAGCCATTCTTAACTTTGGCTCAAAAAAAAGCAGCAAAATCTGCAACAAAAAACCGCAATGTGGGGCCTCAGCCTAAATGTGTTTTGTGTGTGAATGCAGGGTCGGACTGGCCCATCGGGGAACCGGTGAATCCCCCGGTGGGCCCCGAGCCCCGACTATTGGTCCTCATGTCATGAGGGCCCGATCGGGATCCTGCCCATCCCGATCGGGCCCCTGACCAGTGGCATAACGATCGCGGTCGCATGGGGTGCGACCGCGACCGGGCTCAGCAGGGTATGGGACTCGTGGCCAGCTGGAGATGGCCGGGGCCCCGGACCACTATGATAGTGGTTGGGGAAAGCCTGGTTCCCTGACCGCTATACATACTGTTATTGGAAAGGGGCCCTGGCATATTGCAGGCCCTTTTCCAATAGATGGCAGCCCGGGGGAGGTGACTGAAAACAATAAATACATATTCTCACCTCTCCGGGGCACAGCGTCTTCTCCAGCGTTCCTCCATCATGTGACTGAGGCCAGTTATTAGGCCCCAGCGGTCACATGGGGCGCGGCTGCGTAATGACGTCAGTGCGCCCCCACGTGACCGCTGAGGACCAATCACAAGCCTCGGCAGCGACGTCGGAAAAGGTCCTGAAGACGCTGAAGACGGCAGGATGGAGCGAGGATGCCAAGGAAATGTAAGTCAAGGTGAGTATAAGAGTTTGTTATTTTTAATCACTTCCCTGGGCCTTCGATTATTATACTCTGGGGTCTGAGGAGACCCCAAAGTATAATAATAGCACTGAAGCGGAGGGGGGCTATTGGGCGCATATAATACTATGTGGGGGCCACTGTGGGGAGTATATAATACTGTGTGTGGGGGCCCCTGTGGAGCTTATAATACTGTGTGTGGGGGCCCCTGTGGAGCTTATAATACTGGGTGGGGGCCACTGTGGGGAGTATATAATACTGTGTGGGGGCCACTGTGGGGAGTACATAATACTGTGTGGGGGCCACTGTGGAGCTTATAATACTGGGTGGGGGCCACTGTGGAGCTTATAATACTGTGTGGGGGCCACTGTGGAGCTTATAATACTGTGTGGGGGCCACTGTGGAGCTTATAATACTGGGTGGGGGCCACTGTGGAGCTTATAATACTGGATGGGGGCCACTGTGGAGCTTATAATACTGGGTGGGGGCCACTGTGGAGTTTATACTCCATACAGTGGCTCCTTCATTTTTTTTTAATTACGCCGGGGCAGGTGAAAAAAAAACAAAACAAACCCCCCCCCCCCCCAAACTTTCTCTCCTCTCTCCAGTGTCTCCCAGCGCGGTTCGGCCTGAAGTTCTGTTGTTTTCTTCCAGCTGAAGTTCCCCCTGCACGTGACTACCTGTGACGTCACATCACCCCTGAGGCCAATCAGCGGCCTAAGGGAAGGGACCTGGGACGTCACAGCCAGTGAGGACTTCCGGCAAAAAGAAGACAGCGGAGCTGCAGGACCAGACCATGCTGGGAGGACACCGGATCACTGGAGACAGGTGAGTATGTTTAGTATGTTTGTTTTTTTTTTTTGGACCAGTGAAGAGGCCACTATGTGGGGGGGACCAGTGAAGTGACCATAGAAAAATTTGGCCCAGACAACCCCTTAAAAGAGATTTCCATAAACTGGAGCGACCACTGTGTGGTTTCCATAAACTGGAGCGACCACTGTGTCGGCCGCCAGAGAGGTGTAAAAATTTAAAAAAAAAAAAAACATACTCACCTATCCCTAGCACCCCGTTGTCCCCTGCCTGTGTCTGTTCGGTCTCATGGCGGCGCCTCATTTCTGGAAATCCTGTACCTAATTGGTCTTAGCGATCACATGAGGTGCAGGACTCCCTGCAAGGAGTCGCTGGCACGAGACTGAATGGACCCTGGCAGTGGACAATGGAGCGCCTGGGACAAAGTAGTATGCTTTTTAATTTACTTATTTTTTACTTTTTACTTATTGTTTTACTTTTTTACACCTCTCGCCAGCTACATGGGTTGCTCCAATTCCTGGACAACCTCTTTAAAGGATTTATCCATCTTTCTAATATTGATGGCCTGTCCTTAGGATAGGCCATCAATATTACATCTGCGATGATACAACAGCCAGGACCTCTGCAGATAAGCTTTTCCAGGACAGTGCGGCTACAGGTAAAGGTAACAATTCTAGGAGCCACACTGTTCACTTGCCATACAAGGTGTAGCAGTAGGTTTAGGTAGTACAGTGGTGCACATGGTATAATGGGTGAGCAGCATGGCTCCCGGCATGTTATTACCTTTAGCCGCCCTGTCTCAGTACCGCTGATCTGCAGGGGTCCTGATGGTGGGCCCCTAGAAACAATTCCACTGGTGGGCCCTAGACATCCCAGTCCGACACTGTGTGAATGTACAATTGGATACGAGTTTTAGGTGCAATTCTATGTTTTAGTGCATTATTTTCTAAAAATTATTTGTGTTTGTCAGAAAGTGGACATGGCTATTGATAACCCATTAAGACACATGTAATCTTCAGGTTGTCTACTTTCAAGAAATATATAGGGTTTAGGAGTTCACTTGCTTTTCATGGTGTGTAATCCCTACATTTTATAGGATGATACATTTTTAACATTTCCAGCTTCAAAGCAGATTTTTGTTCCTTCCAGTTCTGGTGATTTTATGAAGATATGTACATGCAGGTGTAGGCCTTAGTCATATGAATGAAATCTGCACATGCTGAACTCTTATTTTTAGGAGGTTTGGTGCATATAACTTTTTGTTTGGTTTCTACTTTTAGTAACTAATATAAATTTATTAGCTTTTTTTTTTTTTTTGTTAGAAAGCATACATTTTAAATAAAATGTAAATGAAGGTGCCTGTTCGTATACAGTACAAAGTGGTATTTTGACAAGTTGTCCACTTTCAGAAAATATATACAGTCATATGAAAAAGTTTGGGCGCCCCTATTAATCTTAATCATTTTTAGTTCTAAATATTTGGGTGTTTGCAACAGCCTTTTCAATTTGATATATCTAATAACTGATGGACACAGTAATATTTCAGGATTGAAATGAGGTTTATTGTACTAACAGAAAATGTGCAATATGCATTAAACCAAAATTTGACCGGTGCAAAAGTATGGGCACCTCAACAGAAAAGTGACATTAATATTTAGTAGATCCTCCATTTGCAAAAATAACAGCCTCTAGTTGCTTCCTGTAGCTTTTAATCAGTTCCTGGATCCTGGCTGAAGGTATTTTTGACCATTCCTCTTTACAAAACAATTCCAGTTCAGTTAAGTTTGATGGTCGCCGAGCATGGACAGCCCGCTTCAAATTATCCCACAGATGTTCAATGATATTCAGGTCTGGGGACTGGGATGGCCATTCCAGAACATTGTAATTGTTCCTCTGCATGAATGCCTGAGTAGATTTGGAGCTGTGTTTTGGATCATTGTCTTGCTGAAATATCTATCCCCGGCGTAACTTCAAATTCGTCACTGATTCTTGTACATTATTCTCATGAATCTGCTGATACTGAGTTGAATCCATGCGACCCTCAACTTTAACAAGATTCCCGGTGCCGGCATTGGCCACACAGCCCCAAAGCATGATGGAACCTCCACCAAATTTTACAGTGGGTAGCAAGTGTTTTTCTTAGAATGCTGTGTTTTTTTGACGCCATGCATAACGCCTTTTTGTATGACCAAACAACTCAATCTTTGTTTCATCAGTCCACAGGACCTTCTTCCAAAATGAAGCTGGCTTGTCCAAATGTGCTTTTGCATACCTCAGGCGACTCTGTTTGTGGCGTGCTTTCAGAAACTGCTTCTTTCGCATCACTCTCCCATACAGCTTCTCCTTGTGCAAAGTGTGCTGTATTGTTGACCGATGCACAGTGACACCATCTTTGGAGGTGGTCTGTGGATTGTCCTTGACTGTTCTCACCATTCTTCTTCTCTGCCTTTCTGATATTTTTCTTGGCCTGCCACTTCTGGGCTTAACAAGAACTGTCCCTGTGGTCTTCCATTTCCTTACTATGTTCCTCACAGTGGAAACTGACAGGTTAAATCTCTGAGACAACTTTTTGTATCCTTCCCCTGAACAACTATGTTGAACAATCTTTGTTTTCAGATCATTTGAGAGTTGTTTTGAGGAGCCCATGATGCCACTCTTCAGAGGAGATTCAAATAGGAGAACAACTTGCAATTGGCCACCTTAAATACCTTTTCTCATGATTGGATACACCTGGCTATGAAGTTCAAAGCTCAGTGAGGTTACAAAACCAATTTTGTGCTTCAGTAAGTCAGTAAAAAGTAGTTAGGAGTATTCAAATCAATAAAATGATAAGGGTACCCAAATTTTTGCACCGGTCAAATTTTGGTTTAATGCATATTGCACATTTTCTGTTAGTACAATAAACCTCATTTCAATCCTGAAATATTACTGTGTCCATCAGTTATTAGATATATCAAATTGAAATGGCTGTTGCAAACACCCAAATATTTAGAACTAAAAATGATTAAGATTAATAGGGGTGTCCAAACTTTTTCATATGACTGTAGGTATGAGGGGTTAGTATAATTTTTTGATGTTGCAGTTTAGGTTTTATTTGTCCAAATCAAAACTGTGAAAATTGCCCTAGCTACCAGAGGTGCAAAATATCCAGAAACCCCTGACAACGAAAGGGTTAATCCCTAAGCTGCTCTACCCTGTACCTCCGCTACTATATGTACAGTCATGGCCAAAAGTTTTGAGAATGACACAAATATTCTATTTTCACATGATCTGCTGCCCTCTGGTTTTTATGTGTGTTTGTCAGATGTTTTTATCACGTACAGAAATATAATTGCATTCATATTATGAGTAACAGAAGCTTATATTGACAGTTAGAATGAGTTAATGCAGCAAGTCAATATTTGCAGTGTTGACCCTTCTTCTTCGGGACCTCGGCAATTCTCCCTGGCATGCTCTCAATCAACTTCTGGACCAAATCCTGACTGATAGCAGTCCATTCTTGCAGAATCAATGCTTTAATTTTGTCTGAATTTGTTGGTTTTTGTTTGTCCACCCGTCTCTTGATGATTGACCACAAGTTCTCAATGGGATTAAGATCTGGGGGAGTTTCCAGGCCATGGACCCAAAATCTCTATGTTTTGTTCCCTGAGCCATTTAGTTATCACCTTTGCTTTATGGCAAGGTGCTCCATCATGCTGGAAAAGGCATTGTTGAGCGCCAAACTGCTCTTGGACGGTTGGGAGAAGTTGCTCTTGGAGGACATTCTGGTACCATTCTTTATTCATGGCTGTGTTTTTAGGCAAGACTGTGAGAGAGCCGATTCCCTTGGCTGAGAAGTAACCCCACACATGAATGGTTTCAGGATGCTTTACAGTTGGCATGAGACAAGACTGGTGGTAGCGCTCACCTCTTCTTCTCCGAATAAGCTGTTTTCCAGATGTTCCAAACAATCGAAAAGGGGATTCATCAGAGAAAATGACTTTACCCCAGTCCTCAGCAGTCCACTCCCTGTACCTTTTGCAGAATATCAGTCTGTCCCTGATGTTTTTTCTGGAGAGAAGTGGCTTCTTTGCTGCCCTCCTTGAGACCAGGCCTTGCTCCAAGAGTCTCCGCCTCACAGTGCGTGCAGATGCACTCACACCTGCCTGCTGCCATTCCTCAGTAAGCTCTGCAATGCTGGTAGCCCGATCCCGCAGCTGAAACACTTTTAAGAGACGGTCCTGCCGCTTGCTGGTCTTTCTTGGGCGCCCTGGAGCCTTTTTGGCACCAATGGAACCTCTCTCCTTGAAGTTCTTGATGATGCGATAGATTGTTGACTGAGGTGCAATCTTTCTAGCTGCAATACTCTTCCCAGTTAGGCCATTTTTGTGCAGTGCAATGATGACTGCACGTGTTTCTTTAGAGATAACCATGGTTAACAGAAGAGAAACAATGATGGCAAGCACCAGCCTCTTTTTAAAGTGTCCAGTGGTGTCATTCTTACTTAATCATGACAGATTGATCTCCAGCCCTGTCCTCATCAACACCCACACCTGTGTTAATGGAGCAATCACTGAAACGATGTTAGGTGGTCCTTTTAAGGCAGGGCTGCAATGATGTTGAAATGTGTTTTAGGGGATAAAGTTCATTTTCTAGGCAAATATTGACTTTGCAAGTAATTGCTGTTAAGGTGATCACTCTTTATAACATTCTGGAGTATATGCAAATTGCCATTAGAAAAACTGAAGCAGTAGACTTTGTAAAAATTAATATTTGTATCATTCTCAAAACTTTTGGCCATGACTGTATAGCATGCAAGAAGACAAGCCAAGGTAAACAATGAAGAGGCCACAGTGCTTGCACCAGCTCCACAGTCCCATTTCACAGGTGCTAGGAGTCAGACCCCCACTGATCTCATAGTCTTTTTCACAAATAAATATTAGTTTCTACTTTTAGATCATGCAAAACATTGGATTTTAATTGGAATCAATAAGAAAATGGTTTGTGTCTCAATGCTAAAATAGATCCACTCTGGTGTGTATAAAATTCTGAATGAAACAGGGGGTATTGTAGGCAATACTTTATAATATCCCCCATTCATGCAATGTGTGGTATTTGCAGTGTTTATGTGTCAGTGCATCATATTAAAATATGTGGATTGTGCTTCGATTCTTTACTCTCCCTCTCTTCTGTCAGTCATTTATAATGAGTTTTGGGGCCTGCAATAAGAAGCTCCCCCCCTTAAATGTCTCTTTCACTCCTGAGATTACCAGACTACTTACAGTATATGGCCATTATATATGGAAGACAAACAGAACTGAGCTCTCTTCTGGGTGTTTTTCATTTGCAACTTCCCACCTTAATGGGAATAAACACATAATAAGCATCCTTCTTTTGTTTGCAGCTACTTGATACCGGTGTAACAGGACAGAGTATACCCACAGTCCAGACTATACCTGGAGTTAAAGTGGTCTAGGTATAAATTAGTCTAGGCCAGTTCATACCCCTCAGGCCATCAGTAGCATTGAGTGATATTCACAAGAATTACTTAATGTTTCAACATTTTATTGGGGATTCAGCTTTGTCTGGTAAGTTAAGTGAGAAAGCTAACTGACTTAAAACTCTAAACACATGGACTTTTATTACTTCAACCAGAAAAACTTGACTGTTCATAATATAATACAAGTCATAACGTCTTGAAACTTCAACTTATAAAGATGGCTTTGCATTATGTGATTATCGGCCTAATGTTTATGGGTCACCTGACCAGCGCATGACATGTCATACACTGATCAGATAACCAGGAAACCCCGCGGGATAGTAGACAGTGCAAAATTCAAAAGCTGCAGCCAGAGAAACGAGAAATGGCAGCTGGCAGAGACATGGAGGAGGGCCAGTACATGCTCGACGGTGAATGTCTAAAAAAATTTTTCTCACTGATTTCTCATCAGCAACAAGTGACTTATCGCTCAATGCAAGGGACAGATTGAAGCTTGCAGGATATGTCAACCAATCCATGGAGTCACTGACATTTGTTTAGATCTCTGCATCAGTTGCCCAGACTCCATCATGAGACATTCCAGAGATGTTCACATATTCATTCACATTTTGGTTCAAGTAGTCCTGTAGTTTTTTTGTCAAGTCAGTTTTCATGTGGTGGATGACTTTATACCTGAGAAGGGAGTGGTTGTCCTCTGTTACTGTCAGGATGTAGCTGATGGCCCAGAAGTAGCAGTTCCCATCATCTTTGATTTTATATGTATGCCGTGATTGTCCAAGGTCCCGTGTGCATCCATAGTGTACAACCCTACTAAACGTAAGGCCAAGAGTGGTGCTAAGAGACTTTCTTACTGAACTTGGTAGTCGGTTGAAAGTCTTAGTTTGCTTGTGTTTCTGTGTGGAAGAGTCAATGGGACAATCATCATGGGAATGGGGTGGTGGAGAAGTCTCTTCATCCTGGTAAATCTTAAGGTTGCTGGCGGGGTAGGTGTTGCTCAGTATCTTGCCAGTCTTATTGTTCTTTAGTTTTACTCATCCCTTGGTCAAGGATTCCACAACTAAGTAGGGTACAATCCAGCATGGTTCCATCTTTGAACCCATGCGATGAATACAATGCTAATTCTTGATATAAACAATGGTACCAGCAGTGATTTCTTTGTTGCTGTTGTGTCGGCGATCAAAGGCATGCTTCTGGTGTTACTGGGAAGAGTGGATGTTGGTACTGACGGTTTAGCGGAGCTTTTTAGGAATGGTTGTCAGTGTATTTAGCACATCAGGGTTGGCATAATCTGAAATGGTCATGGGATCCACAGTGTCATTTTATGAGGGATAGAGGTCCACAGTAAGCTTGACCTTCCATCCATAGATGACCTCACATGGAGTGCACTTGATTGATGCACAGATGTGTGATAGGCAAACAGAACACCAGAGATTAACTGATCTCAGTTGTTTCCTTGGTCATTGACAAGATTACTAAGAGATTATTTGAGTGTTCAACTGGCACGTTCTGGCTGGCCATTTGTTTGTGGGTGGTAGGCAGATGAAATGCGGTGATCTGTTTGAAAAAGCTCCATCAGGTTGTTGATGATCGAATTCACAAACTCTCGTCCCTGGTCGCTAATCAGAGTGTCCATACAGCCAAGGTGGCAAATAACGGAGTACAACAACATTGCTACCAACTTGGCACTCTTATCTGGAACAGTTGTTGCTTTAGTCCACATGGAGAAATGATTAATGGCAGCAACTACATATTTGTTGCCATTTGATGTTTCCTGAAGAGGACCGATCATATCAATCCCGACTAAGCTCCATACTTTTCCAGGCACTGGTATACTATTGAGTGGAGGAGTTTCCTTGCTGATTTAGAGATTTATGACAAAACATTTTTGACAGGCTTTGACATGTTTGTGAATGTTGTTCTTCATTCCCTTCCATTAATAACGGGCAGAGATTTTGGCTAACGTTTTATCTCTGCCAAAATGACCACCAGAAATTGGATTGGCATGACAGGCCTTCAGGATATTTGGCAGTCGGCTTTTAGTGAGAAACTCCTTTTCCCCATGGTAAAGAATCTCTCCGTCTGCTCGATATGGCTTAGCTGTTTGTCTGAACTGGGACCTGACATTTACAAGTTTCTCTGGAGGTAGATTGTAGATCCACTGGAGGTACTTTTGTTGTAGTGTAGTGTAGTGTAGAATCTCAAAAGCTGGTCATACAGTTGGTCTTCCATGGTTGTAAAAATTGGAAAAAGTTTGGTGCCATAGAGAGCAGAGAGAAACGTACATTAGAAACAGGGTGAGAAAACTAGTGAAGTGATAACATTATGGCCTGGAGGGATATAGTCTGACCTAGGCTATTTTACACCCCCAGGTATAGAGTTTATTCCCCGGGGTATACTGTGGCCTGGGCCAGACTATGCCCAGGTTTCACGTTAGATGGGTATATTCTGGCCTGGAGGGTTATCGTTTGGCCTAGGCTATTTTACACCCCGGGGTATAATTTTGCCTAGGCTATTTTACACCTGAGGTATAGTTTGGCCTAGGACAGTTAATACCCAGGGTATACTCTGGCCTGGGCTAAACTAGACCTGGACTTAATTTGGAAAGGGGTTAATTTGGCCTGCTACACCAGTTTGCAAAAGAGCCAAACTGCAATTAGTAGTGAATTTTCTTATACAGGGACAGTTAAACTGTACTATGTATTCTAGAGTTCATTATTTTACAGTGGAAGTTGTAGAAGGGTTGAAAACTGATGTGGACTGTCTGTGCAATATACCTACAAGAAAGTGTATCCTTGTACTATGTAGTCATGCAGAAATCAAAGTACACCTTCTTTGAATTCTATGGTTTTACATATCAGATTGTAATGAAATACATCTGGTCCTTTGAAGTTCTTGAAATTAGGTAAATTCAACCTCAGATGAACAATAACACATGACAAATTGGCCACTTTCAGACCAATATTGAGAGACAAATGTTATTGCTTATATAATAAAAACTTGTACAATTTTCCAATATAATTTCTGTATCAATTCCTCACGGTCATTCATTCATGTCATTCATTCTGCTTACTTCTAGTGGATAAAACATCTCATAAGCACATCTCATGGTTAGGGAGAATCAACATGAAAATTAACATACTCCCGCGCCTATTGTACTTATTTCAGATGACATTGTGTACTTCTCCAAAAAGCTTCTTTAACTTGCTTTCCACACAACTAACACGATTTGTTTGGAAGCCCAAGCCACCGAGAACTGCCAAGTGCACACTTATCAGACGTATGCAACAGGGGCACTAGCCCTTTTCGATCGTGTCCTGTACTTAATGGCTACGATAGCTACACAGCTTCTTGACTATTTTCACAATATGCTGACAAAGTTGTGGCACGGCGGAAAAACACTCAATATCCCATTACAATACAAGCGATCCCTTGGTCCCCAGGCAATATGTGGTCCAACACCTTCATCAAATAATTACCCGAAGTCATGGGGCACATCGTAATCTCTTGTAAACTATTGACTGGGCTTTTTTTTCTAGGAATGGTCCCTAGACCCCACTGGGCCTGGCACAATCTCTATTATTCTGTAGATGGCCCTCTATTATTTGGGCACATTTTGACCTCGTCAAGCCTTAAGCTATACCATGAGCTGGTCTTGGAGGGAAATCTATCCACAAAGAAACATTGAGAGTATGCCCAACTTACCCACCGTTATAGATCTTACCGTAGACCCTTGAAGCTCCATCGTGACAATTTGAAGACACGTGTAGTGCTTGAGAGCACCTCCTCCGTACCACACACAGCTATGTTGAGGCCTGAGAGAGGGAACTAGAGTTTTCCCAACTGGAATAGAGCCTTCACGTTGTGTCATAAACTTTCGATGTCAGGGTACAGGGTCCTGAAGACACTTCACATTCTATATCCCTTAACGGCTGACCAATGGTTGCACTGTGGGCAGGCACATGACACCATGCTGCACATTTGGTGGCAGTGCTCCCCACTTTTCCATTTCTAGTCTGTAGTTGTAGAACTAAAGACTTGACAAGTGTTCCCATGACCAATGAACCGACTCCGCTGCTACTTTCCATATTACTGGAAATTAATATATAAAATTAAGTCTCTCACATGCACATTAGTTTCATTTTAGTGGCTGCCAGAACAGTTATCACCAGGCTATGGAAAACTACATGGACTCCCACAATGCTGGACTGGTTTTAAGAACTACGGCACTCTCGTCCACCTCTGCTCAGGCATCTGCCAGATATGACAAATTATGGAGACCCTGGATAGCATTTCAATACTCCTCGGTCACTAAAATCAGTGACCCCAGATATTGTACCTTTTCAGTACACTCCTCCCATGTCCTCTCCTCTCCCTCACCTCCCCCCAGTGGTGAACCTAGCCTCTTTGCTGCCTGAGGCGGACTATAGAATGATGCCCCCCCCCCCCCCAAAAAAAAAAAAAAAATTGAGTTTCCATGCTACTAGCTTCACACGCTGTTATCGTCGCACAATATACACAAAGTTATAAAACCGTTTTTAAGAATTCTTCTTACTGCATCACTTCAGTATCAGATCAACAACATGGTATTAACAATGAAAGTAACGTCACACATCTTCTGCTTGGTGGATGGACGAGCCCACGTGGCCCCCATTCTCTATAATAGGAGCCCCGCAGATAGCTGAGTACTGGACTTCGGCTATCTCTGGCACTCCCATTGAAGTGAATGAGAGCCACGCGGGTTCGTCCGTCCACCAAGGGACACACCTATATACAGTGGGGAAAAAAGTATTTAGTCAGCCACCAATTGTGCAAGTTCTCCCACTTAAAAAGATGAGAGAGGCCTGTAATTGTCATCATAGGTACACCTCAACTATGAGAGACAAAATAAGAAAATAAATCTAGAAAATCACATTGTCTGATTTTTTAAGAATTTATTTGCAAATTATGGTGGAAAATAAGTATTTGGTCACCTACAAACAAGCAAGATTTCTGGCTCTCACAGACCTGTAACGTCTTCTTTAAGAAGTAATGGCACCTGTTTGACAAGACCACTGATAATCTCCCTCGATCAGGGGCTCCACGCAAGATCTCACCCCGTGGGGTCAAAATGATCATAAGAATGGTGAGCAAAAATCCCAGAATCACACGGGGGGACCTCGTGAATGACCTGCAGAAAGCTGGGACTAACGTAACAAAGGCTACCGTCAGTAACACACTACGCCGCCAGGGACTCAGATCCTGCAGTGCCAGACGTGTCCCCCTGCTTAAGCCAGTACATATCTGGGCCTGTCTGAAGTTTGCTAGAAAGCATTTGGATGTTCCAGAAGAGTATTGGGAGAATGTCATATGGTCAGATGAAACCAAAGTAGAACTGTTTGGTAGAAACACAACTCGTCGTGTTTGGAGGAGAGTGAATGCTGAGTTGCATCCAAAGAACACCATACCTACTGTGAAGCATGGGGGTGGCAACATCATGCTTTGGGTCTGTTTCTCTGCAAAGGGACCAGGACGACTGATCCGTGTATATGAAAGAATGAATTGGGCCATGTATCGTGAGATTTTGAGTGCAAACCTCCTTCCATCAGCAAGGACATTGAAGATGAAATGTGGCTGGGTCTTTCAGCATGACAATGATCCCAAAAAAAAACTTTGGAGGGAGTTGAAAGTCCGTGTTGCCCAGCGACAGCCCCAAAACATCACTGCTCTAGAGGAGATCTGCATGGAGGAATGGGCCAACATACCAGCAACAGTGTGTGCCAACCTTGTGAAGACTTATAGAAAACATTTGACCTCTGTCATTGCCAACAAAGGATATATAACAAAGTATTGAGATGAACTTTTGTTATTGACCACTTATTTTCCACCATAATTTTCAAATAAATTCATTAAAAATCAGACAATGTGATTTTCTGGATTTGTTTTCTCATTTGGTGTCTCATAGTTGAGGTCTACCTATGATGTCAATTACAGGCCTCTCTCATCTTTTTAAGTGGGAGAACTTGCTCAATTGGTGGCTGACTAAATACTTTTTTCCCCACTGTATATGGCTGCGGTTAGGCTGAATTCCCACCCAGTGGGGGAAAAAACCCAATTCTCAGGCTCAGTGGGGGTCTCAGCAGACAGACCCCCATCAATCAGGTATTTATCCTCTATCATTTAGGTGAATACAGTGCAGTAACATTTTGTGACTTACAGGTGACGTCTCTGACTAATCCTTCACATTTCCCTTCTATTCCCTTTGGAACGGCATGACCACTTCTTCCAGCTGTGACTTGTCTCTGTAAAGTTTGCAACACAGACATCTTTGGCTCCTCACTTTTCCAGGCATCCAACCCACATAGTCCTCACCTGCACCCACATCCTGCTGCTATCCCCAATTATAAAATATATGATATAATGTCCGTGTGTACCCTGTATAAATAGTGCCCCTTATTAATAATGCCCCATAGGTTTCCTGATTAAAAGGTTTTCCAGGTCATTAATAAACTAATCAGTGGGGCTCAAAAACCCAGGACCCCTACTGATCAGCTGTTTGAATGGTACCTGTGTAAGTGCCATGACCGCTTCTCTGTTTACATAGTGTCATTCATCTCTTAGCGGCCATGGCATGTAACTACAGCCTCATTCTATACACGTCTATGTGACAAGGCTGTAATTACATCACACGGTCACTATAAACAGACAGCGTATAATATAAACAGGCGCAATAGCCCCTGTTTATAGCGCCCCATTTACACACACTATAATGTTCCACAGCAGCCCCAGTATTACGGCCCGCAGCGGCCCCAGCACACGGTATTATGCTCCATAGTGGCCCCTGCACACGGTATTATGCCCCATATTGACCCCTGCACACGGTATTATGCTCCATAGTGGCCCCTGCACACGGTATTATGCTCCAGAGTGGCCCCTGCACTGGTATTATGCTCCACAGTGGCCCCTGCACAGGGTATTCTGCTCCACAGTGGCCCCTGCACATGGTATTATGCCCCACAGTGGCCCCTGCACACGGTATTATGTTCTATTGTGTCCCCTGCACTCGGTATTATGCTCCATATTGGCCCCTGCACACAGTATTATGCTCCATAGCGGCCCCTGTACACAGTATTATGCTCCACAGTGGCCACTGCACACGGTATTATGCCCCATAGTGGCCGACCCATGAACTATTATTATTATTATTAGCTTGTTTTTGGCAGTTTTATTGGAAAAAACAATGGTTTTATATAAGAATTAGGCCACGGTATTATGCTCTATAGTGGCCCCTGCACTGGTATTATGCTCCATAGTGGCCCCTGCACACGGTATTATGCTCTATACTGGCTCCTGCACACAGTATTATGCTCCATAGTGGCCCCTGCACTCGGTATTATGCTCCACAGTGGTCCCTGCACTCGATATTATGCTCCACAGTGGCCCCTGCATGGTATTATGCCCCAGAGTGGCCGAGCCATGAACTATTATTATTATTATTATTAGCTTGTTTTTGGCAGTTTTATTGGAAAAAACAATGGTTTTCTATAAGAATTAGTCCATTTTGGGGACTTGTAAGTGCAATTTTGGAGAAAGATTTGTGGCATCGTGTCTGGTTGAAAAATATAGAAGAAAAAGTGGCATGAGGCATGGAGACCACGTCCTTTAAAGGGGTTATCCGGTTTCTAACATTGATGGCCTATCCTTAGGATAGCCCATCAATATTAGATCTGAGGGGGTTCGCGGTTTGTGGTATTAGGAACTATAGTGGCGAGTGAAGGTAATGCTGCGCTTCCGTATATATTTCATGGGACAGCAGTGCTGTACCTACGCTTGCTGCTACAGTTTTTTCGGTGAGTGAGCAACGTGGCTCACAGTATGGAAACAATACCACAAACCGCGGTACCATCTGCCATCAATAATAGAAACCGGATAACCCCTTTAAGCCACTATATATTTTAATAGTGGCACCAAATTTAGCACATGCACCATGCAGGGACAATGTGCTATTCTACCTAACTGCTGTGCAGCAACAATTTTTGTGCCATTGTCTTTGGCAACACTTCCCAGTTGTAGTTGGTGAGGATCGATCCTATAGAATACTTGATGCAGGATACAGTGGGGAAGCTCATCCGTTGTTTGGCTTCTCTGATCCAGGCTCATTAGCTGTAAAACCACATGACACCACTTCACCTTATACTCAAGAAATGAGGGAGTTGGAGTGTAAACAACAGCTTGCACTGGTAAAGATGGGGGTGGGAAATGGTCCAGAGAGCAGGATCCAGAGGAGTTGGATGAGCCTTGCAAGGTGTTGGAACTGAGCCTCCACCAACAGAGGGTACTAGCATCTGGCCCTATCACGGCCTCTGGGCCGTGAAAGTTATGTTGTCAGGAATCTGCCAGTATTGCTTTAAGGTTACCATGCTGACCTACAATGTCCAAGTTCTCTGGTCTTATCCAGTAAGTAGCTGAGGAGGCATATTTAAACTCCCTTTCTCCTATGCAAGGTGTTTGTAACTATTTTACCTTGTTTGGCTTTCATACCTGACTCTTTGTGTTACACAGCTTTATACTGATCTCTAGGAACCGACTTGTTACCGGAAAACCGCTTGTCTCCTGACTCTGACATTTCCTCTTGAACTGACTACTGGTCTGGACATGTGCTATCCTGATTTGTCCTCCTGATCCTGATCGGCCTTGTAATTTAATTATAGGGTCTGGTTTTGATTTCTGATAGTGGAGCGTTAATTTCTTGTGTGGTTTCTTGGTGATAGCTTGGACCTCAAATTCAACAAAATCCATCTGGCTTTGCGTCTGGCACTCAGCACTGTATTTCTCAACACTGTATACAGTGTCAGACTGGGATGTCTAGGGCCCACCAGTGGAATTGTTTTTAGGGGCCCACCACCAGGACCACTGCAGATCAGCTGTACCAAGACAGCGCGGCTGCAGGTAATAATAACATGTCGGGAGCCATGCTGCTCACCCGCCATATGATGTACACCACGAGCACTAACTAAACCCATCGCTACACTCTATATGGCAAGCGAGCAGCGTGGCTCCTGAAATTGTTACTTACTTATTTACATTACATTAGTTACTTACATTACTTGTAGCCACACTGTCCTGGAAAAGCTGATCTGCAGAGGTCCTGGCTGTCGGACCCCTGCAGGTGTAATATTGGTGGCCTATCCTAAGGACATACCATCAATATTAGAAAGATGGATAAACCCATTAAAGAGGTTGTCCAGGAATTGGAGCAATCCATGTGGTGGGCATGAGGTGTAAAATAAAAAAATAAATAAAAAAGCATACTCACCTGTCCCTGGTGCTCCATTGTCCACTACCAGTATCCATTCAGTGTCATGCCAGCGTCTTCTTGCTGGGATTCCTGTACCTCATGTGACCACTAAGACGAATTAGGTACCGGATTTCCAGAAATGAGGCGCCACCATGAGACCAAACAAACACAGGTGGGGGACAGGTGAGTATGCTTCTTTTTTTTTTTTTTTTTTTTTAATTTTACACCTTCCTGGCTGCCACAGGGGTAGCTCCAATTTATGGACAACCTCTTTTAAAGGGGTTGTCTGGACCTAATTTTTTTATGGCCACTTCACTGGTCCCCCCTCATAGCAGCATTGGGTCAATACTTACCTGTCTGCTCCCTGGTCCCCCTCTGTCTACCTGCTCCAGGCACACTGTTGTGATGTCATGAGCAGGAAGAAGCAGGAGGCGAAGGAGAACAGACAGGGGTTAAGTATTGGTAGTTAGCTTGTAGGCCACAGACTCAATGTGACCTATGGCCTACATGTCAGGGAGTGGTAGAGCAGGAAGCCTGTGGCTTCCTCCTCTACCAGTAGCAGAACCGGCTCGGCGGCGCCACTTCTTCCCAGTTCTGCGATCAGGTTTTAACAACCGGATCGGCAGAACCAGTGAAAACCTGCTGCATTCATTTACCGCTCCTGCCTGCGGCCTTCTCTTCCCTCTTCAGCAGAGGCGTAGCTAGGGGTTCAGCACAGGGGAGGCAAACACATTCAAGTCGGCCCCCTGCTCAGGTATACCGATATTATCTGAACGTATAGTGGTATATAGCGGCTGTAAACATGTCTGTGAAGACCAGTTAAGTAAATACAGTACAGGAACAATGTTGTGACCTACAGGTGATGTCTCTGACTGTAATCGTTCACATTTCTTGTCTCTTCCATCTGGACCGCCATAATCACTTCTTCTTCCAGCTGTAACTTGTCTCTGTAAAGTTTGCAGCACAGACATTTTTGGCTCCTCACTTTTCCGGGCACCTGACCCACATTGTCCTCACTCACATACAGTCCACATCCTGCTGATATAACCCCCACAGAATAAATAATACTGCCAAGTGTATCTTTAAATTAATAATGTCTCTGTGTATCCCCTTAAATAGTGCCCCTTATTATTAATACCCCATGTGTTTCCTAATTAAAGGGGTTTTCCAGGTCAAGAATAAAAGAAAAATGAGTGGGATTCCAACATCCGGGACCCCCAGTGATCAGCTGTTTGAAGGGGCCATGGCACTTGTGTAAGCACCGTGACCCCTTCTCTGTTTACATTATAGTATTTATTTCAAAGTGGCCATGTGATGTAACTACAGCCTCATCCTATACACGTCTATGTGACAAGACTGTACTTACATTGTACGGACACTATAAAACAGACAGCATGCAATGTGAACAGACGCCATGGCCTCTTCAATCAGAGGAGGGGGTCCACTGATCTCTTATTGATGATCTATCCTGAGGATAAAGCCCAAGTACCACCTTAATTAAATTAATTGCCCGCTTATATTATGACCCTGACATAACTACAGCCGACCCGCAATGATCTTTATATAACTCATGCCCCCTTCTATTCACAATGGCCCCTTATATAAATAATCCCTTATGTTCATAATGTCCCCTAATGAGCCCTTATATAAATGTTTCTCCCCTTTATAGCCATAATGCCCCATAATCCGGTGTCTTCCAGCGCGTTTCGGTCCTGCCGCTCCAGTGTTTTATTGTGGCAGAAGCTCTCGCCGCACTGAGACGTCCTGTGTCCTTAGGCCACTGATTGGCCTCAGCGGCCATGTGCGGCAGGGACTTTCCCTGGAAGAAAACACTAGAGCAGCAGGACTGGACCGAGCTTGGAGAAACCAGATCAGTGGAGACAGGTGAGTGTTTTTGTTTATTTTTTTTGTTTTTTTCACCTTCCCTGGCCTAACATAAAAAAATGGTTATCCTGGACAACCCTTTTTAATGATTCCACCTTTTATAGCCATAACGCCCCATAATTACCCTTTATATAAAAGACCCCCCCTTTATAGCTATAATGCCCCATAAATACCCTTTATATAAATTATTCCCCCCTTTATAGCTATAATGCCCCATAATTACCCTTTATATAAAAGACACCCCTTTATAGCTATAATACCCCATAATTACCCTTTATATAAATTACGCCCCTTTATAGCTATAATGCCCCATAATTACCCTTTATATAAATGATTCCGCCCGTTAGCAGAGGCATAGCTAGTGGTTCAGCACAGGGGGGGGCGAACATGTCCAAGTGGGCCCCCAACTTGGAAAATGTTTGTATACCGATACTATGAGTATACGGTGAGCGTATAGTGGTATATAGTGGCTCTGCACAGGGCTCTGCAGACGATTTAGGTGAATACAGGGCAGTAATATTTAGTGACTTACAGGTGACGTCTCTGACTAATCGTTCACATTCCCCATCTCTTTCATCTGGACGGCCATGACCACTAAAGTTTGCAACACAGACATCTTTAGCTCCTCTTATTGATCACGATTCTTCTTGCAGCACTTTGCACAGAATGTTTGCAGAGGTTTCTTCTGTGGAATTTCTGCTTCAATTATATCTATAGAGAAACCGCTGGCATTTCCGTAGGTATAACTGACATGCTGTGATTTCCAAAACTGCGACTGTTTTGGAAATCACAGCGTATCCGCTGCGCATATTTTACTGCAAAGTGGAGATGGGATGGAGGCCCCATGTGGCGAAAACCCACAGAAAAAAAATGTGGCATTTTAGCAAATCCCATCCACACATTGCGGAAAAATACGTGCAGCAGACGCACTGCAATTTCCAAAACTGTTGCGGTTTTGGAAATCGCAGCATGTCAATTATATCTATGGAAACACTGGCGGTTTCCATACAGGTGTATTAAAAACAGAAAGTCCACAGAGGAAACCTTTGCGGACCTTCTATGAAAAGCGCTGCAGGAAAAACCACAATGTTCAGCCACGGTTTTTCCTGCAGCGCTTTTTTTTTGCTGGAGCCCGCTACGTGTGGCCTTAGTCTTAATAAAGCACAAGTGCAACTTTAATTAAATTAATTGCCCCTTCATATTATGCCCTTGATTCCCCCTGACATAAATACTGCACCTCTAATGACCCCTTATATCAATGACCACCCCCTTATGTTCATAATGCCTCCTAATATAAATGATGCCCCCTAATGGCCCCTTATATAAATAACCTCCCCTCTTGGATTCATAATGCCCCCCAATAACCCTTATATAAATGAACCCCCCACTGTCATAATGCCCACTAATGAATCCTCCCTTTATAGTTATATTTCCCCCTCCTAACCACCCCTTATACTATTACATACCTTCCAACTTTCAAAGGACAGAAAGAGGGACAAAATATACGGTGTGCTATGTGCGCCACGGCAAATTTAGCTCCACCCACTTCTGTGTTGACTACGCCCATTCTCATCTATTTTTCCATGTGCCCCCACACAGTATAATGCTCCTACAGTAACCCTAACATTAAATGCCCTCACATTATAATATTCTCCTCCAATTGCCCCACAGTATTAAGTCCCTCTAATCGTACCCCAGAGGGAGACATTAAACTGGGGCAGCTGTAGGGTGACATTAAACTATGGGACAGTTGGAGGGCGACATTAAACAGTGGGGGTAGTTGGAGGGGAACATTAAACTGGGGTCAACTAAAGGCAGACATGTCCCCCTCCGGCTACCCCCCATGGCTTAATGTCCTCCTCCAGTTGCCCCCAGTTTAATGTCACCTTCCATCTGCTCCCCCAGATTAATGTCCCCTTTATCTACCACCATCTTAATGTCCACCTTCATCTGTCACCAGCTTAATGACCCCTTCATCAGCCCCCAGTTTAATGTCCCCCTTTATCTGCCACCAATTTAATTTCCCCCCTTCATATGTCACCAGCTTAATGCCCCCCTTCATCTGCCCCCAGTTTAATTGCCCCCTCCATCTACCACCAGCTTAATGTCCACCTTTATCTGCCAGCAGTTTAATTGCCCCCTTCATCTGCCTTCAGTTTAACTGGCCCCTACATCTGCCCCCAGTTCCCCTCTCTTGCTCACACATGCTGTGTCTCTGTCTCTTCGATCACTCTCTGTTCCCAGCTTTCTGTGTAACATCACAGTCTGTCCCGTGGTATCCAAATAACTCCGCCCACACAAGATTCTGATCACATGGTCATGACGTCATCAAAGGTCCTTTACCCACTAGGATTTAGCATCTACCATTTAGCCTTTACACTACCCTAATAAAGATTGTTAATAGCAAAACACTTCAGGGGCATAGCGGGACAAACTGTAAGCTATGCGGGACTGCCCCACTGGGAGCTATGCTATTAATATACCCACAAAAAAAAAAAAAAAAAAAAAAAAGTCATACTCATGTACCTTTGATCCTGATGAATGGAGCCGCTGCTTCCTCCCTGTCCACGCACAGGACGTCTGTGTCTGAGTGCAGGCGGCGCATTGTTGTGACGTCATAGCGCCGCCCGTGCTGAGAAGCAGACATCAGTCTGTGGTCTCAGCGTCTTGTAAACCGCAGGCCTGTATTGGCTTGCGGTTTACAATACTGTTAAGTTGCAGGAAGCGTTTTAACTAGATCGGTGTCTGCAGACACCGATCTAGTTAGAAATAAAGGATGTAATAATGGCAGCCCCGGGGTGGGCCCCAAAAAGTCAGTGGGCCCGGGGCAGCCGCCCCCTCTCCCGCCCCCGCTAGATAGGGCCTCTGCCCTTTAGTCATAATGCCCCATAATTACCCTTTATATAAAAGACTCCCCTTTATAGCTATAATGCCCCATAATTACCCTTTATATAAATTATTCACCCTTTATAGCTATAATGCGCCATAATTACCCTTTATAAAAATTACTCCCCCCTTTATAGCTATAATGCAACATAAATACTCTCCCCCACCTCTTAAAAATAAAAAATAAAAGTTGTACTCACCTGCCTGCGATCCTTTGAAGGACAGGGACGGAGCAGCCGCCTCCTCTTCTTCTTAAGCAGTGCTCTATGCGCTGTAATCACGCATAGGAGGACGTCTGTGTCTCAGCACAGGAGGCGCGATGCTGTGACGTAATCGCGCCCGCCTGTACTGAGAAGCAGACATCTTGTCTCTTCTCTTGGCATCACGTAAACCGCAAGCTTGAAGTGAAGTGAAGCATTTTAACTAGATCGGTGTCCTGGAGATGCCAGTCTAGTCTAAAGTACAGAAAGTATTAATGACGGCCCAAGGGATGGACAACCACAGAGTCGCACAGGGGCCCCTGGAAGCTGAAGAGGAGAGGCCAAGTGCAGGAGCGGGGAGAGGTAAGTGAATAGGGTCTGTCACCGAACCTCCACTGCCGATTATAAAAAGCAGTGGAGGTCCGGTAGAGCTCGTTAAAGGCATGGGGCCCACCGGGGTATTCACCAGTATCCCGGTGGGCCAGTCTGACCCTGACTGTATAGGATTTAAACAGCTTTACTGCTCTCTGTTATCAGTCAGATATTGCTATTTTCTGATATTTGTTGCGAAGACTTTACCATAACACATCTATTATCCTTGTCCATAATTGCTATTCTATGTGTCGACGGTGCCATGCACCTTTCCCCACAATGACACATCCAAGGGAAGATCTACATTCTCCGACACATGGCAATATAAAGCGGAGACAGCTTTCCTAGAGAAATAATGCCAGATAGGCATCCTCCATCGAGGATAAGCGCATGCCATCAGTTGGCAAAGCATAGTGGAATGCACTAAGTTATATGGCAGCGTCTGCACCGCTAGCAACTTGGCGAAGCGTGAGTCAAGTTGCAGAACCACCAGATGACTGGGTGCTTTTTTTTGCACACACATTCCCTTATGGATGACTGACACTGGCGTGGAGGAGGAGGAGTGTTCTTGGAGAAAATATATGCTGCATTGTGGCCACTATGGCTTGATCAACTGACACATTTTTATACTAATGCATCCACATGTAAATGAAATTTACTTAAGAATACTCAGTACTAACGGTTAAAGGACTTTATTGTTTAGTGTTTTTACTGTACAGAATGTCAGCAATATATAATACAGTATGAATGAGACATATAAGATATATAGTGGCGAAAAAAAGTATTTAGTCAGCCACCAATTGTGCAAGTTTTCCCACTTAAAAAGATGAGCGAGGCCTGTAATTGACATCATAGGTAGACCTCAACTATGAGAGACAAAATGAGAAAACATATCTAGAAAATCGCATTGTCTGTCTGATTTTTTAAGAATTTATTTGCAAATTATGGTGATTTTAGGCATAGGCCTCATTGCAATATTAGCACAAAATTAGGGAAAAGTCCTATGAGTTCCACTTGAGTGCTATGAGCTCCACTTTACAACAAGTTCAATTTTGGTGTAAGGGACTCCTATCAACTCATCAAATCCCCCATTATAATAGGCTAGCCGAGATAAACATTTAGCCCTTCTTTCTTTGGCCTAAAAGGGACAGTTAACACTAAAGATGGGTGAATTTCAGAAGATTCGTTTCATCCTCTGTTTGGACAAAATGAACCCTTGGTTCAGTTCAAAATTGTTCAGATAGAATCAGAAGGGAAATTATTATACTTTGGGGTCTCTTCAGACCCCAGAGTATAATAGCTGGATGCCCAGGGGAGGTGACAAAAATAAAAAACATTTATACTCACTGGTGCTCTTCTGTGATGTCAAGTGCCTGGGGTCACCGCTAAGGCCTGTGATTTGGCCTCAACAGTGACATGGGCATGCCAAGTGTCATGACGTTCCAGACATGCAATTTGTCTGGTGCTTAATAAACTGAGGTTTGAAGTCTAAGGGACCCTTTTGTTCTTTACCAATGATCCCTACATGGCAATTTGAGCTTAGCATATCAGATACACAGATCATGATGTTTACAGTAATCGGGGATTGGTAGGGAATGCAGAAGTGATGGAGACACAGGAGCATAGTTAGAACTGTGGGGCAGAACCAGAAGATCAACCTGAAACAAGAAATCCAAGGTAAATAAAGGAGGCAGAGTTAGGAGTGCAGGACTGGGCTCAAAATTGGAGAGACAAGGACTATCTCTGGCTGGTTACATCATCACCATGTTCCAGTTGCCACTTACAGTCTCCTATTAACCTGGTTGGTTATGGTGTTTCCAGTGGAAATCCTTCACCAGATGGGCAATGTGGACATCTTTTTCAGGTATTCATGATCTCTCTTCGACCATATTCTTTCCAATCAATATTATTAATTGATTTTCTGCCCATTATTCTGGGGATGACTGAAGAAAAGGTCCAGAACTGCTGAGAGGGAAAGGGGTCCACTAATTGTTCACAATGAGCACTTTCATCAGAATAGATGGAAGTGCTCATAGCCTTGCTAACAGTCTGTGAAGTGAGAGGTGCTAAAGATTTCAGAATTACTTACAGCTAGCAGCTCACTGGACTCCATGCTTCTTCCCTTCTCTGGTGCTCACAGAGTTATTTGTGCTGGCACCATGGCTCAGAGAAAAGATGGGGAGTCCAGGGAACAAAGAGTGTTAAGGAATTTTGACATCTGTAGCATCGCTAGCTCTCCAGGGCCCTACCAACAGATGTGGTGGACATATAGGCCAGGAGCCTTTATGCTATGTGGGAGTAAAAAGGGGGATGAGAAGTGGGCTCTTAAACTGCATATGGGGGAAAAGGAGACAATTAAACTGTGTATGGAGCAAAGTATGCCATTATGCAGTGTGTGGGGATAAAAGGGGCCATAATACTGTGTATAGGAGCAAATGGGGGCCCTTATATTGTGTATGGAAATAAAAGGGAGCCATTTTACTGTGTGTGGAGGCAAGAAGGGGCCATTATACTGTGCATGGGGCAAAAGGGGACTATTATATAGTGTGTGGGGGCAAAAAGGGGCCATTATGCTGTGTGTGGGAGGCTGTGTCAGGGCAGAAAGGGGCTATTATACTGTGTGTTCGGGTAAAAGAGGGCCATTTTACTGTTATGCTGCAGACATGCCGTCAGCTATCCTGCTGCGATCTACATTAACAACACTGGATGAGATTTCTACAAATCTCATCTACATGCTACATGTAAAAGCACAGCATTTTTAAACCCACAACATGTCAATTATATCTGCAGGTTGCACCCACAGTTTTCAACCTTTGCAATGAAAGGTTGAAAGCTACAGATGATCTATGGCAACTCCAGAATGCATTGCCACAGCAAAGCAACCCAATCGCAGGTGTTATTTGCTGCAGCAGCTTTTTCAGGAACACACTGTTGCCACATACAGTGGGGGAAAAAAGTATTTAGTCAGCCACCAATTATGCAAGTTAAAAAGATGAGAGAGGCCTGTAATTGACATCATAGGTAGACCAACTATGAGAGACAAAATGAGAAAACAAATCCAGAAAATCACATTGTCTGATTTTTAAAGAATTTATTTGCAAATTATGGTGGAAAATAAGTATTTGGTCAATAACAAAAGTTAATCTCAATACTTTGTTATATATCCTTTGTTGGCAATGACAGAGGTCAAACATTTTCTGTAAGTCTTCACAAGGTTGGCACACACTGTTGCTGGTATGTTGGCCCATTCCTCCATGAAGATCTCCTCTAGAGCAGTGATGTTTTGGGGCTGTCACTGGGCAACACAGACTTTCAACTCCCACCAAAGGTTTTCTATGGGGTTGAGATCTGGAGACGACTAGGACACTCCGGGACCTTGAAATGCTTCTTACGAAGCCACTCCTTCGTTGCCCTGGTAGTGTGCTTGGGATCATTGTCATGCTGAAAGACCCAGCCACATTTCATCTTCAATGCCCTTGCTGATGGAAGGAAGTTTGCACTCAAAATCTCACGATACATGGTTCCATTCATTCTTTCATGTACACGGATCAGTTGTCCTGGTCCCTTTGCAGAGAAACAGCCCCAAAGCATTATGTTGCCACCCCCATGCTTCACAGTAGGTATGGTGTTCTTTGGATGCAACTCAGCATTCACTCTCCTCCAAACACGACGAGTTGTGTTTCTACCAAACAGTTCTACTTTGGTTTCATCTGACCATATGACATTCTCCCAATACTCTTCTGGAACATCCAAATGCTCTCTAGCAAACTTCAGATGGGCCTGGATATGTACTGGCTTAAGCAGGGGGCACGTCTGGCACTGCAGGATCTGAGTCCCTGGCGGCGTAGTGTGTTACTGATGGTAGCCTTTGTTACGTTAGTCCCAGCTTTCTGCAGGTCATTCACTAGGTCCCCCTGTGTGGTTCTGGGATTTTTGCTCACCGTTTTTATGATCATTTTAACCCCACGGGGTGAGATCTTGCGTGGAGCCCCTGATCGAGGGAGATTATCAGTGGTCTTTTATGTCTTCCATTTTCTAATTATTGCTCTCACAGTTGATTTCTTCACACCAAGCTGCTTGCCTATTGCAGATTCAGTCTTCCCAGTATGGTGCAGGTCTACAATTTTGTTTCTGGTGTCCTTCCACAGCTCTTTGGTCTTCACCATAGTGGAGTTTGGAGTGTGACTGTTTGAGGTTGTGGACAGGGGTCTTTTATACTGATAACAATTTCAAACAGGTGCCATTACTACAGGTAATGAGTGGAGGACAGAGGAGCCTCTTAAAGAAGAAGTTACAGGTCTGTGAGAGCCAGAAATCTTGCTTGTTTGTAGGTGACCAAATACTTATTTTCCACCATAATTTGCAAATAAATTCTTAAAAAATCAGACAATGTGATTTTCTGGATTTGTTTTCTCATTTTGTCTCTCATAGTTGAGGTCTACCTATGATGTCAATTACAGGCCTCTCTCATCTTTTTAAGTGGGAGAACTTGCACAATTGGTGGCTTACTAAATACTTTTTTTCCCCACTGTAGCTTGTGCTGCAAAAGAGCCCACTATGGCTATGTCGCCAAAGGGCCCGCACACACCTGGAGCACGTCGTGCAAAGCTCAGTGAGGTTACAAAACCAATTTTGTGCTTCAGTAAGTCAGTAAAAAGTAGTTAGGAGTATTCAAATCAATAAAATGATAAGGGTACCCAAATTTTTGCACCGGTCAAATTTTGGTTTAATGCATATTGCACATTTTCTGTTAGTACAATAAACCTCATTTCAATCCTGAAATATTACTGTGTCCATCAGTTATTAGATATATCAAATTGAAATTGCTGTTGCAAACACCCAAATATTTAGAACTAAAAATGATTAAGATTAATAGAGGTGCCCAAACTTTTTCATATGACTGTATAGGCAGTACTTATACTTCTAACTTCTTCTCCATCCACTCCTGGCTTTGGCTCAAAAAACGCAGCAAAAACTGCAACAAAAAAAAGCTGCGTGGGGCCTCAGCCTTAAGTGGTTGAACTATCACAGACAGAGTTGTAACTTGAATCTCTTGGACCCCAGTACAAAATATTTAATGGGGGCTCTAGCTACCTAGTGCAATTTAGTAGTATATCTCGTGTAGCACAGGGACCTATGGGGCCCTTTATGCCACACCGACATTTGTGAAAAATTTGTGGTATACTACCAGCATGCCTGCCACTTGAAAAGTGAAGTGATAAAGAATTGACTTTATAAATAAGCCACCAAAGACTGTCCCTTAATGGGATCAGATGCAGCTCCAATGAGACCAATGAGTGACAATTACAGAATTTAAAGTAAAATTTGTGGCAAACTATAAGTGTGCCTGGCTTGCCAACGGAAAAATCTAGAATATCTTCTGTAATGAAAAGGATTCTATGACCCTGAAAACAACACTTGGGTTACAGAAAAAGAACATGGATTATCCTGCAGGTTATCATTGTATGGGAGCAAGTGCCACATCAACATTTTGTTTGTGGAAGGACAATTTACAGAATTTCAAGAAAAATATGTGGTATACTATCATTGTTCCTGCCATTTGAAAAATAATAAAAAATTGAGTGTAGAAAAAAGATACCAAAAATGACCCCTTTATGGGTGCACATGTGGCACCAAGTAGTGACAATTTACAGAATTCCAAGAAAAATTTGTGGCACACCATCAGTGTACCTAGCCTGCCAACTAAAAAAAATGCTGGACTATCTTCCAAAAGTGATCATGAGGTGAGTTCTTCTTATTTCTCTCACAGTTATCTACTCCATTGTGTCTGTGGTTTGCTGCATGCAGTAATTGTTCACCGTATACTGCTGCTCAGACTGACACTCCAGCATATGCAGCAGTGCCACTCCATGTGCGCTTCACCTTACAGCCATGAAATGAAGGAGGTGGAGTGTAAGTAATGGCTTGCTCTGGTGAAGTAGAAAATTTTGCAGGGTAGAGGAACTGGAAGAGGTGGATGGGTCACGCTTGGTGTTGAAACTGGGTCTACCCTGCACCCATGAGGTGATGTCAGTACTAGAAAGTACCTGGCCTTGTTGTGTTTCTAGACTGTGGCCGCTAACACTCAAAACATTCACCCAGTGAGACATTTACAAGGAGAAGCCCACATGTTAGGGTAGGTTCACATTTATCAGTTGCACCAGCATCAGTTTTTTTTCTCCCTTAGTCATTACAACTGATGCCAAAACAGATGCGAAAATGCATCAATTGTCATCAGGCTTTTTTTTTTTTTTTTTTACAAATTTATACTCCAAAACCATAAGTTGACATCAGCTATCAGTTTTTACCCTGATGGTCCACGAGGCATGATGAGCTGCAAAGTGGAATATGGTAGGGCTACTCAACTACTTTTAGTAAAGGTCGGTTGAATGGGGTCCCCTGTCAAGTTAAGGTCCAAGCTGAACACGTCCAGTATTTACGGTATTTTTCAGACGAAAAGACGCGTCTGACTGTAAGACTCATCCCAGGTGTAGACACTACAAATTAGGATTACACGGTGGGTGACTAACGTGGCATTACACTGTGTGTGTGTGGGGGACTAACATGGCATTACACTATGCGGGTGGTGACTAACGTGGCATTACACTGTTCAGGCGGCTAACGTGGCATTACACTGTGTGGGGGGCACTGACGTGACATTATACTGTGGGTGGGGCCATTAAGGAGCATTATACTATGGTGCCCCGACTGCCTCATAGGTTTCCCCCCATAGGTTTCTCACCATGGTATAATTTTCCGTTAGTGCCCCCACTGCCCCACACATAATTAACATTAACAGTGGCTGGGAGGAACATTCATCTCCTGCTGGCTGTCCCCAAGCCCTGATACGTTACACTAAGTGGCAGGGATCAGCAGTCGTCCCTGCTGCCTACGTAAGAGCCCTCTAGTGTGAAGGCAGCAGAGATGGTTACGATCCCTGCTTCCGCTAAGGTTACATCTAGAATGGAGTTGCTCCTGGTATGTCCTCCCTCCAGCAACTCCAATTTAGTCACCTCACTAGTGAATGGTCTAGAATGGAGCTGCTGGAGAGAGGACCTGCTAGTTACTGCAGGTAGATTCATGGTCTCTGGGTATTCTGTAGTTACTATAAGTAGGTTCTCCATACAACTCCCCTTCCTCACATCCTCCATGATACAGTACCATGTAAATTCATCATTCCCCTCCCTTCAATCCCCTCCAATATACAGTCCCATTTAAAAAAAAAAAAAATCACTCCTCTCCCCACTGCCCCTTCTATCATGCAGTCTCATATATGGCTGAGACCCCATGTTGAGGAAACACAGTTTTTTTGTTGCAGACTTTGCTGTGTTTTTTGGAGCCAAAGCCAGGAGTGGATTGAGCAGAAGGTAGAGGTGTAAGAGCTTCCTATATATTTCCCATTCCTATTATAGCCATTCTTGGCTTTGGCTCAAAAACCACAGCAAAATCTGCAACTAAAAAAGCTGTGTTCCCACAAGGTGGGCCTGCTCCTCCCTTTGACCCTTCCATCATGCAGTCCCATGTAAAAGCATCACTCCTCCCCCCTTTGATCCTTCCATCATGCAATCCCATGTAAAAGCATCACTCTTCTCCCCACTATCCCTTCCATCACATAGTCCCATGTAAGCACACCACTCCTCTCCCCTTTCTATCATGCAGTCCCACACTTTACTACCACTCTTTGTTCACCATCTTCATGGGCTCTGCTCCCGTTACCTCCATAGTGCACAGAACTGTAATACGAGATCCCGCCCCCTCCTCAGATAAGCTCCACCCCTTCCTGTCACATCATACCTATCAGGAGCAGCTCCATTCTTGACCCTAGTACAGGGGTAGGCAACCTTTTTTGTTCGGCGTGCCAATTTTAATTAAAAAAATCAAAGATGAGGTACTCGGAGTGCCAGTCAATAATTGTAAGTCTGATGACCCCTAAACTAAAGTCATATATGTGAAGCATAGGAGTTTCCAAAAAATAATCAGACCTTGATTGATGAAAAGAAATCCAAAGGAGTTTATTTTAGGAAGTCCAATTTTAACAAAAAAATTATTTCATCAGAAAATATCCATAATGTGTACAAAATCCTTGCCTTACAGGCTGCTGTAGTCTCACAGGTTTTCCATTATGTCAACTCCACCAGCAGCCCAGCTTGCTGTCTAATGGAATCCTTTTATATCATAGACATTTCCCATAATCCTATGCAGTTTTCTCTATAAAACACTGGAGTTGCTGCAGACTTGCCTCTTATAAGGTCAGGGCAGACACGCCCTACTACAGCTCCACTACTGCAGGTAAGTAAACAAAAACACTTCTTTATGAAACACAAATTGTGAGTATTTCCTTAGTTTTGGTACATTGTTCCCAGATGGCAAGACCAGAAAGAGTAGAAAAATAGAGCATTAGGTGGCCAGCCTAATGAGGAAAGAAAGAAATAAGAAGCAGTAATAGAACATTCAGATAGTGGTTTTACCAGACCTGGGAACTCAGGTAACACAACTAAGGTTATGCTTCGTTCACACCTGCGCTTGGTGTCCGTCCGTTGCCAATCCAGTGAAAATCTCGGCGAACTGGATTGGCATCGGATACAGACCGGTCAGCGACGCATTGGTTAAAAACCCATTCATTTGAATGGGTTTTTAAAGCAATGCGTGGGTGTGCGCTTACACCCTCTGCGCTGCGAATCCTTTTTTTTCGTCGGAAACAAAGTCGGACACGCAGGACTTCGTGTCCAACGAAAAAAAAAGGAAGTCCTGCGTGTCTGACTTTGTTTCCGACGAAAAAAAAAGGATTCGCAGCGCAGAGGGTGTAAGCGCACACCCGCGCATTGCTTTAAAAACCCATTCAAATGAATGGGTTCTTAACCAATGCGTCGCTGACCGGTCTGTATCCGATGCCAATCCAGTTCGCCGAGATTTTCACTGGATTGGCAACGGACGGACAGCAAGCGCAGGTGTGAACCCACCCTTACAAAGAGGAAATCAGCTGTAAACCTAAAACAAAACATTTTACATCTTCACAATATAAACCTATAAACATAAACATGGTAGAAACTGATAATGGGCAATGTTAAACATAATAAGAAAATTTTTTTTATAATGCCCAAAATATAGTAAGCCTCCTTACATAAGCGTATCCAACATACCAATATATAGAAAGGAAACAAAGAGATGGGATGGATACTCAGAATACACACAAAATTAAAAAAGTATAAATTTATTATCATTTAAAAATTATTATATATATGACAATAAGGTGTCAGACAAAAGGACAGTGATAAGGTATAAATACAAATAGCTGTATCCAAATGTAATAAATGGATTGTATACTAAGCACAATATATAAATAGGGTTATGTCACAACAAAGGCCATGAATATATCTATCTATATAAAGAGTTTGAAAATTACAGATATAAAGGCCTAAAATGAAATATGAACTTCAACAGTAATAGCTACATATATATTGAGATATAAAAAGCAGGTGCATACAATTCAAAGAGAAGCTCAATCGGCAGTAGGACAATACATACCCATAATGGTATACAATACAAAGAAGTAGGGAACCGGTGTCCAGCTGACACTACCCAGCTTCTCTTTGTCATATATGTAATAATTTTTAAATGATGATAATAAATTTATACTTTTTAAATTTTGTGTATGTATTCTGAGTATCCATCCCATCTCTTTGTTTCCTATCTTCACAATATACCACAAACCATAACACAGAAGTGCTGCCACCAGATGCTTTAGGACACATGCATTTACTGCCATTTCCTAGGACGCTCCTGTACTTTCCGATTAGAAGCAATGAAAGTCCATGTCCAGCCCCCAATTAGTGGTAAATGTGTCCAGGAGCACCATATGGCAGCACCCTATGGTGGAAACCCACTACGTATCTGGATGCAGCTATATTCTGAGGCCACGGGAACTTTTATTTCGATGTAAAACTGCGTTCACATGGTGCATTTTTGCACAAAAAATTGCCTGTGTTTTCTGTGCAAAAACAAATCCTTAATACAGAAAACACACAGTTATGCAGAATAATGTCCCATAGTGGCCTCTGCACAAAGTATTATGTCCCATAGCGGCCCCTGCACACCGTATTATGTCTCATAGCGGCCCCTGCACACCGCATTTTGTCCCATAGCTGCCCCTGCACACCGTATTATTTCTCTTCAGAAGAGACCCCACAGTATAATAGCAGTTTTGTTTCAGCTGTGTTTGGTCAGATTGAAACTGCTGGGTGAGGACTCTGATGCCCGTGCCAGGTAAATAAGAGTGGGATGCGTGCCGGGGATGCCAACCCCTGCCCTAGTACAAGGTATCAGGGCTTGGGGACAGCAGGCAGTAGATAGAGGTTTCTCCTGTCCACTGTCATCATGCAAGTGTCGGAAGGCAGGGGCCCGGACAGCAGTTGGCCCCTTCTTGGGTACAGTAGTGAAGATGGCAATTGGTGGCTTCACTGCTGTAAATAGATGGACTGTGGAGGAGGCAGTTTGGACACTCCTCTGCAGAACGCCGGGTGCTGAGGCACAGATACGGCGTCATACAGCGACAAAACTGTTGTCTCTTGTGCCAGAACCAATCCCATAGAAAACTATGGGATTGGTGTGCACCACCCCAGAGGGAAACTGATATATGCGTTGTACATATGTGAACGCACGCTAAAGCAGTGACATCTTAGAGAAATAATAACGGCTAAGTAATCTCCATCGAGACTGTGCAAATGCCATCAGTTGGCAAAACATAGTGGATTCTACTAATTAGCAGACCAGCCAGATGACTGGACACACATTCTTTTGTGGATGATGACTGGCATTGGCACGGAGCAGGAGTAGACGCAGATAGAGATAATGATTATGATGATGACCATGTGCTAGGTGTGGATGTAGCCTGCCTACAACATAGATCATGGAAGAAGGAATAGAAAAGTCTTACTCCCCTGGTGTCACTGCCAATTTCATTTTGCCAAATGAACTGGTGACACCATTTCATGTGAGTACAGAGAGACTTAGTTTCTACAAGTGTACCTACATGCCTATAGCTTATCTGCTTGCTAAAAAAAATTTCCATAAAGTAGATGACCGCACACAGCTGCTGCTGCCAACACCAGCAACAGTGGAAACGTGTCAGCCAGGGCTACCACCATCCAACCTTGCCTTACGCCTACCCCAGGCTGGTCCGGGCTGGCAAGGGTTAACCGTTGTATGTATGAAGTCGGTTGGTTTGGGAGGGGATTTTCCCTGAGGTTCTGGTGTGCTATTTAAGCTGGGGGGCTTGCTCCAGTTCACTGCTGGTCATACTCTTGTTTTCAGCCATTCCTGTGATCTGTAGTTCTACAGTCTGGTTCTGTATTCTAGCCTTGTTTGTTTACTCTCTGGCCTGCTGTCAGGGTGTCTGTGTAGTGGACTTTGTGAGTGTGTGTGCACTGTCTTCCTGAGTTTCTGTTAGGGTGTACTTCAGGGTCTCTATTTAGGTTCCTGTGAGGCATCCTCTTATCAGAGGAAAACTCTGGCGCTAGGCAGGTTTAGTCAGGGTGAATGTTGGGGATAATTCCCCCGCTATTGTCCACTTGCCTATTTTGCTTTGATTTTCACTTATTTTGTCTGCCTTTCTTTACTTTGCACTTCTAAAATAAACCAGTTTATTTCACACGTTCGTTCACTATTCTGTTAAGAGACAAACATAACGGCATGCCTTTTGGATGTTGAGGCTGCACGTCAGATGGAATTCTTACTATTGCAGCTGCCACCACCCTCTTCCTCTGATGTTAACCTGTCATCCTGACCCAGTTGCCAGGTCTTATCCATAATTGAATCATCAGATTCAGTAATGTCAACATTTTCCCCACTTTTTTGTGACTCATCAAGGTAATTGGATTGCTCTATACCCTACCAGCACAATTACCAGTTGGATACCCCCTGCCACTACTGCCTTCACCAACAATCATGTCTTGACCTGCTCAGTGAGTATTGGACCGTGTCAGGCAGCTTGTTTTATTTTTTGCCTTTACAAAGGTGGCAGTGTGTATGTATATTGGGTAACCAAAAAAAACCCCCTTAAGAAACAGAGATTTTGCAGATTAGTACAGGTGGAATCAGTGTTTTGCTGTCAGAAAATGTATGTATTTAATGAAAAATATATTCTCGCCCAAAACACCCTAAAGAAATGATTTTTCACTAATAGGACTGACCTTTCCAGTAAAAATAATGTAAAACACAAAATTAGATTATTGGCAATGAAAGGGTTAATGTCCTTTGACTGTATTGCTGCAGTAGTCTAGCACACACAGCACAGACATTCTCCCTCACTTCTATTTGATTTATATCACTATCTGCCTGTAATATATTAAACTTGACTAAACTTTGCTCTACTTCTCTTACTCCTAAAATTCTCTAGCTGTATTGCAAGCTTTGCTGCACTCAGTGCTATGTATTGTGAAGAAAATGGAGTAATTGCTTTGGATCATGCATCTACAGTTGAAACCAGAAGTTTACATACACTATATAAAGACACATATGCATGTTTTTCTCACTGACATGAAATCAAAATAAACCTTTCCCGTTTTAGGTCAATTAGGATTACCAAAATTTATTTATATTTGCCAAATGCCAGAATAATGAGAGAGAGAGAGAGAATTTTTTAAGGCATTTTTATTACTTTCTGCAAAGTCAAAAGTTTACATACATTTCATTAGTATTTGGTACTGTTCTGACTCAATAGCTTGGCTGCAAGTGTGAGGTTGTGAGAGTGTCCTGTAGTCTCTATGCTAACCAGCAATTTACACCAAGATATTTATCAGATAGTGTTCAACTCAACTGAGGAGGCGTAGATAAGATTCCAGATGCTTTAATCCAGGTAAATCTTGTAAACCTCATACAGCAGTAGGTGAAAAATGATGAAATACCAGGAGCTGAGCAGACATGTTGCTTACAAAGAAGTGAAACTAAACTGAGGGGGAGAGAGGAGGAGCTACAGCATCACAGCTAAGGATACAGAGAGAGAGAAGGGACAAACTACAAAGACAAACAGTATCACGGATACATGTCAGTGAATTAAACCAAGTCCTGGGACATGACACTCCCCGCCTGAAATCTTTAGATTTCACTGAAAACAAACATTAAATGTCCTGAGATGTCCATAAGGTCCTCTTCAAACCTGAAAAACAAAAAAGAAACATGCACAACAAACAATAATCAACAGGTTTTAGTTCATGGAAGGAAGCTCCCCGCCATGAGCTGTGAATGGTGTCCTTATCTTCTTTTATGTGACATCTCCTCTTGGAAGAAGAAGCACCAGTTCATTAATTGGGCGGAAGAAAACTCGCACTGAGCCTCCCTTGGTTACCTTGACCTCCACTTTCCGAGTCTTCCCATCATCACTAGGGACAACTTTAGTGATGAGACCCATAGGCCATTCATTCCGATGGACTTCTTTATCCCTTAGAAGGACGAGGTCACCCACCTGGAGATTAGGTTTTGAGGTCTGCCATTTGTGACGGCTCTGTAGCATGTGGAGGTACTCTGTTTTCCAGCAGTGCCAGAACACATTGGACAGGTGTTGAACTTGTTTCCATTGGCGTCTGTAAATGTCACTGTGATCTAAGGTATGTGGAGAGGTAGCAGCAGTACCAATTTTCTGAGTAAGAAGCGTTGCTGGGGTTAAGATAATTGGAGATTCAGGGTCTGAAGATACTGGGACAAGTGGCCTTGCATTGATTATCGCAGACACTTCAGCAAGAAAGGTTACTAACGTCTCATGGGTAAGCAGTGTCGACTTGTGGTCCATCAACATAGAGTCAAGGATTCTGCGTGTGATCCCAATCATACGTTCCCAGGAACCTCCCATATGGGATGAATGTGGAGGGTTAAACGTCCAAGTGCACCCATTGTTGGATAAGAAGTTGTCTAACTACAGTTCTTTGCAGGCTCCAACGAAGTTAGTGCCACAGTCAGACCTCAGTTGTTTCTCAGCAGGCAGTGGAGTGTTCCAGTCCATGTTCTCAGTGGTAAGCTGTCTTAGTAGTAGCTTGCCTTGAATGGTGATGGGAGCAATGAAACCAAGAGGATCATAAATGCTGTTCACAACAGATAAAACTCCTCGTTTGGTGAAAGGTTTGTCACAAGAAGACACTTGGAATGTGAATGTGTCTTGTTCAGTGTTCCATAGCAATCCTAGGCTGCGTTGCATAGGAGGAGTATCAGAACTGAGATCAAGATCCTTCAAGTTGATTGCATGATCATCAGAGGGAAATGCCTTCATTACCTCCATATTGTTGGAGATGATCTTGTGAAGTCTGAGGTTAGCTACAGACAGCATTTCCTGTGTTCTAGAGAGGAGATCGATCACTTCTTCACTTGCAGGTAAGGATTTAAGACCATCATCAACACAGAAATTCCTCTCAACAAACTGACGGGCATCAGAGCCATACTCTTTCTCACCTTCATGGGCGGTCCTTCTCAGTCCATAGATTGCTACTGCAGGAGATGGGCTATTGCCAAAGACATGTACCTTCATCCGGTAATCTATGACTTCATTGTTGACATCATTGTCCTTATGCCATAGGAACCTGAGATAGTTTCTGTCATCATCCTTAACAATGAAGCAATGAAACATCTGTTGGATGTCGGCCATCACTGCAACTGGTTCCTGTCTGAAACGGATTAAGACTCATATGAGGCTGTTGTTTAGGTTAGGACCAGTGAGGAGCAGGTTGTTGAGAGAGACGCCTTCATACTGAGCGCTAGAATCGAACACGACCCTGATTTGGTCAGGTTTGCGAGGGTGATACACGCCAAATGATGGAAGGTACCAGCATTCTTCTCCTTCCTTTAGTGGAGGTGCAGGTTCTGCATGATCTCTCTAATACCTTCTGCATGAAACCTACAAAGTGTTTCTCCATATCTGGTTTCCTCTTGAGGGTACGTTTTAAAGAGGAAAATCTAGAAACTGCTTGCTTCAGATTGTTTGGTAGTTTTGATCTCGGGGAGCGGAAAGGTAAGGGTGCTACCCAGCTGTTGGAATCATCTTGAATGAATTCCTTGTCCCTAAGTTTGAGAAATTCTTTATCAGCTATAGCCGGTGCCAGCTTGTTGTCATCACTTGTTGTATTGAACACTGTTAATCCAAGGGTGTTGTCCCCAGGCAGGAAAGTATTCACGTTGTCTCGGTGATTATGCAGCCACTTACTGTTTCTTATCTTCTCTTTCACTTGGTAGTGATGTGGACATGGCTGAAAACAAGTGCTGCGACCATTTGGTAACATATGCGTCTTAAATGAAGAAATATTGGTGGGCCTTTTCATCCTACCTATGCAGACGTTGCCAATGATTACCCATCCTAGATCGAGGCGCTGGGCAAATGGTGCATCATGTGGTCCATTAATTTGCTGGCGTATTTTGTGCAGTCTGAGAATGTCTCTACCTAGCAGAACTAGAATGTCTGCATTTTTGTCAAGGGATGGTATTTCACTGGCTATAGCCCTTAGATGAGGGTGCTGGAAAGCCGCCTCTGGTGTGGGTATCTCTTCTCTGTTTGATGGTATCTGGTTGCACTCAACAAGTGTGGGCAAAGGTATCTCCAAATTGCCCTTGAGAGAAGCTATTACGAGACCACTGGCCCTTCTTCCAGAAACCTCTGATATGCCACTACAAGTACCCAAGGTATACGGATAAGTATCACCCTTTAAGTTAAACAGATCAAAGAGTTCTGACCTTGCAAGTGAGTGGTTGCTCTGGTCGTCCAAGATGGCGTACACCCTCAGAACCCTTTCTGGTTGGCCCTTGGGGTATATATTGACTAGGCATATCCTTGCACAGGACTTGTCACAAAGGTCTTCTCCGCAGACTTCTGTACATGAGGAAGATACTGTGGTAGTATTTGCTGATTGATCTGTGTTCTCCCCGCCATGTTTAGTTGGGGGAGGGGAACCTCTAGGTGGTGTGGCACTAGGCTGGGCTGGATGAAGAGCTTGTACATGGTCCTCACTGCCACACTCTATACATTTAATAGCAATTTTACAGTCTCTAGCAACATGTTCAGTAGAGGAACAACATTTGAAACATATCCCTAGTTTCTTTAGAAGCTCTCTACGTTCCTGAATTGGTTTCCTCCTGAAGCCAATACACTTCTTGAGGGGATGAGGCTTCTTGTGAATAGGACACAGACGGTTAGGATTTTCTACCTTTTCATCTTGGTTGTTGCAACTGCTTTCTTCTGGTGGTGATATAGGTATAGGAGGAATATCAGTCTTTTTCACCGAAACTGGGCCTCTGCGGTTTCTGTAGTTAGAATGTGAGCTGTCATACTTAATAGGAGGTGAACCAGGAACACTGGGATCCCCATAGGAAAAGCTTGGGTCATTCTTGGATTCTGCAATGTTCTTAATAAACTCACAGAAGTAGGAAAATGGAGGAAAGGAGACTTGATTCTCATTTTTGTATCTTGACCCAACTGTGGTCCACCTTTCTTGAATATTATATGGCAACTTGGTGACTATCGGGTTTACCCCACGAGCAGTGTCCAGGTAACTGAGGCCCGGTAGGAGAGTGTCCGCCTTAGCCAGTAGGAGCTCCATGAGTAGGTCACTAAGTTCTTGAAATTTCTGATGATCCTTACCAGATATCTTTGGAAACCCTTGCAACCGTTTGAACAGAGCATTCTCTATTGCTTCAGGACTGCCATAGGTTTTCTCCAGTCTTTCCCAAGCAGCGGTAAGGCCTGCTATGGGGTTGTAAATGTGGACGGATCTGAGTCTTTTAGCACGTTCTGTGGACTGTGGGCCAAGCCACCGGATAAGCAAATCTAGTTCTTCAGCTGCAGTAATGCCAAGGTCACTAATTGCAGTTTTGAAGGCACATTTCCAGCCTCTGTAGTTCTCAGGTTGGTCATCGAACTTTGTGAGTCCAGTCTTAGTAAGCTCACGGCGAACCATGTACCTTGCAAACTCTGACATGTCTGTTCTCTCTGACTTTAAATATTGAGTTGCTGGCTGAGTAGCGGTGATTACGTTGTTAGTGGGATTCTGGTTAACAGAGGTAGGTAGTAATGGGGCTGCGTAGGCATTCAGCCTAGGCGCTTGCTTAAAGTCCATAGGTTTAGCCACATATGGATGTGAGACTGGACGGTTGTTTGCAGTCTGGTAGTATGGTGTCACATTGGTGTTTACCTGAGTATCAGTATATTGCATTTGCTGAGGTGCAAGGCTTTGGGAATCCATGAAGGAAGAAGAAACTGGATGCTGGACAGGCAGGGTATTGTACTGACCTTGAATGCGGTGTGCTGCAGAAGATACTGTGCCCTGTTGCTCTGGAGAAATGTCGTCCCTGACAGGAACATTTGTGGCAAATAGGGATTCACTGCTTTGGCTTAGTACATAGTCTCTTGTGCGCTTGAGGGGATCCTCTGCTTCCACATCACACAAACTGGTGCTGTCGCTTTCACTTCCACTGATGGCCTGTTCTAAAATGCTTAACCTTGCCATGGCTGCAGCATGCTCATACTGTTTCTCTAGAGCCTCTAGTTCTGCCCTTTTTTGAGTTGCATTAGCTTCCATCGCTGCTTTCTGTTGAGCTACCTTAGCTTCCATCTCTGCTTTCTGTTGTGCAAAGGCTGCCTGTATCTTAGTAGCTTCCGCCTCTGCACGTGCTTTTATAAGTTGCTCACTGAGTGTGGAAGATTTTGAGGAACGTGACTTAGATGTACGCTTTGAACGTTTGGTAGACTCAGAAACGTGGGATGCCATTTCCTGCAGTTGCGCAATTCTTGCCTCTGTCCTTAACTTAGCTTCATGTACTAAGCTGTCTCGTTCTGAATTGAGATGCTGGAAGCTTTGCAATTCAGCTAAAGAATCATCTGTATGAAGTTTTCTCAATATGCTTTCATAGTCCTCAGCTTTCATTTTATAATGTCCATGCATAGCACAAAGCTGTCGCAGAGCTCCCTCTAGTGGTGATACATGGTATGCAGGCAAGCACATGGCAGATATCTTAGTCTGTATTTTCTGCCACCATTTTGAGAGTTCACAGGAAAGTTCATGCTTTAAACCTTCTAGATTGTCTCTAACCTTCCACGTAGGTTTAATCAAGCGTCTAGCCTTCTCACTGGGCTTCAGACTGAGGTCCATGCTACCTTGTGCTTCAGGGTGCCCTTCAGCCATGATGCAACACAAACAGGATATATATAACTTTGCTGGAGTGAGATGGATGCTTGATAGAATCTTCTATGCTGAGGGGGTCTGAGCTGCAGATGCAACTTACGCAATGCTGATTCCTTCTGGCTTCAGGTAACTTGCTGTGACTGAATGTATGTCAGAAGTTGGTGAACTGTCTTACAGCCGTATCTGGCAGTCTTTATGCATCATTTTTCACTGTTCTGACTCAATAGCTTGGCTGCAAGTGTGAGGTTGTGAGAGTGTCCTGTAGTCTCTATGCTAACCAGCAATTTACACCAAGATATTTATCAGATAGTGTTCAACTCAACTGAGGAGGCGTAGATAAGATTCCAGATGCTTTAATCCAGGTAAATCTTGTAAACCTCATACAGCAGTAGGTGAAAAATGATGAAATACCAGGAGCTGAGCAGACATGTTGCTTACAAAGAAGTGAAACTAAACTGAGGGGGAGAGAGGAGGAGCTACAGCATCACAGCTAAGGATACAGAGAGAGAGAAGGGACAAACTACAAAGACAAACAGTATCACAGATACATGTCAGTGAATTAAACCAAGTCCTGGGACATGACAGGTACCATTGCCCTTAAACTGTATGACTTGAGTCAAATGTTTTGGATATCCTTCCACAAGCTTTTCACAATAGTTGGTAGGAATTTGGGCCCATTCCTCCTGACAGAACTGGTGCAACTGAGCCAAGTTTGTAGGCCGCTTTGCTCGCACCTGCCTTTTCAGCTTTGCCCATAAATTTTCAATAGGACTGAGATCAGGGCTTTGTGATGGCTACTCCAAAACATTGACTTTGTTATCCTTAAGCCACTTTGTAACCAGTTTGGCAGTATGCTTCGGGTCATTGTCCATTGGAAAAGACCCATTTGTATCCAAGTTTTAAATTCCTGGCTGATGTCTTGAGATGTTGCTTCAGTATAGCCACATAATGTTCTTTCGTCATCGTGCCATCTATTTTGTGAAGTGCACCAGTCTCTCCTGCAGCAAAACAACCCCACAACATGATGCTGCCACCCCCGTGTTTCTCAGTTGGGATGGTGTTCTTTACCCTACAGTACTGTACAGTATACTAAAGTATACTGTACAGTACTGTATATTAATACATTTATTAATTTTTCTTATACACTCACAGTAAAATGAAACTAATTACCGGGTACGTAACGAACAGGACGCTACTACCCAATAGCGAAGGTGTTTTTTTTTTATTAAATTTCACAGATCTGAGAGAAAAAAGCAAAATCTATATATGTTAGTTGCCAAAAAAATATCGCGAATCTGTGAATTCGCAAATTCGGAAACGCAAGTGTACGAGGTATTACTGTACTTGCAACTACTACACACTTGGTTTGTTGATCTCTACTTCTGACAGTCAAGGAAATGTGTTTTCATTTTATTTGTATTATTTATTATGAAATCTTAATAAATAAATAAAATTACAAAAAAACAGGCAACCGATAATGCATATCTTTTCGGGAGAGCAGAAAGAAGTTGCAGGAGTCAAGTAACTCCAGGCAGTCCTGTTGCAGGTGGATAGGGTGTGATGGCATGAATCAGCCACAATAGAGAGACTCATTTTGATTTTATGGGTCCTTCTCTGCTTTATGTAGGTTGCTGTTAGCCAAAATAAAGCTATGCTATTTCACATAAGGGAGTACTCTCCTATTTGAAACTGAAACTTGATCACATCTTACTTGAGGGGAAATCAAAGTGAAAGGGCATACACTCCAATACTGCTGCCACAAGCTTACTCTCCTCTTACAGCAGTATTTCAGACACTCCAGCTTGTTACACACATACTGAGAAGGACACTTCACTCAGCTCCAACTGGCCTGTCATCTGCCAGCTTCCAGTTTCCCCTCAATTTCCTTGTCATGGGGAACCTAATCATACAGGGGCACGGGCGTGCCAAACTCCTTCAATAATTACAAAACCAATATTTGTAGAATCAGCTCCTCCCCTACAGGAGAAGCTATGGACCATGCCACAGTAACTTAAAAACCTGGCAATCTGGTTATGTAGCAACAGGTCCTGCAGACATATCTTACAATGGCATCAACATACAGTGCACTAAAATGGTAAAGTCCCCAGCTGCAGTAAAGAAAATGTTTGGTACTCTGTCATTATCATCAGTGCGTGATAGATAGATAGATAGATAGATAGATAGATCATAGCATCAGTTATTAGTACAGGTGCATCTCAATAAATTAGAATATCTTTGAAATGTCATTAATTTCAGTAATTCAGTAATACAATTCATAATCAGCGTCTTCCATGATTGTGTGTCCTACTGAACCAGACTGAGGGACCATTTAAAGGCTTAGGAAACCTTGGCAGGTGATATACTGAATTTACAATACTGAACTTTTTTACAATATTCAAATTTTCTTAATTTGGGTTTTCATTACCTGTAATCCATAATCAACATGTACAGAAATGAAACACTAGAAATAGAACACTCTGTGTGTAAAGAGTCTAGAAAATATAGGAGGTCACTTTTTTAAATTTAATTACTAAAATAAATGTTTCAAAGATATTCTAACTTATTGAGATGCACCTGTATGTACTGTATATATTAGTCTTGAATATGGAACAGTGTATAGTGTCTCCTAAAATGGCCTCTACTAAGGACTTTACTGTCTTGTTGTGGTGTAATATATTTTGCATTGTTTTGTGCTGTGCAAACAGGAGTGGCTTAATTTTTGGGTTTTCTAGAATGTGGGAGGAGTTTAGTGATTACTAGGATCCTGTTCAGTTTAGTCTGTCTAGCCATAAAAGAAGAAAGCAGATTGTGGAAGAACACCTTCAGCTCTTTAGGCTAGTTAGTGACAGATGGGGTTTAACACGGCATCCAAAGTGACTGGACCCCATGCTCGCAGACCCAAGCTTTCCCGATCTTGTTGTATACTGATAAAGGCCGGACATTGGCTGAAACGTCTATTTTGGTCGCAACCATTATTGTCGCATTGAAGGTATTGTGTCTAGATACAATTAAAATCTCACTTCAGCAATTAAAATCGAGTGTGCAGCAGTGATTTTGATATATCTTGCTGTATACCGAATATCAGGGGTGAAATAATGTGTGAAGATTGCGGACCCCTCGCCAGGCTAAAGTTTTCAGAGCCTTTTAATTAGGCTGATTAACAGATGAATGAGCATTAATAGGAATGAACAGTTTCCATCCATTCCCAGTGTTACGTTGGGTTTATACTTAGCCCATGCAATGTGTACGACATGCATCAGGGATGCCTCCAAACCCAGGAATCAGATGTGTAGCTGAGAGCAAATTTATTTTTAATGGCCATGAGGGGGACTTCACTATGAAGGAACAGCTGTTCCCTCACTATGCTTGGAGAAAGCACTCAACACCCACACTATGATGCTGCCTCCTGTGTATAGAAAGATTAAATGCAGCCATGTGTGTTTTTATTGGAACATGTAAAATTCTGCTGGTGCCGCAGGTCACTTTTAAGTGCCATACACTTGATAAAGTTGGTGAGAGATTTCGTGGCCAGGGACTGTCCAAAAAGGCCATATTATAATCTGCTACTGCTGAATATTTTCACTATTGAACCAGTATGGAAATCTAGGTGCTGACAGCTCCTGGGCCGCAATGCAAAATTTGTACCAGGCCCCCCAACTAGAATTTATTTTTTTTGATGCTGGTCTCCTTATATTGGAAATAGATGTTTTACACCCCACCCCCCCTTTGGGCTCAGATGTGACCACATATAGATGGAAGGTGGACCCTCAGGATCATTTCCTCTTGAGGAAGTCCCAGTAATACACTGTGTCCATTTATTTCTACAATTTGTTAGCATAGATTAGACTGTAGGAATAGAAACCTAGTAATATTATTTCCATTTGTATGGGATAAAAACATAGTTATGTTATGTTTTTAGCATCATCATCCATTTAGAAGGTAAAAAGTAGCCAGCTTCAAACCTGTCAGCTCTGCAGCTGGTGTCGCTAATATCTAAATCTAGAGTAATAAGATTTTAAATAGCCAAGCAAGATCAGAGGATTTACAATAATAAGGAAAGCAACAGCGAATGCAATAATCATGACTTACTCTTTTCTGTGAGAGACTATTTGCAAGGTGACCCCCCAGCAGCAACACTTACACTGTATCATCTCATTACATCCTTGTTAATCAGAGCAAAAAAGCAACGGGGAATTTTCATGTTTTTCCATCGGGGGTGGCTCAGGCTTAAGATATCCTGGCTAAATTAGCCCCCCAACACCTTACACAGAGTGAAATGCAGAGCTGTTGCTGCTTGTAGAGAGGATTCTGGGTGCTCTTTGTGGGTATAAATAGCCCTGAGCAGCCGTTGTGATCTCATTTCATTCGCACACATCTCCGAGATGCTAATAACAGCTAGTGAATCAGAGAAACGGCAGGAGAAGAGTGAATCATGTTCCCTCATGATCCCCCACCTCAGTGTTGCCTTAAGAATCACCTCCATTTCACCTGCTTCTTAAACAGTTTTCCACTTCACAAATATTGCATTTTACATCTACACACAATCTCACTGCTACACATAGTAGCAAGACAGTATATTGTTTACAAGTTAGGTCATTTTCTGTGCAGGTATATCCATAGTGTCTTCACCAGATGTGTTTTACTAGCACTGTCAACATACAAGTCAGAGTCAGTTCATGAAGTATTAAGTACTCGTGCACTGACACCATATCCCTGTTCAACTAGAAGTTCTGTGAATTCCTGCTACAGTATACTCCTTTTAATTTCACTGAATTCCACCCCCACATCCCACAGTTATTTAGCACACTCTTCCTACAACAGTAGGCTGATCTGTGGTTGGTGCCATTTTCAGATTTGCATTTGCAGACTGAATTTATTCACATTAATTATCACATTACATTGACTTTATATTTGGCAGAATAAAAGACATCAGGATAAAGATATACAAAAATATGTATGCATAAAAACCTGTTGTCTGTGCATTGTTTGTTCTTCACCATAGGTATTATAGCTTCTGGTGTTGTCCAGGTACTGAACTCAAGTACTCCAGCATCTACTTTATATTATTGCTAGTCTTGGCTTCTTAAATGTTATCTTTTGCTTATAGTACCAACATATTTAGAAGGACTGTGCAGTGATTATCATTCACATCAGTCCATGTTGCCAGTGAGGCTCACAATCTAATTTTCCTATCTGACACTTTATTCAAGTCAATTACAGTAAATTAGCCTATTAATATGTCTCTTGGACTGTGGGAGGAGACTGGAGTACCCGGAGTAAACCGACACAAACAGGGAAAGAAGATATAATCTCCATGCAGATGTTGTCTTTTGGTCAAATTCAGTCATAAGATCCCAGCGCATTATGTACTATTGAGCTTCCATGCTGTTAGGTTTTCAAAGTTCAATACGTCATTGTAATTTTTTTCATTAGAAATATATGGGCATAATTTTTCCCAAAACATGGCATTATTTTTTTTATTTTCTTGATTATAATAAAAGAACTCAGTGCCATTAGAGTGCTAGTGACATTACTCTTACGTATATACGCATAAAGGAGAACTGTTTTATAGCTGAATTTAATGGGTAAATCCACCCACAATCTACGCTTTGACATATGATAGAAATTTTCAAGTAGATGGTATCTTTGTTAGCTTGTATTTCATCTTGCTATCTTCTTCTTTACCACTCAGTGGAAGGCTCTAACAAAAGCAAAATACTATTGGTTTGAATTGCTTAGAATAGCATGTCAGAGATTTCTTATTGTTCAGTTGTACTCTATAGGTTTGAAGGCTTGCTGTATTCTAGAACCTAATGGTGGACTCAAACAGACTGCATTGATGATAAATCAGAAGATCAATTTAGGATGAATTTATCCTTTAAAGAGGGCATCATTATGATAGGACACAAGGATTGAGTGTGTTTCTTATGCCTCTTGTACCGGACAGGTTCTCCTTATTACCTACTCCTTGTTCCACTGCACTTTAAGCGCTATGTCTTGCCCCCCATACCCTCTTCCACATTGATTATTGTTTTTTTAATACCTTTTTACCTCTTTCCCTTTACATATTGTGACAATTGGGGGTAGTTTAGCATCAAAGGTAGGAGCTTCCTGGATTTAACAGAGGTGTTTGTGGCGCTGGGTGCCAAATAAACAGCATATCAGGTAATAGCAATCCAAAAGAAATGGCTTTATTCAGCTTTTAAAAGTAAACAGGAACAAATATAACAAAACAGCCTAGCCCACACACAGGGCAATACCTCACTTCTTGAGCCCTGACTAATTTCTGGGGGTAAGAAGCTTTGCTGAGGTTTCTTCTCAGCAGTCTGGCTCACACTGAGCTTAACCAAGTCCGTTGTGGAATCCAGTCCTCTTGGGACAGACCACCTGTCTGTCTCCAACTGGTCCACCGTCCACCTGCTCCCTGCAGGTCATCATCAGCACACTCCTGCTGAGTGCACTCCCTCTGGAGTGAAGCCTCAGGTATGGGTGTGGTCAAGGTCCTTTTCAACAATGATTTTGGTCACTCTCCAGCGCCCTCTATGTTCATACCCTCACAATATGTATAAGCAGATCTTACAGGTGCATCTCAATAAATTAGAATATTTTTGAAACATTCATTCATTTCAGTAATTCAGTAATACAATTCATAATCAGAGTCTTCCATGATTGTGTGTCCTACTGAACCAGACTGAGGGACCATTTAAAGGCTTAGGAAACCTTGGCAGGTGACACACTGAATTTACAATATTGAACTTTTTTACAATATTCAAATTTTTAGATTTTGTTTTTCATTAGCTGTAATCTATAATCAACATTTACAGAAATAAAACACTTGAAATAGAACACTCTGTGTGTAAAGAATCTAGAAAATATAGGAGGTCACTTTTTTTTAATTCAATTACTGAAAGAAATAAATGTTTCAAAGATATTCTAATTTATTGAGATACACCTGTATCAATATAGCAGTTTTTCCTGTGATGTGCATGTACTGCTTTGCATTTTTGTATTGCTATTACGATTGTTTTGATGCTTTCTGTAATTTTTCATTGCTGTTGTATTTCAATAAATAGCTTTGAAACTGTCAGGGGTTAAATGCCCCCGGGATGGATGTCACCGTAATCCTAATTAAATTAATAACCAGTTTCGAGCGCTCGGGAAACAAGACGTACACACAGGTATCGTGTATGAATAGTTTCTGCTTTATTGCATAGACAATACAGTTTTAAAAGCAAACTCAGTTACATAATAGTCATGTGATCAATATACATATATGGTTTTTCCAGTTCCGTTATTAGACACATTTGTTCAGTTTCCCATCACCCCAGATGTTTCCTTGTTACCTTATCTAAATGTTCTCCTTATCTTTCCTGAGAATGGCAGATCGCTGAGAACAGCAGAACTGTTGATATTCTTTACAGACTCTGAGTCTGTATTCTATCTCTAAACTATGCAGGCTGTCTGCAGAACATTTCACCCTCTATGTATTCAGTGTATAGAATATAATACAAGTTATATTTTAACCCTTACAATTCCCCCATTTTAGGAATTTATTTTTAATCAAGTTCAATGAATACCTTCACACTCTGAGTGTGCCATCTATGATGGATTCTCCATTGAAGATGTTAAAAATAACATCCTATCTTACATATTGGTTAACTGTATTCCATTTCCTTCTCAGCGCTTCAACTTTCTTGCAATGTGAAGCGTGTATCCAGGTAGATTTTCCCTCCAACTTTACTGAGGTGGCAGTTGTCAGCAATATCTGGAAGGGGCCATCATATCTGGGTTCAAGAGATTTCCTGGAGTGTCTTTTCACGACTACCCAATCACCAGGCTGCAAGCTATGCGTTCCTGAGAAATCAGAAGGGTCTGGAATAGAAGAGAACACTTGTTTATGTGTTTCTTTCAGTTTTTGACACAAATCTTGTACATAGCTGGCAATGCTGTCATAGTTAAGCTGTAACGTCTGAGGGAAGTGCAATCCTGTTTTGGGTGCACTTCCAAACAATATTTCAAATGGTGACAACCCTGTCTTCCTGTTAGGAGTGGTTCTTACTGAGTAAAGGGCTAAAGATAGACACTCAGGCCAGGGCTTCCCTGTCTCTGCTATCGCTTTTTGGATCTTTAGCTTAAGGGTCCCGTTTAGTCTTTCAACTTTCCCAGAACTTTGGGGGTGATAGGGTGTGTGAAAAGCTTGTTCCACCCCCAAAGCTGACATGTACCTCTGTCATATTCAATCACCTTGGGCATTCCAAACCTACACACAAGCTCAGACATCAGTTTCTTGGCAGTTACTTGTGCAGTTGCTTTGCAGACAGGGTAGGCCTCAGGCCACCCTGAAAACAATTCTACACAGACCAACACATACTTGTATCTCCCAGATTTAGGCAACTGTATGTAATCTATCTGTATCCTCTGAAATGGGTACAGGGGTTTTGGTGTGCATTTTGCTGGAGTTTTAACTACCTGTCCTGGGTTGTGTAGAGCACATATGTGACATGCTTTTACGTGATTGCTAGCAGCTCTTCCAAAACCTGGGGCAAACCATAGCTTACCCACTAATGACTCCATGGCATTTCGAGAGGCATGCACCTTACCGTGGGCCAAGCCAGCCATCTGGGGGTAGACTGCTGCGGGCAGACATAATCGATCCCCCATTTTCCACATACCATCACCTTCTGTAGCACCTGCTTTCTTCCATCTTTCAGTTTCCACACTGGTAACCTTTGAGTACAGCCCTTTAGGGTCTGCTAGGTCAATGTCCATTTTGCTCACCTGGTTGGGACCCCCTTCTGGCCAGTAGTGCTGCAGCCTTGGCTGCTATGTCAGCTCTCTCTTTTCCACGGCTTTCAGGGTCCCTTCCTATTGCGTGAGCTCTGACTTTCACAATTGCCAGCTGCTTTGGGAGCAGTATGGCCTCCATCAGTCGACTTACCACATCTCCATTCTTAATTGGCTTGCCCTGGGCCGTTAGGAAGTTCCTTGACCTCCATATCGGACCATAATCATGCGCAATGCCAAAAGCATACCTGGAGTCAGTGTATATGTTGGCTGTTCTACCTTTGGCTATCTTACAAGCCTCCACAAGGGCTTTGAGCTCAGCTTCTTGGGCTGACATGTGTGGTGGAAGAGCCTCTTGGGCTATGATGTCATGTTCAGTGACTACAGCATACCCTGTAACAAATTTGCCTTCATCTGTCAGATACCTTGAGCCGTCCATAAACATCTCATAATCAGGATTTTGTAATGGCACATCCATGACATGGTCAAATCCCACTGTTTCCTGCGACATAAGAGCCACGCAATCATGCTCATGCTGGCTGTCAAACAGTTCCTCTTCAGAGAGAGAGTTTAAAAATAACTCATCTTCCACTCCCCCTTTTGAATCATGAACTCCTACAGAAGAAGAAGAGTTGCAGGATTCAAAGTTAAACAGCGTTGAAAAGAGATGTTTGAGGAGGACTGCAGAGCAAATTCCATTTTGCTCTGCCGTGCCAAAGAAAGGTGACGTCTGTCTACCTGTGTGAGTATAGCATGGATGTCATGAGGTGTATACACAACCAATAAATGATCTAGGACATGTCTGAGCTCTTATCAAGCAACGCTTGTACTGAGAGGACAACCCGCACACAGGAGGGGGTCCCCCCTGGCTACAGCATCTAACCGTGAGCTGTAATAGGCCACCGGGCATTTCTTATCCCCGTGTTGTTGTGTGAGAACTGCAGTTGCATGACCCATCATCTCAGTCACGTAGAGCTGAAAAGGTTTCTGATAGTCAGGTAGGCCTAGGGCTGGAGCACTGACTATCTGCAACTTCAGCTGGTAAAACGCATCCAAGGCCTCAGGTGTGAGGCTGAATGGTTTTGAGGAGAGGCAATCATACAGAGGTTGCATGGTCAGAGATGCAGATCTGATCCATGGCCTACAGTAGGATACTAATCCCAAAAAGGTACGTAGCCGAGCATGAGAGGTTGGCACCTGCAGGTCCCTCACCACCTTGGTCCTCTCATCTGACAGGTGCTTGGTACCCTGGCCGAGACAGTGTCCCAGAAACAACACTTTTTGTTTGCAAAATTGCAACTTGTCCTTGCTGGCCTTGCAGCCGTTCTGGCAGAGGAAACACAACAGGCTGATGGTCGCTGCTTCACAGGTTGATTTGTCTGGAGCACAAAGAAGAAGGTCATCAACATATTATAACAAAACATCATCATCATGTGGTGGATACCAAGTACTCATGATTAATGTAAGACATCTTGTGAATTGGTTAGGACTGTTTTGCGCCCCTTGTGGTAGTACTGTCCAAGTGTACTGTTTTCCCCTAATTGTGAATGCAAACAAATACTGGCAATCGGGGTGCAAAGGTACGGAAAAAAAAAAAAAAGAAAAAAAAAAGAAAAAAAAAACATTGCAAAAATCTACAGCGCTGTAATAAGTGGTTCCAGTAGGGACAGCTGATAACAGGGTATGTGGATTGGGCACTACAGGTGTTTCAAGTAATGTCACTTTGTTTAATTCCCTGAGATCGTGAACCATACGATACGTGTCTGGTTCTCCCTTACTTCAGGTGATAACAGGTGACAATAAATTCACATAACATAGTACAAGACATAATTTCATATGTTTGAGTATTTTCTTGAATATTATACACATATATATTACACAATATTATACACATATATATTGTCATTGTACCTTACTTTCCATTTAACCTTAGGCTAACACTTTTATCAGAATATTTTCCCTTTGGGCATAAATAGTCATCATACACAGGCTGCGGACCTCGGAGGCCCAAAGCCAAGTTTCACTTTGTAATAATTGACATGTAACATTATTGGGTAACACAGCATCATGTTCAGCTTGTGATTTTCTGCGTGTCCATCACATCAGATACAACGTCCTTGGAGCTACTTGGCAGTCAATTAATGTTTTGGTTATAATAATAATAATAATAATAATAATAATAATAGTCCTTTAATAGTCCCACAATGGGGAAATTCAGTGTGTTACAGCAGCAAAGATAAGATAAGCAGATACAAATACAAATACAACATGTACAGGAATGTTCCAAGGTGAGAGGCATTACATTAATAGCAGACAGACAGATAGGAAGTAGCAGGGGGGGGGGGATTTAACAGGCAGAGAGATATTTCAGTTCTCTGTATGTAATGATCTCCGCTTAGGTCGGTGTTGGTTGTACAGCCTAACCGCGGTGGGGAGGAAAGACTTCCGATAGCGCTCCTTCTAGTACAGTTTTTCTCTTTGCACTATATCAGATTCTCTGAATATTTTGTTAAAGTAAGTAATATTTCATACAGAACTGGGAGATAAGATGGGTTATATTAAACAATAATACTGAGAAGGGTGATGTCTCCCTTCAAGCCTGATTCTCGGAGTGTGGTGGGGGTGATTCATTATTTCCTGAACTATCATCCCCTTTGACCTTCCTTCTTGGAGCTCTGCACTGCCTTTTTCTATTCTATTGCTTCCTTTTATCAGGGCATATATATCTCTTTGCAACTTATTATCTTGAATCAATCCCGCATGATCTAATCTCCACTGATCCCAACATTTACTGTCTATCATCCCAGTCTTGTGTATCCCTGCTCTTTTTAGGATTGTTTTTACCTGTATGGCTGTTTCTCTCCCTTCCCCTATTTCTATTAGTTCAAATGGGGTGTACCATATCTTAGAGGGTCCCATCCCCATCTTGGCTGGTAGCTAATCAGCCAGTGAGCTTCTCACTCCTCTAGGGCAACCTTTGAGACAATAGAGGGTCACTTATGACTACTTTAGTGAGAACTCCCAAACAGACTCTTCTGTTTTCTATGAACTACTTGTGCAAGTTCAGGAGTAGTGCTCAGGGCAATGCCTCAATTGGCTTCCACAGACTCAACTTTCTGTCTGTGTCCCCTTACCAAAACACTCCTAAATCACTGCACGCACCTCGCGCGGATTCTACTAAGTCCTTCGTGCTACTACTCAGGTCCCATTCGACCTTGACCGTCCAGGCACGGCTGGAGGCTAGTGTTCCAAAACAAGGACTTTTCAATCACTCAGTGCTTCTCAGTTCCGAACCTTGTCCGCAACTCTAGGGGTTAAAAACAGAGAACTCTTCCCCGTTTCTTGCAGCCTTATATATCTTATAACACAGGTAAGATACAAACATCAATAGGAAGGTAAGACAGACAGCAAAGAAAGCAATTTCTACATCCTACATCATTTACAGGTGACATGTCCCTTATTAGGTTCTTCCGTACTATTTAATTGGCATCGAGATGTCATATAAACATGCAGCAGCTTACCTCACTCATCGATACAGAGTATAGACACACAGGAGCTCAGATATACTAATTGGCAAGATAAGGTCTTACCTCACAGTACTGTTTTTATCTATCTGAGTTCCTCTGGTCCCGTCCTCAAGTCGATCGGTGAGTGGGTCGGCACTCTATCGGCTGCACATCAGACGATCTCAAGCCCCACGTTGGTTAGCCAATTTCTGTCAAGGGTTAAGTGCCCCCGGGATGGATGTCACCGTAATCCTAATTAAATTAATAACCAGTTTTGAGCGCTCAGGAAACAAGACGTACACACAGGTATTGTGTATGAATAGTTTCTGCTTTATTGCGTAGACAATACAGTTTTAAAAGCAAACTCAGTTACATAATAGTCATGTGATCAATATACATATATGGTTTTTCCAGTTCCGTTGCAGGCTGTCTGCAGAACATTTCACCCTCTGTGTATTCAGTGTATAGAATATAATACAAGCTATATTTTAACCCTTACAAAACTAAAGAGGGCATCATATAAAACAATCCAAGCAGCACCAGAGGAGTAAAAATTGGGCCTCCATCAGCTCAATAATCACCAAACCAGCACCAGGTAAAAAATAAAATTTAATTTCTACTCAAGATAGTTAAAAATGGCCAAAAATTGTGGTATACTAAATACACACAATGAAAAAGGAGAAATAATATACACAAGATCAACTTTCCAATAATGGTAAGAGTGTAACATCATACAAGGCTAAGTAAAAGCTTTCCATTTTTTGCACCTTCAGCTGCCAATAATTTCACGTGCTGGACATTTATAGAGCTAAATGGACAGCATTATTGGAAAGCATCTTTCATGATCTTGGATGTATTATTTCTACACTTGTGTGTTTTAGTACCCCTCTGTTTTGGCTATTTTAATTGTAAAGTTAAATTTTAACTTTTCACATCTAAAGAGGACCTGACAGCTCTCTTGTCATGTCTTTTTTAGTAAATGCTTGTATTTCCTATATATTCTTATATAAATTTGGAGCATTTTTCTTAGAAATCTGCATTATGCCATTGTTCTTGTTCTTCCTCTTTGAAATATATGATTTAATTGACAATTTTTCACCCTGTCAATAGGACGCATGGATACACTAACTGACAAGGGGATTAATAACACCCTCATCTTAGAATCTCTAGCACCACTCTACACAACTCCTGATGAAAGGCGCGATAGGGCTTGTAGGAGTACAGTACCACTGTTCTTGTGCACTGGGACTTTTTGTACGCTGGGAGAGCAGTGGCAAAGTTTACAGGCTGGGGGCACAGCAGCAAAGGAAGGAAGATTGGAAGTGGAGCCGCGCTGCTCTCCCGATAATAATCCTCATCATTCAGGAGAGCGGCAGCCGCCAGAAGTCAGCAAGGATGCTGCTTTAACCGTGAATCTGCCCTTTTGTGTACGCCTCTGATTTTAGAAGACTACTATGGATCTCAAGAGGTGTGCTTAATATGGTGCTTAATGACTGATAATCAAGATTGGTTCCATGACCATGAAAATGTAGTGTAATCTACTGGCATCATGTTATACATCTGGAGGAGCTGAGTGAATTGATATATAGATGTAGATATAGGATGCAGTATAACTGGTATCTAACGAAGTGCTAAGATAGATGACTTTGGACACAAAGAAACACTGTACCTTTATCAACCAAGATATAATGGTCATTGACATTTAATATGCCTTATTTTTCAGAGGCTGTGAAAGTATCTTAAAGCCATTCTTTTACCTGTGTGGTCAACTGTTAAGCTCCCGGTGGCACTATCACTCACACTGCCACTCAGGGATGCCACGTGCTGCAGACAGAGATGTTATTGTTAAACACAGAATATTTTAAGAAGCCAATTATACTGGTTACATGGCACTTATGTACTAACAATTTAGTAAGTGCTTCAACTGTTCTGTGGTGTCTTTCTGACAGAGCGAGATAGGGGTGGGGGAAGAGAGTGAGAGGAAAAGACAGACACTCTGTAATAATATAGGAGAAGGAAAATTAAATAGAGAAAATAATTGCAAGTGAAATGGAGGCAAGACACACTGAAATAAAGGTTTTCTAGAGACGCCTGGACAGAAACACAGTCAGCCTAGATGAATAGAGAAATTGAGAAATGTAACATGAAAGAGTCCAATAAATATGTGAAAAATCAAAGCTGGAAAGACATTGGGGGAAGGAAAAAGGAATTTGGATTTTTGCAAACAAAGAACACGGTATAGAAAAGTGGGTCACAGAAAACAGTAGAAATAGATGATACAGATAAAGAGCAAGATGAAGAGAAAAAAAACGAGTATTTCAGAATATAAAGATATTATAAAGATAAAATGGGATACTGTCTGGGTGAGAGAGAACAACAATGTGAAAACTAGGACCTGCACTAAGGGTGCTTGGGTTCAATGTTTTTTTGCAATTTGACCATAGTGTACTCATGTACTCATCTAAGAAATTGGTTGTCACAGAGGCCAATGTGAGTCCAATCATCATACATTGCTGCAGAATATACCAGCTATATATATTGAATGGTCAGTCCCTAGAGACACTGCTATTAGTTCTATGTAATAAAGCTTCCCATCAGTCTCTACCTTCTATCCTTTTGCTACATTATCAGTGACACATAAGGTTTATGTTAATACTAAAGCCAAAAAATGGTGTTCTGTATAACCATTCAGTGAAAGACAGGTAAAATGTCTTTTGTCATAAAACCTGCTTCAGAAGCCTGGCATTGTGCTGTGACTTAACACCTCGGCTGCCCTTCTGTCTATGAAGTCTGGCTGATAGCACACATATCATTAGCTGGCAGAGAGCTTTTGTGAGAGGCGAATGCAGCTTTCTATTCTGCTGCTCAGTGACAAATGATACAATAGAGAAGCTTTGGTAGAGCAGGGTCCTAATGGGATCCTATGTATGTAGAATGTCAGTGCCGCAGGGCTGGCTTCCTGCTACAAATCATTGCCATCAGATTTGCATAGAGCATTTTACTTGTCTTTCCTCTCGAGTAATCTCATTTTTCTCCTGCTGCCTTCGCATGTGAAGCCCTCCCTCCCATTCTCTGTCTCTCTTAGCTACTCTTAGCAAAGTATATGTGCCATTTTCTCTCCATGCAAGTTTGCGTTATGAAATCTTTAAATGTCTGTTTCTGTCCACCTCTCTATGCATTACCTCTAAGATTTGCCTCTGTCATCATCCATTGTGGTTTGGTCTCTTCCTCTTATCTGACCTACCTTCCCTCCTATGCAATAGTTCTCCTTCACCACTTGTTTCTCATTGAACATCTTGCGCTAGGTTCACACCTGCGTTCGGGTTTCCGTTCGGGGGACCGCCACAAACGGAAGCCTAATCCGCTTAAAAAAGTGGTTACCCACAGAAACCCGCAGACCCCATAGACTATAATGCATGCAGCGCTTTTCTTTCTACATTTTTTAAACGGGTTTGGGGATGAAAACCCCAAACGTGTACCAGGCAAGGGTGTGAACCCAGTCTTAGCCACCAATTGTCTTATATGCAAGTGAATGAGTAGCTTGTGAAAATAGTCTAACAAATTTATGAAAATGGGTGCAAATAAAGAAGATGAGGTGTCAAAATTTTAAAAAAATTCAGGACATTGCTTTTTTTTTCGAACCTGTAGCAGAACAAATAATACCTGGGCTCAGATGGATTGCTTTTTACTGTCTCTCTCCACTGTATCTATATGTGCTATGCTGTTTTATATAAGGTTGTAATCATAGTGTAATGTGTTATCGTTGCCTCCAGTCATCTAAGGTGTTGTAGTGTACATATATTTTATCTGCCGTTTCTTTCCCTGGAGGTGTCGCTAGGTTTTCCTTCGAACAGGAAAGATTCAGTTTGCTGTTCTATCCGTGCCCCTCTAGTTTAACTAACTGCTTTCTTATTCCTTATTTTTTCTTTTACTATTCCAAAATAACCTTCTGGTCTCAATAACAAGTGCTAGATTCTATAGCATGCTTGGCCATGTTCTATATATGTATGTAGATTTATATGAGCTTTTATGATGTTCTTGTCTGTATTGAGTCTCCCTGTCCTTCTCCTATTACATTTGCATGTCTCACCATTTGTATGACACATGCCTTAGAAGGGAAAATACGCTGATAATATAATGAGGTCATTATCATCTACTTGCTCTCAGAATGAAGGTCTCAGAGGAAAAGCAATTAAATGTGTATAATAAAGTAAGAGTGTATGTAAATCATAAATCAGCAGATAAATTAAGCCCTGCTCTGTAATTGTAAGAAGAAGAAGCGTCTCTTGTTGCCCAATTTAAAACCACACCCTCAAAGTCATATCTAGTTCTAGTTTACTGCCACATTATGTTCTGTAAGGGTATGTTCACACAGCAGAATTTGCACAAGTGTAAAAATTCAGCTTCAATGACTTGAAGCAGAATTTTTCTGCTTGACCAAATTCCTCTGCTGAATCCGTCACAGAAGTTGCAAATTCTGCATCACTTCCCGTTTCCTGTTCACTTCAATGGGAGTTATCAGGTAGAATCTGCCTGAAGATCAGGCAGCAGCGGAATTTGGACAAGCAGAAAAGTTCAGCTTCAAATTCCTGCAACTGAATTTTTCAGTTTGTTTCTGTTGTGTCAACATACCCTTACATGGATATTAGCTCTTGCACAGTGAGATCTCTTGCAAGAGTTGGTGTGCTCTGAATAATAGCATTACTCTAATTTTAATAACCCTCTTTTTAGGCTAAGGCCCCACATAGAAAAACGCAGCTAAAAAATACTGAGGGAAAAAAAAAGCTGTAAAAACGCATTGTGTTTTTGCTGCATATTTATGTGCTTTTTTTCCTTCCTCTATTAAATCTCTAGGGGACTTGCTTGTGATTCCACAGCTAAAATTAACATACTGCGTTTTTCAAAAAACTAACTAAATTCTCATTTACTTTGCTGGTACTGTAAAACACAGTGTTTTTGTACTACTATGTTTACACAATGTGGGGCCTTACTTTTAGCTACACTATGACCTGGCTACTGGAAAATTTGCTTGTTCACAGACAAATCCTGTAGTATAATTCAATACAAAAAAAACTCTCACTTGTTTTATGTGTCTAAGGTATATACTACATTTTGGCCGGGGCCCAACATAGTGTAAATGCAGCGAAAAGTATATAGGTATAATTGAAGCAGTAAGTCTGCAGAGGAAAATTGTGGACTTTCTGTGAAAAGCGCTGTGGGAAAAACCACGATGCGCTTCCGTCATGGTTTTTCCTGCAGCGCTTTTTGTCTGTGACTCACTAAAGCCTTAGCCTTAGGGTGGTCCCCTGTTACCACATTTAGGCTAAGGCCCCACATAGCGAGCTGCTAAAATACATTGCGTATTTTTTTTCTGCAGCGTGTGGATGGTATTAGCCACTTTGCAGGTACTGTAATACGTGGCATTTTTTATCATGGCATTTCCGCCGCGTATTCACAACGCAGGGCTCTGGCCTTAAGGAGCATATTGTCATTAAAATCTTTTCACATATGTTTGATATTTGAAGCATATTTGTCATCTTATGTGGACACAGGCCGGATTCACACTTTTTTGTAGATTTTTTTTTGCCAAAAAACAGCGTGGCTTTTTTTTTTTTTACTTTGTGTTTTTTTTTCCCATTTGATATTTTTTTTTTCAAAGTGCAGCATGCTCTATCTGGTGTTTTTTGTTCATGTGTGTTCCTATTAATTTCAGTATAGAAAAAATGAACGCCAGTAAAAATGCATGTGTGCTTTTAACACTTCTATGTAGCCAGTTTCTGGTTTAGATCTACTACTCTGTTGTACAAGCTACACTGTTATTTTTTTTGCCTAAAGGGACTATTTGATTGTGCTCTGCAAACCTCTTATCAATAAACTCATAGGTGGGGGTTTATTATGTATTCTGCACCACATTCTGGCATATGCTATATTTGTGCTAAATTGGAGACTCAACACTTTTCAAAAGTAGCACAATGAAATATGCAAGGTTAACTAGAAGGGATGGTCCCATTCTTGGTCTGACATACGTATTATTAGTTACAACAGACATTGACGCATGTCATAGTTCAAATTATAGCACGTGTAGATTTCTGCCTTCACAAAAGCCCAAGAAATGTCAAATTTATTAAGAGGCATGCACTAGTGTAAGGCCTCTGGCATATGAACGTACAATTGCAATTGAACAATTGCAGATCCACAATAGCGGATCAAAGTACGGACTCATACATTTCAATGGGCCCATACACACAGCTGTAGTTTTTGAGGAGCAGGTCCTATATCTGTCTGTAACTGCAGCTCTGTCAATTCATTTGGACCCGGAGACTACACATGGTCGTCTGCAGGAGGCCTTAATAAATCTCCTACATGATCTCGTCGCTGGGAGGCAGGGACTCCTAGCGTCATAGATAACTAGGATGCTAGGAGTCCTGCTCCCAGCATGAAATTCAAGCCAGTACATCTGGCTAGCACACGGGCTGTGTTTCACAGGTGAAACACGGTTGTGTGCTGCTGCCCTAAGGCTAGTTACAGACGACCATGTGTATTTTGCGGTCAGCAAACTAGTAATTAGTGTTCAGTTTTTGCGGACAGAGTGTCTTCAGTGTGTGTTCAGTGTTTCTTCAGCATCAGTGAAGTATGTTCGCAGAAACGGACAGTGTCTTTAGTGTGCCATCAGTGTGTGATCCTAGTTCGTGGATCCACCATAAAAAAACCCCAAAAAAAACAGACATCTAATGATATCACTAGCTTGTCCGTGAAAACAGATGGCACACTAATGACACATGGAGTACATCAGTGTGCCCTCCTAGGTTTTTAGTCTCCCATAGGCTTCTAAGGGCGAGTCCGTTCCGCAAAAACTGAACAGAATAGGACATATTCTATCTGATGTGGTGCGGAATCACGGCTTGCACACTGATCAGTGAAAAACATGGTCGTGTGCATGTACCCATAGAAATGAATGGGTCAATGTGCTATCCGTGAAAAACAAGGATTGCATATGGATCATCTGCAGGGGCCTAAAAGGTAAACCTTTGCTGGACTTTTACTTATATACAGAATAAAATTTACTGTAATTCTCTAAAATACTGTCGTGAAAAATTAAGGGCAACAAAAATTGTTTTTCTATTTTTTAGCAAAGGTGTGGACATCTTTCAAACAATATATAAAGAGATGTGATGTCATTGAACAAAAAAACACAAAACATCAATTTTGCAGACATTTTTGGTTTGCTGCTTGTCTGGATATAGACACTGAGCTCTCTGAAGTTGTCACATAGGAGGTTACAGATGCCTGAAAAGGGATTTAAAAGAAATAAATCAATTTTACATAATCTACAAGTAGACAAGATTTCACTACAGAAAATTTGCACTGGCTCAGGCCATCCCAGAAAGTTGAAAAAATTCTCAAAGGAACTTAAAAATGTCATCATAGGACCTAAAGATAGCTCTTTAGAACTAAGTGCATGAGTCTACCTCCATGTCTACTAACTCCATGTCTGCCAGTATCAATGGAGCCATGAGCATTATGAAAATTCAATTGTGAAAGAAAACCTTATAAACCCTAATACATTTTATTAACTTATAATGGGTTTACTAGGCTTTTATCAGGTTTCCATGTTTTTCTTTTGGCAAAAGTAGCATAGTAGTATTCTTGCAGTCAAAAAGTAACACAAACCATAGGTAAACAAAGAATAGTGCTTTAAATAGAACCTTAATAGTGTTAGTGAACTATGCTTGGGCACTTTCAGCAGTACCATGTAAACAGATATCATCATCAATTACATGTTTTATTAACTCAGTATGAAGCATTCACAATTGACAGTTGCAAGTTACTGATGACATACTATCGATCTTTCAATGCAGAAGTGGGAACTTAATGAATGCATAACATTTCTCACCTTCCTAGACTGTTGTATGGTCTCCCCATGGGAAAGACAAGTGCTATGTCTACATACTGTGTAATATTTACAGCTATAGTTATAGCTAAACCTTGAGACATTTAGCAAATTAATGATATATAATTATTAATAATTTAATCAGCAATAACTCTTTGAATATAATCAAGAGTTTACTGGAGATCTTAGAAAAGGGGTAGCATAACACCTTGTATATGACAATATTAAAGGGGTTATCAACATTCTAATATTGATGGCCTATCTTTAGGAAAGGTCATTAATAATAGATTTGTGAGAGTCTTCCACTCGGGACCCCCGCAGATAAGTTTTTACCAAGCGGCTACCAGTAATGTTTACCTGCCAGGAGCTGTGCTGCTCACCCGTCTACAAAGTGTACCAATGTCTTTAGGTACTGCAGTGCTGCCCTATATTCTTAAGTTCCTGGCATGTAAGCAATACTAGGAGTGGTACTTCCTGCTTATCTGCAAGGGTCCTGGATGCCAGACCTTCACAGATCTAATATTGATGGCCAGGCTTGGACTGGCCCACAGGTGAACAGATGAGTCCCTTGGTGGGTCCCTGATTCAGGTGGGCCCCAGCTTACCCTGGTATGGCATAGTATACTCATTGAGCTTCATACAGATACTCATCCTACATAATCTCAAACTATGTGTCATTACAATATACTTGGTAGATTTAACAAACTACCAGCTTACTTCTACATACTGTAGACACACTAGGTGGCAGAGATGACATCTAGGTGCAGAGTCAGGCCAAACAGTATCCTTTCTCCATGGGCCCCGATAGCCATTCATCTTGCAGCATTTTACTGCTGCCTGAGGTCTGCTGCTGTCTGAGCACATATTCCCAGCTCATAGAGCTAAGAGATTCATAGTTCAAGGCAAAAGCCATGCAGAAGGCTACTGACAGGGCCCCTGGATAGAAACAAGAAAAGGCGAGACAGCAAGCCACTACTGAAAACAGAAATTCATGTTAGTGACATTCAGAGACGTAACTTGAAAGTACTGGGCCTGAGGCAGAATCTCTAATGGGACCCTACCTACCTTGTTCCATTCAGGACTGTGGTATATTTTATGTGAAAGAGGGACTTTTAGGGCTCCCCTGAGGTCCAGGGCCCAGTAGTGTATGCTACTGCCTCACCCCCTATAGCTACACCCCTGGCAATATTATAGGACTTGAAATTTGTTTAATGGAAACAAGTGTCAGGTAATATTCGCATGAAGCTGTACACTGGGCCCCCACAATGAATTTTAGTGGTGGTTCCTAGGCACCCCAGTTTGACTAAGGATAGGCTATCAAAATTAGAAAATGGATGACCCATTTATGGCTGATATTATCTTGCACTTAGTAAACCTACATTGAATCCAACATATATTTCTCCAAGGCTGACAATTAATGGACTGTCCTTAAGGAGGTTTTTCCTGCAGCGCTTTTCACAGAAAGTTGGTAGAGTTTTCCTCTGCAGACATTCTGCATCAATTATACAGATACGGAAACCGCCGGCGTTTCCGTAGGTATAATTGACACGCTGCGATTTACAAAACACAACTGTTTTTGAAAGTACAGCATTACAGATATTTTTCTGCAATGTGTGTATGGGATTAGCCAGAATCCCATCCACTTTGCAGGTACTGTAAAACGCCGCGTTTTTTGCGGCGCTTACGCTACTTGGGACCCCCTTTTAAGATGGATAATTAAAAGGGTTGCCCAGGATAAAATTTTGTTTCAAAATTAGACCGGGGGAAGTAGAAAAAAAAAAAAAAAAAAAAACCAGTCATCTGTCCCATGTGCTCCGGTGCCTCCCATTGTGGTCCGATGCTGCTGCTGCAATGTTTTCTTTCGGCGAATGTTCCTGCCTCACGTGACCGCTGTGGCTAATCAGCAGCCTCGGCAAAGGACATGGGACGTCATTACCTGTGATGTCCCCGGGTCCATTCCTTTTCAGTCAGCTGCATTAGTGGAAGTGACCCAGGATGTCACAGCCGGCAAGGAGTTCTGGCGCAAAAAGACATTAGTGCAGCCGGAGGCTGAGAACTTCATAAACTGTGTTGTGGCCCAGGTGCTCTATTGCACTGCAGAGTGTACAGAGTGAAACACACATTAGAGTGCTGGGTAGTGTGGCCTGGGGCTATTATACACATGGCTGGTTTTAGCTTTCATTGATTTACTTATTTATTGGTGTATTTGTTTGATTTATGGTATAATGGGATAATTTGAATTTTTGTGGGTTTATTACTGTATTAGGCTATTTATATTTATTTTTTTGAGTATTATGGATGATTTAATTATTTATCATGTTTATACGTACATTTATGTACTTTTGATTTTATTTGGTAATTTATTGATGAATATTGGTTACATATTGCCCATTTGTGCCACACTGTCCTTTTTGTTTGGTGTTTTTAAATTTTTAATTGTTTTTAAATTGTGTAACACCTTGGATGAATTAATAAAGATTAATAAAGGTACTTATTGATTATTAATTTTGGAGTTACTTATTGATTATCGAATATTTATTGGGCATTTGAGTTGTTGGATTTTGGGGTCCTGGGTTTTTGCAGAGATTATATTATACTGTGAGACTGATTACCTTTTGTTGCTGATTTAAAGTGCACAAAGTCATCTGCTTCCAGCTCTGTATGGTCTATTAATATCAGCTGAAGTTTACAGGGCCCAGGTGTCAGACTGATAGAACAATAATTGTCAATCTTGGAGAACCAGGATGACTACCACAATAAAACAGGCACTAAAATCACTAGTGTACGGCCAGCTTTAGACAGGCATAAATGTTTATTTAGACTTTTTGTGACACAAATAACTTGTACTGACTAAAGGCAAATATATGGAAAAGGTAGACTTTCATGTTGAATTTTTGCAGTCGTTGTCAGAAGCAGTCATTGACAATACATGAGAAATGTTCACCTCTTTGGATTCTCAAATACAGGGTTGGATGGGTCTTTAAACATCTTCCCAACCCCATCAGCACTAGCCCTGTAAAGCTAAGGCCCCACATAGCAAGTCACAGCCAAAATGCTCTGTGGGAAAAACTGTGGCGGAAACGCATCACGGTTTTTCCTGCAGCACTTTTCACAAAGTCTGCAGAGTTTTAAATTATACTGTACCTATATGGAACACACCAGTATTTCCGTAGGTATAATTGACATGCTATGGTTTACAAAAACACAACAATTTTTGAAATTGCAGCATGTCCGCTGCAGATATTTTATTATCCACTTTGCAGGTACTGTAAAGAGCCACAGCTTTTGCGGCAGCGTTTCCGCTACGGCCAAATCACGCATTTAAACTACGTGACGCCCTGGCCTTAAAGTCATGCAGTGATGCAGAGATTGATCTGCCAGTGGTCACTGTTCTGGATCTATTAAAGCCAAGACAGTATGAGTATCCCTCAGGAGTGTTTTTATGTAACAGGAATATTTCTTATATACACCAGTCAGCAATAACATTAATAATGTCCCAATATACCTCAAAGACAAAAGTTGGCCGTGCCCACATTATTGTCTAAAAATCTGTATTTTACACCTGTGCTACCACCACATTTGTCATGTCGTCACAACTTGACCCTTGTGAAAGATTCTTGCACATGACCATTTTTCCTACTTCCAACATGTGAACTTACTGTTGAGCAGCTGTCTAAAATATCACAACCCATGACAGGTGCCATAATGACCTGATAAATAAATGTTAAGGCTGACAGATGTGTAGCTAATGAAATATTTTTTTGTCTTCTTGGTGGCATGAAACGAACTTTTAATGTTTGCATAGATTTTGATTCCATTGTGCTGAATAACATGCTAAAAAGTTAAGCAAATATAATAAACTATTCAATTTCCTAAAATCTACTCTTCTTTTAGAAGCTACAATATTAAAGGGGTTGTCTGAGATAAAATAGGAATTAACCCTTAAACTAAACCCCCACCCCCTCCTAACTTTTAATTTACTTCTATTAAAAAAAAAATCTATAATTACCCATATCCCTTTCTGATAATCCGTTGACATTCCGCTTCCCCACTTCCAAAATGGAACGCCACCAGTACTCTCCCCCCCAACCCCATCAATACTCACGTGTCTTCCTGTCTGGGAACTGCTCCTCCCCTCTTCCTCTCAGCAAGCGCTTGTGCAGTCTACAGGTGCCTCTACTCCATCTCAGGCGTCACAGGTACTTCCGGTCTGTGCACAGGCTAGGAGCGTTTCCAGCTTGCGCACAGTGAAGGAGAAAGGAGGAGCTGTCTCCCAGAGAGGAAGATAGGTAAGTATGATGTGATGGGGGGGCTAGTAGTGGGCGGGATAGCTTAGCTAGGGAGAAGAGAGGGGGTGTAACGGAGTGAGAGAGGAGGGGGGCAGTGAGAGGGAGGTAGTGTGGAAGGTACACAGGAAGCTACACAGCAGGAAGTTACACCATGTAAACAAATGCAGAGGATGCCAGGAGCTCCCACAGACAACCAGAAATCACTCAAAACATTGCTAAAGGTATGTGGGTGTACTTATTAACCCATTACTAGCACGAACAGACCTTTTTTTAAAAAAAAGATTTTTTTGCCTGGAAAACCCTTTTAATAAGAGTGTGGAGAGCAGGTACAGAGATATCAAATGCTGTCAGCAATATACAAATGCTAAGGAGTAGACCTGTCAGTAAAAAGTAATAAGTACTAACAAATCCATGGTCCAGCTCTGGGCAGTCCTTCTTAGCAGCCATGACGTTATAAGCTGGTGGCAAATATGAATATGTGCAACCAGTCCTTTTACTAGATGTGTGCCCTCAACTGGTCGCCTGCGTTGTTACTAAGCAATGGTTAAAAGACATACAGTATTCAGGCCACTGCGCAGCAACCAGTTTAGCTAATAAATTATTCATTAGGGTGCCTGAGAAATTCTGTTACTGCAGTTTCCCTATAAAGTACCCATTTGTATGAGGGATCTGGCCCCTTGGACAATTACAATATCTGATAGAAATGAAAAATGTGCTAGATAGAGGATAGGTTCCGACTGCAAAAAAGCATTTTTAGAACTGATAGTTTGATATTTTGCAGTTTCTTTTCCATTTTATGTCCATTACCCTGTGCTGATTATTACTGCAGAAGGGGTGTTGAACTTTTTCCTGACAGGGTTAATTCATTAAACAAAAACTATTATCAAAAAGATGCACATTTTGGCACATGCCAAAAATTGTGTCTTTTTACCCTTTTACAATGCTGTTCATGGTTGATTCGCTTTTCACTTCTGTGAAAAGCAGATCAACTTTTTTTTTTTGTTTCATTTTCTATGTTATGTATGTCTCTGGGTCTGTCAATAAAGGATGTCATCCGTTTCTTTTCATTGCTGTGATGCATCCATGAAAAAAACAGGATGTGCTAGACTGTCAGGAACGCCCTTCTGACGATGGGGCACAGAACTACCAGAACCGATATCTCCAGCCCCGGGCCACATAGCGGGAAAGCACACTGCTTTCTAGCGGTATGTAAAGCAGCATATACATGAGGACATGAAAGGTCCTCTTTAAGTTTTGTCTTAAGCAAGTAATAGGCATGCTCAATCATGTTGGGATCTGGTGATTGACTCGGCCATTGCAAAATATTCCACTTCTTTGCCTCAAAAACTCCTGGGTTGCTTTCGAAGTATGTTTTGGGTCATTGCCCATCTGTACTGTGAAGCGTCGTCCAATTAACCTTGTTGCATTTGGTTGAATCTGAGCAGAAAGTATAACCTTGTACACTTCAGAATTCATCCAGCTGCATCTGTCTTGTCACATCATCAATAAACTCTAGTGACTCAGTGCCATTGGAAGCCATGCATGCACATGTTATTACACTGCCTCTATCATGCTTTACAGAGTATGCGGTGTGCTTTGGATCATGAGCCATCCCAAGCCTTCTCTATACTTTCTTCTTCCATCATTCTGTTACAGGTTGATCTTTGATCTGTCCAAAGAATTCCAGAAGTGGGCTGACGACTTTAGATTTCTGTTGTTGGCAAAGTCTAATCTGGTCTTTCTATTTTTGAGCCTGATTAATGTTATGCACCTTTTGGTGAACTCTCTGTATTTGTTCTCATGAAGTCTTCACTTTATTGTAGACTTAAATATTGATACACCTACTTCCTGGAGAGTGTTATTCACTTGGGTGAATATTGTTAAGGGGTTTTTCTTCACCATGGAAAGGATTCTGCAAACATCTACCACTATTGTCTTCTGTCGATGTCCAGGCCTTTTTGAGTTCCTGAGCTCAACTGTCCGCTCTTTTTTTTTTTTTTTTACCAGAATGTATTAAACTGTTGATGTGGCCACTCCTAACTTTTCTGCTATCTCTCTGATAGATTTCTTCTTTTTTTCAGACTAATTGATGGTTTGTTTCATTGAGAGCTCCTTTGACAGTATGTTGTGGGTCCACAGCAACAGCTTCCAAATGCAAATGCCAAACCTGGAAACAACTCCAGACCTTTTATCTTCTCAATTGATGATGGATTAACAATGTAATAGTCCATGCAGTCCATTAGAAAGCTTTTGAGATAATTGTCAAATTACTTTTGGTCTCTTGAAAAAGAGACAGCTACATTACACAGAGCTGTAATTCCTAAACTCTTCCTCCAATTACGATGTGAATACCCTCAAATTAAAGCAGTGAGTCTGCACTTTAAGCTCATATTGATTAATTGTATCTTGAATAAGTTTTGGTACACTTCAAAAATCCCAAAACTTGTGACACTGTCCATATATTTCTAACTGTATTGGGGCATATTTATTATGAATTGTACACCAGTTTTCTTGTATACAAGGCATAAAAAAGTTGCATTTTTTTGTGCAAATTGTTTTTGTGCAACAATTGATGACTTTTTTATATTCTGCACTGCCCACACCACTTTCCCAAAAAAGGGGCATTTGTAAGGGCATGTAGGTATAGAATACCCATGTTAACGCATGACCTTCTAGAGGTTGCACATCACTTATGAGGAGGTGTGCGTCTCGTTATAAATAAGGTGTTAAAAAAGTCAGTCTTCATAAATCTGCCCTTGTCTATAAAAGTCAACAGTAATCAAATAATGTTTCAATGTTCAATGGAAACACTTGCAGATGATGCCACTGCAGGTGGCATTTCCCTAAAACAACCATCACAGTCCATAGCTGTTTTTTATACTATCCTCCATTGACCAATCCTGGAGAAGTCGTTTTCCATGTCTACAGGATATGATGGTTAAATGTAAACCACTCCAAATACATTGGTACATACACAAACTTCAGGAATTTTTGTAAACCACATTAAGATTAATTGACTATTGAGAAGTAGCTTTACGTACTTAAGAGTTTAATATTATCTAATGGAATTTCTATAAGTATATTATAATGAGAAGGCGTTATTAACTAGGACTGAAGTAAATGCTAATATTATCCATAGCATACTAATACTGTGCATGGATTATCATTAGAGGAATGTCTGGAAAACCAATGTGCAGTAAATCAGAAAATAGTGGGGCAGCAGCTGAAAGTGAAGGAATTATGGGAATATCTTTATCTTTTCATTTCAGATTAGACATTCTACTGGACCATGTTTAAATTAAACATCAAACATCACTTCTTTCCTAAGTCTCCTAATCTTTCCTTTTCTTATTATAAATTCAATTTTATGGATTCTCTAAATCAGGGGTTGGCAACCCCCGACACGCGTGCCAGGAGTGGCATGCGAGGCTTATTTCCCTGGCACGGCAGTGGAGTCCTCACCCAGCAATTTCGATCAGACCAACACGGCTGAAACGAAACTGCTATTATACTCTGGGGTCTCTGCTATGGGACATATACCGTGTGGAGGGACTGCTATGGGACATAATACTGTGTGCAGGAGCCACTATGAGACATTATTCTGTATAACGGTGTTTTCTGTATTAAGGATGTGTTTTTGCACAGAAAACACAGTTATTTTTTTTGTGCAAAAATGCACCATGTGAAAGCAGTTTTATGTTGAAGTAAAAGTTCCAGTGGCCTCAGAATATAGCTGCATCCAGATACGTAGTGTGTTTCCACCATAGAGTGCTGCCATATGGTGCTCCTGAACACATTTACCACTAATTGGGGGCTGGACATGGACTTTCATTGTTTCTAATGGAAAAGTACAGGCGCGTCCCAGAAAATAGCAGTAAACGCATGCGCCCTAGAGCATCTGGTGGCAGCACTTCTGTGTTACGGTTTGTGGTGTATAACTTTAGTTTAGGGGTCGTCAGACTTACAATTATTGACCGACACTCCGAGTACCTCATCTTTGATTTTTTAATTAAAATCGGCACGCCGAACAAAAAAGGTTGCCTACCCCTTCGCTAAATGAATATGTAACACAAAAGAAGTTAGAGAGAGTGAGTACAGAAATAATAGAGGGGAAACAGTTGGTAAAGATTAAAGCCAGATAAGTATTCTCAGACAGGCAAAGTAGTCATCTAATGAAAAATCATAGAACAGAGCAAAGAGGACGGCTGGGTTTATACATGGTAATTATGGCTATGCCATTGTTGAGAAGGTTGGATAGGATTGGAACAATTTTTCCTATTTGCCCTCTAGCAAAATAACTCCGTACTCATGGATTTCTTCACAATTAACTGGTCTCCAGTTTGGTTCTGGATTTCAGTTTGTCTCAAAACCAATTCAACACAGTATTACAACATGCTTAAATAGCTTTGAAAGGCTGCATTTCAACCTTCCACACTGGGTGGTCAAACAGGGACAGAAATAGGATAGTTAGCATTTTATTTTATAATAATTTGTCATGAAATCATGTTGTTTTTAAAAGCTACTTAACTTGTAATGCACATATCTGGGCATGTTCAGGTAAAGAAGGACATGTCTGTATATGCAGATCTCTGTGTAATGTCCCAGAAATTTTCTTGAAGGAAGAAATCTGTAAACCCAGTTTACATCAGTATGCCATCTTTGCTGTGCCTAACCTAATTTTAGGAGGAAATTCCAGATAGCATAAAACTATTACACAGTACAATGCAGAGATGTTTCTGTAAGGCAGAAATTTGTACATAATCATTGTATATGCACTATTTATGGCATCTAGCTTGTCAACGCTTCCTCTTAAGAAAAAACATTGGCCATTGGTGGTGAGTAAATGTGTCCATGGGACCCCTGATGTAATAGACCTTTTTGTTTTCACTCATGGTAACTAACTGTATCCACAAGCGCAACAAGCATCTGATGAGAGATATATAGTATGAGTTAACATGAGTATGAGTCAATGCCCAGAAGTGTATGCCTTATGCCAGAGCACAGCTGTAAAGTCCCAAAATCTTCTTAAATTTCCCAATCCTTCATGAACTAAAGGGGTTGGCCACCATCAAGAAAGGTATAATTCCCCCAGTCCCATCTGTAAATAAAGTTTTTTTCTCTTCCCTCGTAAAACTAAGATCTCTTAGAAGATAACACCAGGATGAGGTGCAAAGCCAACAGGTAGAATCCGTAGTCTGACACGCAGAGACGGACTGGCAGGCTTTTTGCACAACAATAGATAAGACAGTGTTGGGGCTGGCAGCATTCTAGCAATAAGGACCTACAAGAAGATAAGCTGGGTCAATACCAGGAGTGCAGAACAGGAGAACACCTCAGCAATTTTGGATACAAAAAAGTATCTGCTCAGACAAATAGACCATGGGGAAGAGTCCTTATCAAACCTGGGGCTGCTGGGCATGGGTTACAGAAGGAGAGCTTTGGTGTGCACAGGCCCTTTAAGGAGCTGACAGTCAGTGTGTATGGTAGGGCAGCAACACCATCGGTTCAGTAGAAGAACAGCCTCAGAAAAGGACTAAGGTGGGTGGAAGTATGTCTTATATCAGTCGCATCTTATAACTTTATGTAAGTATTGTTTGTGTTTGAGTGGGGTGATAATGAAAGAAAATCAGTTCAACATTCTGCCTTTCATCATTAACATCCTCATTGCCATATTTATGCATATTCTTTGCGCGAGCCCTTACATCTTTCTTCCATAGTATTTACAGTATAATTCTGGAGCACTGCCTGATGTGGCATCTTTTACCTCGCTATCTGGACAGTCTATTTGTGAGATGTCTTTTGTGTGCATGCGCCATCGCCCATGCTCTGTATGCTATTCTCTGGCATATTTCTCCACCTGCTTTCTAATTAAGACTGTATTTATTCCTGAAATCTCTCTCTTGTAGCATACTGCTCTCCCTGCATTGCCCCTGCCTCACTCTGTGTCTTTTCACAGCCTGTTATCAGCCCTATGATCTCTGTTTAATCTCTGACTATTTTAAGCTCTCTGTCAAGATTCAATCCCCTGGAGTAATACCCTTATTTCTATTAAATGAGCAGAATAGATGGATGTGTATCAATGAAGACAGACTGTCTGCAAGGTGAGAGATAGCTGTGGGCACAGAGGAGGTAGGGAGGGGATTGGTCTGTGTGCCACTAAGAGATGGTTGACACAAGACTGGATTTCTCTGTCACCATGGGCTTTCCTGCTGCTATGGTGACACTTAATTTCTGAACTGTTTTGCCTCTCACGGTCCAGCAGACACTATAAAGCAAGCCTTCCTGAATAATTAGTGTAACACAGTAAAGCAGAAGACAGTGCCATGACATCCTCATATAATCTCGCTTGTGAATCATATAAGTCACATATACTCTTAGCAACCAATTGCTTTGTAACTTAAAAACTTGAATACCTTAAGTAACAATTATTTTTGCTTTATAGCAATTCATAAGGTAGGATAACATTCATGACCTTCCCAAAAACAGAAAGAAAAATGTTTGTTAAAACACAATTTGTGTATTTGAGTCACACTCTTGTACTGAATGACATTTATATGAAACTGTCTTTAGCTTGTGCCATCTGTTAAAATCAGAGGCCCAAAAGAAATCTTACTTCTGGCGGACCAGCCTTTCGAAACTACAACGTTTCAATTCCAGGTATTTTTTCACACATTTTTTATTCCAAACATCTTGGAGAACTAACCCCACATTTTCTGCAGATGTAGGGTAGCTCAAATCCTTCTGTTTCTTTATGTAATCCCAGACAGACTAGATAATGTTGAAATCAAGGCTCAGTGGGAGCCATATCATCATTTTCAGGACTCTTCCTCCAAAGGGTGGTCATTTTGTTAATTGACAAAAATAAACTGTTCATATTTCTATTTTTGAACGCATTCTTACTTTGCAGCATTTTTTCCAGGTCTGCCTAAAACTTTTGCACAACACTGTACTGTATATTAAAAATCTTTCAAAAAAACTTTCGAAGTAGGAGACTTTTCTTACTATTTAATTATTACTATGATTAAAAGTGTTGCAGGCAATGTGTGAAATGCAGGCATTGTAAAGAAATGTAAGTTGTAAAGGTTGTACTGATAGATAAAGAGGTTTATCAGCAAACAGGCCAAGTACATTTTTGCAAAAAAAACCTGGTCACTCCCATCATGCATTCCCAAAAATACATAAGGGAACAAACCTCCTCCCCCATAAGACCAACAGTCTAAGGGATAGTCTCACTGCATGAAATGCGTGAATGACTCGACAGCCATTTAGAAAGTCCCTGGTTGTCTTAGGGACATGGGTGATGTTTTGACTAGTCTAAGTTCAAAAATCTGGAAAGAAAAATTTGTGTGGCTCAGTTGTGATTAATCATGGATATCCAAACTGTATGCTTACATTGGCGAGGAATAGAGTCAAACACAAGACGAATTATTATTAAGATATAAACATGTATACAAGTTTTAACCCAGTGGGTATGTGGACCCACTGTGCTACTGAATTGATTTTAGGTTACTTCCAAGGGCAGAGAACCAACAGGTTAATACTGTATATCTAGGAGAAGTTTCAATACAAAGACTGCTAGCCAGGCAGGACAACAGATGACAATGCAAGGCACTGAAGGGACAGACTTGGTTTGTGGGCAAGCCAAGAACAGGGCAAACATAGTTTTTTCATCATTGCATTCAGACAAGAGTTCAGGGCAGGTAGGGCACACTCAGAACTGGATAAACTGGCAAGGGTCAAGAAACTGGCAAGTGGAGTAACAGTAGTAGAATGCCCTTTCAAAGAGACCAGTGAGCTAAGAACCTTATTAGTCAGGCATCTTCCTTTTGAGGATGGCGTTTTAAATAGCTCACAGGTACAGGAGATGCCTGGAAAGAGAAAGCAGAACTTAGTTTCTTAAAAGGCCAGTATATGCACCCTACCGCCAGAGACTCGAACATAGCAGTGCAGCGGGCAGACAGAGGCGACCTGATGTGGTAGTCAACCCTGTAAAACTACCACACTCATTGGATCTTCCTCAGTAATGGGTCTATAATAAAGTTAGTTAATTTAACTATAAATATCACAAGTTAACCACAAGTGTATCCCTTTACCCAATTATAGAAAAAATACAGATACAATATAGGAGTATAACAAAATATATAAAAAATGTATCAAAATATATGAATTATATATTATATATCAGAAAATATCAAAGAATTTTTACATATACTCAATGGTATATGTACCTTCCAATAGCACAACAGGTTTCATAGAAGATGTTTATCACATTCTCTCAATATATAAGGGGAAGCTTGAATTTGTCTACACAAGCATATACATAAAGATATAAATCTAGCATTAATCTACACAAAATGCAAAGGTATAATATAATGGCTGAACAAAACGTACCAACCACTAGGGTATAGTTACAACTTGTACCACTCATATGCTGTCCGGCATCTTATATGCGTTCCTTGTCTATGACGTGGAATAGCAAATTCAGTCACATGACAATGTCATACGATCAGCAATACAAGAAGCATGCAGATTACAAAACTGGTCACATGACAATGTCAAGTGACCAGCACACAATAGGTACGCACATGCTCTTATGCGCTTATTCTAGTAGAAATATTGCTTACAAAAGAAAAAACAGAAGCATCGAGCAGTACATATCGTAATTCCGTGATGGCAAAAAATAGTTATTCCACAATAAGTGAATAAATGGACTTCCACTTTAAAAGGATGTGTATCGGACACAACAGCCTTAAAAATGCCTGTATCCTTATTACTGGGTGTACATCAGCAGCTAGAGCTGTTACGTATCTGGAGGGAGGATGCCAAAGTGAATATAGCAAAGCCCGACGAAACCCAAAACCACAGGATAAGTGGAAAAAAAGAGGGCACCGTACTCACATTTGTGGATATTTTATTGGAATTGAAAATAAAGGATCTTGATCCATTGGAACTGCTGGGTGAGCGCAGTGCCCTCCATTTTTCCATTTATCCTCTGATTTTGGGTTTGGTCTAAGAGAAATATGACCTTCCCATTGAATACAACATTAACTGTAACAGTGTTCATGTGATCTACATTATGGAATGTTCCACATGTAACAAACTTCATGTGGGTTGCAGTGCTAGAAGGCTAAATGTTTGCTTCTTAAAACAAATGACATCAACAATCTAAAAGAACAAAATATTTCAAATGCATCAAAACACTTTATTTCATACCACAATCAGGGCCGGTTTTAGACAAAATGGGGCCCTGGACAAAATTAAAAGTGGAACCCCAAATGCTGAAATATTGTACGTACAACATAGTCACATTCTGTTAATTCGATGTGCTGCATTGACTGGTACTTACAGGGGTGTTCCTAATGTCTTTTAAGGGGGTGTTTGTAAATTTGTAAAAAATGTTTGCCTAGTCAAACTAGTTGCTTGTGAGCCTTATCTTTAAAGATCAGTTGCACAAGCAACAAGGCATATGCCCTTCCCTACACACTAAAAAATATTTATATACAGTGGGGAAAAAAAGTATTTAGTCAGCCACCAATTGTGCAAGTTCTCCCACTTAAAAAGATGAGAGAGGCCTGTAATTGTCATCATAGGTAGACCTCAACTATGAGAGACAAAATGAGAAAACAAATCCAGAAAATCACATTGTCTGATTTTTAAAGAATTTATTTGCAAATTATGGTGGAAAATAAGTATTTGGTCAATAACAAAAGTTCATCTCAATACTTTGTTATACAGTCATATGATTTTATTGATTTGAATACTCCTAACTACTTTTTACTGACTTACTGAAGCACAAAATAAAAGAGGGGGAGGAGTTGCATTGTATGTTAAAAAAGATCACATTTCCACGGAAATCACAGTTTTACAAAATGATAACTTATTGGAAAATATTTGGGTAACAATTCAGGGGAAAAACAATGATAAGGACATCATAATAGGTGTTTATTATAGACTACCAGGACAGACAGAAGACATGGATGAGATTTTTTTCACAGCAAATGACCACGCTTTCGAAGAAATTTGAAATTGTTATCATGGGAGACTTTAATTACCCAGATATTCATTGGGAAACTCACACAGCTACGAGTAAAAGCTCTATCAAATTTTTATCCTCTCTAGCAGACAACTTCATTGCCCAGTTAGTAGAAAAAAACACGAGAGGAACATCCATTCTGGACCTAGTTTTAACTAACAAGGAGGACATGGTTAAGGAATTAAGGATAGCAGGGACATTGGGATTCAGCGACCATGCTATACTCGAGTTTGGGGTTGTAAGAAGAAGACCTGAGAAGACAAAGACTAGAAGGCTCAATTTTAGTAGGGCAGATTTTAGGGGCCTAAAGGTAAGGGTTAGTAGAATTCCATGGCGAAAAATACTTAAGCACAAAAATGCACATGAGGGGTGGGAAATTTTCCGTAGGGAAATAATTAATGCACAGGAACTAACAATACCTAGAAGCAAGAAAAATGGGAATCACCTAAAAACTCCAGGATGGATGACCAAAAAATTACATAACCTACTAAAAAAGAAAAAGGAAACATACAACAAGTGGAAGATGGGAGCTATATCTAAGGGAGAGTATACAGCAGTTTGCAGACTCTGCAAGATAAGCATTAAAAAAGCTAAGGCTGAATACGAATTGAAGCTTGCAAAAGAAGTTAAGAGTAAGGTAAAAGGTTTTTGGGGATATGTTAAGAGCAAAAGAAAAGTGAAGGAAACCATTGGAGTCCTGAAGAACGAAAAGGGTGAAAAAGTTAACATGGTGGATCAGCAGGTGGAGTTACTAAATTCATATTTTGTATCCGTCTTCTCCCAAGAAATGGATGGAAATATCAACATTAATGGTGATAGTGATGAGGGGAATGAGGACTCCAAGCTGATTATAAGTGAAGGTTTGGTAAGAGAACATTTAGCTAAGATTAAGGAAACCAAGTCCCCAGGACCGAATGATTTACACCCTAGAGTTTTAAAAGAATTAGCAGAGGAAATAACAGAACCCCTTGCAATAATCTTTAATAAGTCATGGGAAACAGGAGTGGTCCCTCTAGATTGGAAAAGGGCAAATGTGGTCCCCATCTACAAAAAGGGGAATAGGGACGACCCAGGAAATTATAGGCCGGTAAGTCTGACCTCGATAGTAGGAAAAATCTTTGAACAAATCGTTAAAGAACATTTAATTAGGTACCTGGATGGGAAGGCTTTAATTAATCAGAGCCAGCACGGCTTTATGCCTAATAAATCTTGTCAGACTAATCTTATTTCCTTCTATAATAAAGTCACTGAATGGTTGGACCAGGGGAATGCAGTGGACATAGTATATCTTGACTTTAGTAAGGCCTTTGATAAAGTATCACATAACACTCTTATTGAAAAAATGATCAAGTATGGCTTTGATAAAATATCAGTAAGGTGGGTTCACAATTGGCTAAAAGATCGGGCACAACGAGTAATTCTAAATGGCTATACATCAAACTGGAATAAAGTAAAAAGCGGGGTGCCGCAGGGCTCTGTCCTGGGCCCAGTACTTTTTAATATTTTTATAAATGATCTGGATGATGGGATTAATGGGTAACTAATAAAATTTGCAGATGATACAAAGATAGTAGGAATGGCCAACACTAGAGAGGAGAGAGAGTGCATCCAAAAGGACTTAGACACACTGGAACAATGGGCTGAGGTGAACAAAATGGTATTCAACAGGGACAAATGCAAAGTTCTACATCTGGGTAACAGAAATGCAAGAAGCATATATAGTATGGGAGGAATAGTACTAAGTGAGAGTACAGGGGAAAAGGATCTGGGCATAATAATAGATCACAAATTCAACATGAGTCAACAGTGCGGTGCGGTGGCTAAAAAGGCTAACCAAATTCTAGGATGTATCAAGACGAGCATTGAAGCTAGATCAAGAGAGGTCATTATTCCGCTGTACTCTGCCCTGGTCAGACCCCACCTGGAATACTGTGTACAGTTCTGGGCTCCCCAGTTTAAGAAAGACATCGATTTATTGGAGCAGGTCCAGAGAAGAACAACCAAAATGGTGGAAGGTCTACAAACCATGTCCTACGAAGAAAGGCTAAAAGAATTGGGACTGCTTAGTTTGCAGAAGAGAAGGCTAAGGGGAGACTTAATAGCGGTATTTAAATATCTGAAAGGTTGTCACAGTGCAGAGGGATCTACCCTATTCTCATTAGCAGAAGGAAGCACGAGAAGTAATGGGATGAAACTAAGGTGAAGGAGATTCAGATTAGACATTAGGAAAAACTTTCTAACAGTAAGGGTAGTGAGGGAGTGGAATAGGCTGCCACGGGAGGTGGTGAGTTCTTCATCAATTGAAATCTTCAAGCGGAATCTGGATAGGTATATAGCTGGGATGATCTAGGAATTCCTGCTTTTGCAGGGGGTTGGACTCGATGGCCCTTGAGGTCCCTTCCAACTCAAAAAAAAAAAAAAAAAAAAAAATTGGTTTTGTAACCTCACTGAGCTTTGAACTTCATAGCCAGGTGTATCCAATCATGAGAAAAGGTATTTAAGGTGGCCAATTGCAAGTTGTTCTCCTATTTGAATCTCCTCTGAAGAGTGGCATCATGGGCTCCTCAAAACAACTCTCAAATGATCTGAAAACAAAGATTGTTCAACATAGTTGTGTAGCCCTATTTGGGGGGGGGGGGGGGTATGAGTATTATCCCTCCCGCAACAGACTCTGGCGCTGACCTGTGTGTATAATGGGACCTGAAGCCTTCGCTGAAGGGAAGAGTGGGAACATATATGAAATATATCAGTGCCTCCACCCAGGATAGAGCCTCTGTATTACAGGGAGGATCTCTTCCTGGGACTTACCCATGAAGTACAGTTAGTAGCCATAACAAGGATCACTGTACTAATCTCACAGTCTGAAGAATACATACAGATACCACATAAGGTTACAACAGTAGCTTTATAAGAATCAACAGGGTAATAATACATACATAAAATATACTCAGAACACAGCAATACTACAACAACCAGCAAGTCCACAATAGTCTTAGGTTATATACCCGGGTATATATATATAGATATATAGCAAGAGTCCGGTGCACAATACCTCCAGGCAACAGAAGAGATGCAGGGGCCCCTGTGGATGACTGTGGATCCTCGGATTCTTCCAGGAGATGACAGACAGCCGATCAGGAGATGATGATGATGGTGAGATTCTTCACAGGCAGCAAACAGGGCGACGGTGACGGCAGTAGATGCAGGCCTGAATACCCTAACACTGAGTCCTTAACCTGCCAGCTAAACTACTAGTGCCACCGGGCCTCTAACTAGCTAGTTGGCCTTCGGAAGCCTAACCTATCACTGCCCTGAACTGTATATATATATGGATCCCTAACTACGGTTACTAGCTAGGTCCTGTGAGTATATAGGGGGTAACACATACCTAACTATATACTGTGAAGTAAAGAGGAACAAGTGGCTCTTAGACTCCCCCAGACATAACATGTCTGTCTCAGCAGCTCTGCTCACATCTCTACCCCCAGCAGCTCTGCCTCACATGTGTCTGACTCACTGTATTTACAAAACAAAACTTGCACTGAATGCCTGGGGTCTCTGAAGCCAAACTGCAGGGGCAAAGAAGCCAGATACATTATATACTAGTAGAAATGGCAGTTCCCTACACTCTCCCTCTGGTGAAATCTTTACGTCACGTCAAAGACATACAAAGTCATAGTATACAGTCAACATTACCAATGACAATATCAATATGGTTGCTTTTGCATTTACAGAGTCACAACAGGTTAATAGGTATACATGCCAGCAGGAGCGAAAATTGGTAACATATTGACGAAAGTGGACACTGCACCCACCCAAGCATGGTATAAATGAGGCTGAGTAGTAAATCTGGGGTCCCCCAAACTATCATATGTCAGCATAGGTGGAGGGTGTCTAATTCTCTCTCCTCTCCGTACCTCTCTCTGAGGTAAACTAGCATGTCCAGGCCCTAAACTAGGGTTGTCTGCCATGGGAGGGGATGGTGCTGGTGGCGTAGGAGAGCTAGATCCCTGCTCATCTGTAGACACAGATCTAGGTACGAATTCTGGAGTTTGAGGGTTCATAGGTCTCCCTGAAGGAGAAGATACTGGTGATCTAGGAACTTCAGGAGCCACAGTCCAATCACTCTCAGGAGTTTCAGGAAGGTCAGGTGGAATATCGGCTAAGGACTGTGGAGAATCGCAGGCCGAGCCATCATTGGAGATATCCATACCATCAATCTGAGGTACAGGCAACAAATGATTTCTATGCCAAGTCTTGATCCTCCCGTCCTGTCCTTTTATCTTGTAGACTGGTATTCCAGGCAACCGATCTACCACTGTAAAGAGTTCACTCCGCCATCGATCAGCCAGCTTATGTTTTGCAGATGCTCCCAAATTCCGTAGCAGAACATGGTCCCCAGGGTTCAATTCTCGGTATCTTACTCGAAGATCAAATCTCCTTTTATTTCCTTCATTCACTTTGGCCGCATTTTCCTCAGCCAGCTCATAAGCACTCTTAAGCATTTCTTTCAAACGTGCCACATATCGGTAATGATCTCGATGACTGATACCATCGGTAGAGACTCCCAACAAGATGTCAATAGGTAGCCTAGGCTCTCTTCCAAACATCAGAAAGTATGGTGAATATCCTGTGCTCTCGTGCCTTGTACTATTATAGGCATGCACCATAGCCTCCACTTTTCGACTCCAGGATCGCTTATCCTCAATTCGTAAGGTACCAAGCATATCAAGTAAAGTCCTGTTAAATCTTTCAGGAAGGGCATCTCCCTCTGGATGGTAAGACGTCGTCCGACTTTTGCGGATGTTCAACAACTGAAGTAACTCTTTGATCAGGTTACTCTCAAAATCCCGGCCTTGATCAGAATGCAACCAGTGTGGTAAGCCATAATGGATAAAATACTTTTCCCAAAGCACTCTTGCAACAGTGACTTCTTTTTGATCCTTAGTCGGAAAGGCTTGAGCATAACGTGTGAAGTGATCAGTCACCACCAATACATTTCCAAATCCTCTGGAGTCGTTGTCAATACAAAGGAAGTCTATGCAGACAAGATCCATGGGGCCCGAACTCTTCAAGTGTCCCATGAAGGCCGCTCGAACCGGGACAGTCTTCCTCTGCAAACATCTGCGACAGCACCTACACAGACGAGTCACGGTATCTCTCATTTTGGGCCAGTAGAATCGGTCTTGTATTAGGCCATAAGTCTTCTCAGGTCCCAAATGACCATGATAATCATGCAGACTTCGGAAAATCATCTTCTGAAAGCAGCTTGGAATAACTAGTTGGCGCCTTCCAGGGTGATCATGATACAGCACCACACGATAAAGTAGGCCATTTTCTATTTCAAACTTCTCCCAATCTCGTAGAAGTTGACTGCATTCAGAGAGTAGGGATGTCTTTAACATTTCTCTGTCTTGAGAACTCATTGCTTGATAAAGAGGTCCAATTAAAGGATCAGTCTTTTGACTCCAGATCATTCGCTTTGAAGATATAGAACAACTCTCAAAGGATCCTAAAGCGGCAGGGTAGGCAAACATGTCTGGTACAGCTTCGGGACCTCCCCCAACAGAGTCAATAAGCCGAGTTTCAGAAAAGGCTACTCGGTCTTCAACTACAGCAGCCATGGCACACAAAGCTCCTACTCCAGGACTTGGCACTTCTTCCTATTCATCCACTACTCCCGGACTAGGTAATCCAGGCCGTCTTGATAGAGCATCTGCCCCAATGTTCTTAGGCCCCGATTTATACTTGAGTGTGAATTGGTAGTTGGATAAAGCCGCCAACCAGCGATGTCCTGTAGCATCGAGTTTAGCGGTTGACAAAACGTATGTCAGTGGATTGTTGTCTGTTCTTACTTCAAACGTGGCTCCGTATAAATAGTCATGTAATTTATCAACAATGGCCCACTTGAGCGCCAAAAACTCCAATTTATGTACTGGATAATTTTTCTCGCTGGGAGAAAGACTTCGACTTATGAAAGCTATGGGCCGTAACCCGGCCGGGTATTCTTGGTGCAGCACGCCACCTAATCCTTCAAAGCTGGCATCTACATGTAGCACATATGGCTTCTGTGCATCAGCATAAGCCAGAACGGGAGCTTCTGTCAATTTCTTCTTCAACAACTTAAATGCTTCTTCACAATCCGCAGTCCACCTATCGCCAAAAAGGCTTTTGGAAGACCCTTTCTTCTTTCCCGGATCTCCTGCATCACTCTTCAACAGGTCGAGGAGGGCTCGAGCAATTTTTGAATATCCTTCCACAAATCGTCGATAGAATCCACAAAACCCCAAGAAAGATTGCAACTCCGTAATATTTTGCGGTCGGGGGCCAATTCACCACAGCTTCAATCTTACCAGGATCGGTAGCAACTCCTTCAGCAGAAACAATATGACCTACATAAGTGACCGAAGATCTACAAAATTTGCATTTGTCAGCCGACAACTTCAGCCCCTCTTCTTTTAAGCGTTGGAGTACTCTCATGAGTCGTTCTTCATGTTCTTCCAGCGTCTTTCCAAACACAATAATGTCGTCAAGATATACAAGGCATTCCCGGGGCACTAAATCACCTAACACTCTTTCCATCAACCTTTGGAACGTTGCTGGTGCACCTTTTGTACCTTGCGGCATACGAGTGAACTGAAAGAAACCCAAGGGGCATATGAAGGCTGTCTTTTCCTGATCCTCAGGTGCCATTGGGACTTGATAGTATCCCGATCTTAGGTCCAGCACTGTGAACCAGCAGTTTCCATTCAGAGCTTCCAGAGCTTCTTCAATTCTCGGCAGTGTATACTGATCAGGTAAGGTTCTCCGGTTCAGAGTTCTGTAATCCACACATAGGCGAATTGCTCCAGATTTTTTTCTTACCACCACAATAGGTGAGGCATAGGGGCTCTTACTGTCCACAATGATCCCCTGACCTTTCATTTGCTGTAGAGTCTGTCTTAACTCATCAACATTCTTTGGAGCAACTCTCCGTGGTCGCTCCCGGAAGGGAGTAGAATCCGTCAATCGGAAAGTGTGTTGAGCACTTTTAGCACAACCTACATCCATATCATCCATGGAGAACACTTCCGATAATTCAGACAACTTCTGTGTCAGTCGCTGATTCCAGGCCTCTGGTAAATGTGGATCACTCAAGTCAAGATTGAGATTAGGGATTGCATCTCGGATTTGAATCCTGCACACTTCAGCGTATGGATTTACTCCAAGCACAGGGTAGCAGTGGGCCACATTCTGGTATGGTCCAATTACGATCGGATGCGGTGAACAGTTCCTCACTGTCACACAAGTAGATAACTCCACTTTATTTCTCCAGTCCTTTCTGTCTGGGATCACCATCCAGCCTTTCTGGTTAATCATTTCTTCAGGGGTTTCCATAAGGACATAACTCCCCCCTTCAAGCAAATCGGGAGCAATGCTGGAGGCTACTCTCAGAACTCTCTCCCCGCCGGCAGGAACTTCCACGGTTATCTCACCGATATGATATACCATTCCATGTCGATAGCCAGTAGACAGGGCATCACAGAGTTCTCTAAGATCAGAAAATATATTCACCGGCTGAGCTGCAGGGTTCCAATCTCTTCCAAGAAACTTCTGAAAAGCATAATGCACTGCGGGACAATTAGTGCCAAGTATCACAGGAGCTGCACAAGAATCCCCTGTATCAGGACAGACAAGAGCCGTAATCTTCATGGGAGCGACACTCTGATCTTCTAATTCAGGGACAGCTATAACTACTTGTAGGCTGCCATCTACAGGATATGATCCTGAATTAAGCCCCCACAATTTCATTTGTCCCGTAGACTGAAGAGGTATATCCCTCAGATATTTTTGGTAGAACGAGCGATAAATCAGGGTCACTTGAGATCCTGTATCAAACAGGGCAGGAGCGGCATGACCATTGACAGTGACTTTGACAACGGACCTGGAGCCCGCGATAGCGCCTCTGGTCTTTACTCGGCCCGCCTTCCTTCGGTGTCTTTGATTCTGAATAGAGAAGACAGCACTGTGTCCCAATCCCTCACTGTCCTCCGTACATTGTCTGGCAGTATGGCCCATCTGACCACATTTATAACAGGTTCTAGCATCCTTCCTCCATTGAGTGGCAGTGGGTGGAGTGGCGGACTGTCTAAGTTCTGACCGCTCCGCTGGTTTGTCCTTGTTTGAATTAGGAACAACATCTTCTTTAGAGATGCTTTTCGCTTTCTTAGGGGTACTAAAACTAATGTCAGCTTCTTGTTTCTTCACTAACTTCATTAAGTCAGGAAATGGAAGGACTCTATCAGATAGTAAGACCTTGAGTACTTGAGCAAGAGGATGATGAGGTTGTAACCCTCTCACCAACTGACTGGTTCTCATAGCGTCTACCTCTGAAGTAGATATAGCTGCGTGGTACACCAGACGTGAAAGAAGTAGCTGTAAACGGTTAATAAAAGTAGAGACATTTTCCCCTTCTTTTTGACGAACCATTCGGTAATCAGCAACCATCTGGGCAAGGTCATAGTATGGCTCAAAGTGATCAGACAGTACTTGTATATAGTCCAATGCACTCACTCCTTCATGAGAGTCTCTGTACAAGCGGATCAATTCTGCAGCAGGAGACCGCAAACTTTCACTGATACGCTGCCGCTTGCCTTCTTCAGAGCAAGACCATTCCTTCAGGCATTGGAGAGTAATTGGTTTTGTAACCTCACTGAGCTTTGAACTTCATAGCCAGGTGTATCCAATCATGAGAAAAGGTATTTAAGGTGGCCAATTGCAAGTTGTTCTCCTATTTGAATCTCCTCTGAAGAGTGGCATCATGGGCTCCTCAAAACAACTCTCAAATGATCTGAAAACAAAGATTGTTCAACATAGTTGTGTAGCCCTATTGGGGGGGGGGGGGGGGTATGAGTATTATCCCTCCCGCAACAGACTCTGGCGCTGACCTGTGTGTATAATGGGACCTGAAGCCTTCGCTGAAGGGAAGAGTGGGAACATATATGAAATATATCAGTGCCTCCACCCAGGATAGAGCCTCTGTATTACAGGGAGGATCTCTTCCTGGGACTTACCCATGAAGTACAGTTAGTAGCCTTAACAAGGATCACTGTACTAATCTCACAGTCTGAAGAATACATACAGATACCACATAAGGTTACAACAGTAGCTTTATAAGAATCAACAGGGTAATAATACATACATAAAATATACTCAGAACACAGCAATACTACAACAACCAGCAAGTCCACAATAGTCTTAGGTTATATACCCGGGTATATATATATAAATATATAGCAAGAGTCCGGTGCACAATACCTCCAGGCAACAGAAGAGATGCAGGGGCCCCTGTGGATGACTGTGGATCCTCTGATTCTTCCAGGAGATGACAGACAGCCGATCAGGAGATGATGATGATGGTGAGATTTTTCACAGGCAGCAAACAGGGCGACGGTGACGGCAGTAGATGCAGGCCTGAATACCCTAACACTGAGTCCTTAACCTGCCAGCTAAACTACTAGTGCCACCGGGCCTCTAACTAGCTAGTTGGCCTTCGGAAGCCTAACCTATCACTGCCCTGAACTGTATATATATATATGGATCCCTAACTACGGTTACTAGCTAGGTCCTGTGAGTATATAGGGGGTAACACATACCTAACTATATACTGTGAAGTAAAGAGGAACAAGTGGCTCTTAGACTCCCCCAGACATAACATGTCTGTCTCAGCAGCTCTGCTCACATCTCTACCCCCAACAGCTCTGCCTCACATGTGTCTGACTCACTGTATTTACAAAACAAAACTTGCACTGAATGCCTGGGGTCTCTGAAGCCAAACTGCAGGGGCAAAGAAGCCAGATACATTATATACTAGTAGAAATGGCAGTTCCCTACAGTTGTTCAGGGGAAGGATACAAAAAGTTGTCTCAGAGATTTAACCTGTCAGTTTCCACTGTGAGGAACATAGTAAGGAAATGGAAGACCACAGGGACAGTTCTTGTTAAGCCCAGAAGTGGCAGGCCAAGAAAAATATCAGAAAGGCAGAGAAGAAGAATGGTGAGAACAGTCAAGGACAATCCACAGACCACCTCCAAAGAGCTGCAGCATCATCTTGCTGCAGATGGTGTCACTGTGCATCGGTCAACAATACAGCACACTTTGCACAAGGAGAAGCTGTATGGGAGAGTGATGCGAAAGAAGCCGTTTCTGAAAGCACACCACAAACAGAGTCGCCTGAGGTATGCAAAAGCACATTTGGACAAGCCAGCTTCATTTTGGAAGAAGGTCCTGTGGACTGATGAAACAAAGATTGAGTTGTTTGGTCATACAAAAAGGCGTTATGCATGGCCTCCAAAAAACACAGCATTCCAAGAAAAACACTTGCTACCCACTGTAAAATTTGGTGGAGGTTCCATCATGCTTTGGGGCTGTGTGGCCAATGCTGGCACCGGGAATCTTGTTAAAGTTGAGGGTCGCATGGATTCAACTCAGTATCAGCAGATTCTTGAGAATAATGTACAAGAATCAGTGACGAATTTGAAGTTACGCCGGGGATGGATATTTCAGCAAGACAATGATCCAAAACACAGCTCCAAATCTACTCAGGCATTCATGCAGAGGAACAATTACTATGTTCTGGAATGGCCATCCCAGTCCCCAGACCTGAATATCATTGAACATCTGTGGGATAATTTGAAGCGGGCTGTCCATGCTCGGCGACCATCAAACTTAACTGAACTGGAATTGTTTTGTAAAGAGGAATGGTCAAAAATACCTTCATCCAGGATCCAGGAACTGATTAAAAGCTACAGGAAGCGACTAGAGGCTGTTATTTTTGCAAAAAGAGGATCTACTAAATATTAATGTCACTTTTCTGTTGAGGTGCCCATACTTTTGCACCGGTCAAATTTTGGTTTAATGCATATTGCACATTTTCTGTTAGTACAATAAACCTCATTTCAATTCTGAAATATTACTGTGTCCATCAGTTATTAGATATATCAAATTGAAATGGCTGTTGCAAACACCCAAATATTTAGAACTAAAAATGATTAAGATTAATAGGGGTGCCCAAACTTTTTCATATGACTGTATATCCTTTGTTGGCAATGACTGAGGTCAAACGTTTTCTGTAAGTCTTCACAAGGTTGGCACACACTGTTGCTGGTATGTTGGCCCATTCCTCCATGCAGATCTCCTCTAGAGCAGTGATGTTTTGGGGCTGTCGCTGGGCAACACGGACTTTCAACTCCCTCCAAAGGTTTTCTATGGGGTTGAGATCTGGAGACTGGCTAGGCCACTCCAGGACCTTGAAATGCTTCTTACAAAGCCACTCCTTCGTTGCCCTGGCGGTGTGCTTGGGATCATTGTCATGCTGAAAGACCCAGCCACATTTCATCTTCAATGCCCTTGCTGATGGAAGGAGGTTTGCACTCAAAATCTCACGATACATGGCCCATTCATTTTTTCATGTACACGGATCAGTCGTCCTGGTCCCTTTGCAGAGAAACAGCCCCAAAGTATGATGTTGCCACCCCCCATGCTTCACAGTAGGTATGGTGTTCTTTGGATGCAACTCAGCATTCACTCACCTCCAAACACCACAAGTTGTGTTTCTACCAAACAATTCTACTTTGGTTTCATCTGACCATATGGCATTCTCCCACTACTCTTCTGGAACATCCAAATGCTCTCTAGCAAACTTCAGACGGGCCCGGATATGTACTGGCTTAAGCAGGGGGACACGTCTGGCACTGCAGGATCTGAGTCCCTGGTGGCGTAGTGTGTTGCTGACGGTAGCCTTTGTTACGTTAGTCCCAGCTTTCTGTAGGTCATTCACTTGGTCCCCCCGTGTGGTTCTGGGACTTTTGCTCACCATTCTTGTGATCATTTTGACCCCACCGGATGAGATCTTGTGTGGAGCCCCTGATCGAGGGAGATTATCAGTATGTCTTCCATTTTCTAATTATAGCGCCCACAGTTGATTTCTTCACACCAAGCTGCTTGCCTATTGTAGATTCAGTCTTCCCAGCCTGGTGCAGGTCTACAATTTTGTTTCTGGTGTCCTTCCACAGCTCTTTGGTCTTCACCATAGTGGAGTTTGGAGTGTGACTGTTTGAGGTTGCGGACAAGTGTCTTTTATACTGATAACAATGTCAAACAGGTGCCATTACTACAGGTAATGAGTGGAGGACAGAGGAGCCTCTTAAAGAAGAAGTTACAGGTCTGTGAGAGCCAGAAATCTTGCTTGTTTGTAGGTGACCAAATACTTATTTTCCACCATAATTTGCAAATGTGATTTTCTGGATTTGTTTTCTCATTTTGTCTCTCATAGTTGAGGTCTACCTATGAGGACAATTACAGGCCTCTCTCATCTTTTTAAGTGGGAGAACTTGCACAATTGGTGGCTGACTAAATACTTTTTTTTCCCCACTGTACTATGATAGCTAACTAGCTGAGTGATCTAGTACAAGTGGAAGAGAAGACCCTGTCTGCATGGGCCTCCAATCTTTAGGCCAGTGTTTTACTCCGTTATTGTGAGTGGCCTTGCCTTATTATGTAACACCATAGGGCAAGGTTGCTTAGGATTGGGATGCGTTCAAGTGCCTCCAACCCAGTGTGTAACTGCTGGTGGTTTGGTATACACTAACAACCTATTTTGTCATTTTTTGACTGTGTGCTTAACAGAATGTAATGTAGTTATTTACTGTTGTGTTTTCTTAATATTTTAGCTTAAATATAATCCTACACTATAGCTATTGTTGTGCATTGTAATTCGCACTAGTTACAATAAATATATATTTTTATTTTTTTTTATGGGTCCTTGAAGTTGCTTATAATTTGGCCAGTAATGGGCAACCACCTCAGGTGTAGCCCAGTTCAGGGGTAACCATCGGAGGTATGGCCTCCTGATGTGGAGGGGTAACCATCGGAGGTATGGCCCCCTGGTGTGGAGGGGTGACCATCGGAGGTATGGCCCCCTGGTGTGTAGGGGTGACCATTGGAGGTATGGCCCCCTGGCATGGAGGGATGACCATCGGAGGTATGGCCCCCTGGCGTGGAGGGATGACCATCGAAGGTATGGCCCCCTGGTGTGAAAGGGGTGACCATCAGAGGTATGGCCCCTTGGTGTGGAGGGGTAACCATCGAAGGTATTGCCCCCTGGTGTGGAGGGGTAACCATTGGAGGTATGGCCCCCTGGTGTGGAGAGGTAACCATCGGAGGTATGGATCACCTGGTTTCTGCACACCAATTAATCATTTTAAAAAGACCCTGTTAGCCATGACCCTAGGGACTTACCCAATCAGTATTCACATGCCTGTGCAATAAATTGAGCCCTCCGAGCTGGTGGTGGCTGTGGCTGGAGGGAGAGAAAAATATTTTAAAAAAGCGGGCATGTTTTTGATAAAAACCTATAGCTTCAAGGACCATTTCTGTTGACTTGTAATTTTTCTTAATGAAGATATATGACCATTTCTATTGACCAACTCATATTTCTCTTAAGGATGCCGACAGTGTGATAAAGCCATAGATGCAGTAGAGTGTCTATCGTAGCCAGCTAGCGAATGGAGCCCAGCACTGCTTATCATGATAACCCCATGCTCTGCATGCAGGAGCTATATAGTCCTGTTGCTCCCCAGTGGAACAGGCAACATCAAGATGGTGCTGGACCATGTCCAGCAAAGAAGAGAATTTTCAGCTTCAAATTTCAGTCTGGGTGCCCTTTGGTCTGTGAATGCGGCTAAGGGTAAAGGTCATCAAGTGCTCTGAAAATGATTGAGAGATGACAGGAGAGGATATCTCACTGCCTTCAAAGACTCCTGTAAATCAAGCAGATCAAGGGCTTATTCTCATCATTATACAGTGCTGGACAAAAGTATTGGCACCCCTGCAATTCTGTCAGATAATACTCAATTTCTTGGACAGCACTGTAAGCATCATTTAATAGTTTGTTTTACTGTTGATGTGGTTGGGACTTATCGAACAACAATTTTTCACTACAGTATGTGCTCGGTGGTTCCTGTAGTATCTGGAGAAGCTGCCACACAGCAAGTACTTTTTTCTTCCCTTCTTTATACTCTCTGTCTTACTGGCAGTATAAGCGGGTATAGGGTTGCCAATGAATATAAACGGACAGTCCTAGTTTTTTAGTGGCAGAGGTATTCCTTGAAGAGCTGTTATCTCATACATACTATATACATCTATATCATTTGTTTACAGTCACCACATAAGTGGGAAGTATATACTTATATGCATAAATGGTTGCCAATTACATGTTTGTGGTATGGCAGAATTCTCCTTGTATACGGGTTTATGGTAATTTCAGTATTATAATCTATTTCTCTTTACTAGTTTCTAACTACAGCCATATCACTTTAGTTGCATTTTCAGCAACATTCATAGCTTAGTATTGTAGAGAAGATGATATGGGACTTGTATTATATAAAGTTTATAGAGGGTTATTGCATTCCTAATCAGTTTAAGGTGTCAAATGGCCTCTTCTGTGGCGGTTGAGGAGTCAGGTGGAAGTTGCAGGCAAGTTATTATGGACTTATTTTAACTAATAGAGGAGGTTAAACCTCATGGTGATGAACAGGCTGAGCTTTGGAAATGTCAAGCCTGAAGGATGTCGTAATAGTAACATCATCCAGGGGAGCGGGCACAGTGGTTAAGCACAGGGTCGTTGGTGTCCTTAAATTGCAAGCCGGAGCGTGCTGCCCCTTTATTGCTGTCTGGCCGGGTGCTGTATATCAGACAGCTGGGGATCTCACAGGATGCATGAATCCCAATGGTCTAGCACTTCACCTGACTCCTTCTGTGATTAATTTAGTTCTGTGATTTAAATAAAGGTGTGTCCATTTTGACTCCGAAAATAAAGTGTTTTGTGCATTTATTCCAAAGTCAATGTTTACTGTAGTTTGGGTGATTTTAGGAAGGAGTGAGGGTTCATCCCATATCCAAAAGGCATGACTCCTCTATTTTTCTACAGCCCAACTCCTTCATAAATAGCTCACAGCATTCACCCTCATGTTAAAAACATGACGGAAACTTTCTTCTGTCCTTTTTCTTTACTTTTGTAACAGAAGAAAAAGCCCTTCATGTATCCATCAGAAAAGTAAAAATCATAACAGAAGAAAGCTTTTGTTATGTTTTGTCATAAGAAGGTGAATGTAGATGACACCAGATGGAGGGGCTCTGCCTGCATCAGTTGTTGTTGTCCCCTGAAAAGGTGTTGGAGGTGCACCACCAGTCTCTGAGGATGGTCATGGGGGTGGGGGGGAATACAATGGGAACTGAGAGGGGGGAGGGGTACACCAGTGTGTGTGGCACCTACCTGGGGAGTTGAGAAAGGGGAGTGGGTGCACCACCACCAGCAGCAGCAGGAGGCACTGTGAGGACTGAGCAGTATAAAATGGTGATGATGATGCAGCCAGTCAGTGCCTCACTCACTCCTCACCTCACAGCCAACACTCAAGTTGCAGGGGAAAGGAGCAGGGCAGCTCTGAACAGTGGGTGTGGGGCCAGATACCAAGGGGGGAAGGGCCATGGAGGAGCAAAGGAGTAAGAGCGCAAGCAAACACTGAAGAGGTACCCGGGCTACGGGAAGTCATAGCAGCCCATGCAGACAGTTTTAATTGCATACTCGCGTCTTGCAATTAAAACTGTCTGCGTGGTCAAAGAGGCAAAGTGTATTTAACAGTCAGCACCCGGCAGCTGAGTGGGCCCCTTCAGGAGCATGGGGCCCCAGCATTTGCCCGGGTATTCCGGGTGCTGACCCGGCCCTGCGTGGGAAGATGGCAGCAAACTCAGAGCTGGTCCTATTTCTGCTCAAGTTTGAGGAACAGTTCCTCCAATAGACGTCTATGGGAAGCAGAGAACTGTGGATGGCACACTGCATCAATGAGCAGTCTGCAGACACGGTAATGCTGGGGAACAAGGAGGGTTCAATAGCCAGCACCTGTACACAGGAAGTGTACACTCCAGACACTGCCCTCAGCTGCCATAAACTGCCTCTAGGCATGTTGGAGACGCTTTTTTGCCATGCTTTATGTCTAGTTAGGGCGAAATGCCATGCATGGGGCTGCGGTTGTGCAGCATCCCAGAGTGCTACTGCTTTTATATGTTTGTCTTGTGTGCCTCTGGGTTCTATGTCTGTAAGTTCTGTTCTATGTTAAGTGTAATTATGTGCAACTTTCCATTTAAATCACAGGTGTCAAACACAAGGCCCGCGGGCCGAATACGGCCCGCTGCCTTCTGTTATCCGGCCCGGCACCTATCTGGCCCGCAGGGCCGTGGCATTTTTTATTGTATATGTAATGTAAACCAGCCCAGGACAGGCCGCTTAAAAAAAAACAAAAAAAACCAAAGCTGCGCGATACCTGTCCTGGGCTGGTTTACGAGACGTCTGCATGTCAGCGCAGGCGGCGATACAATGACGTCATCGCGCCTCCTACGCTGACACGCAGACGTCGCGGACAAGAAGAGGAGGCGGCGGCTGCATCAAGGCATCGGAGGTAGGTGAAGATAAGTTTTTTTATATATATAAATAGGCCGTTGCCTGCTGGAGTATCCCCGGCACGTAACGGCCTATTTACCTCTTGATCCCCACTGCTGGTCGTGGCCGCCCCCGCTTCCCCTTCTGCTATGGGACGCAGAAGCGGCTGTGTGCAGGAGCGGGGATGGTAAGTGAGGCTGCGGCCGGCGAACCCCATCAAATACTACTATTATTATACTCCGGGGTCTTTTCAGACCCCGGAGTATAATAATAGGAGACCCAGGGGAGGTGATAAACATAAAAACCTGTGTTACTCACCTCTCCGGCGATCCGATGTCACTCCCAGCAGGCTTCGGCCTTCTTTGGTGACATCCCAGGTGTCACGTGAGCCAGGCCGACGTCATTGCGTCGCGACGCCGGTCTGTGTGACATTGAAGAAGGCCGAACGCAGGGAGCGCACCGGGGCCCAGGTAAGTAACACTGGTTTTCATGTTTGTCACCACCTGGGTCTCCGATCATTATACTCTGGGGTCTGAAAAGACCCCAAAGTATAATAATAGTTCATGGGTGGGGGGTCACTATGGGGCATAATACCGGGTGCAGGGGCCACTATGGAGCATAATACCAATGCAGGGGCCACTAAGGAGCATAATACCGATTGCAGGGGCCACTATGGAGCATAATAACGTGTGCAGGGGCCACTATTGAGAATAATACAGTGTGCAGTGGCCACTATGGAGCATAATACCATGTGCAGGGGCAACTATTGAGCATAATACCGTGTGCAGGGGCAACTATTGAGCATAATACCGTGTGCAGGGGCAACTATGGAGCATAATACCGTGTGCAGGGGCCGCTGTGGGGCGTAATACCGTGTGCAGAGGCAACTATAGAGCATAATACCGTTTGCAGGGGTAAACGGTATTTTTATAGTGCTTAATTTTTGATATATTCAGAAAAGGATGAGGATAGTATGTAACATGCTTTTTAGGTTTTAACAATACATTATGTTCTTCCTGGTTGCCCTCAAAGGGCTGATTGTAACAGTAGTAATGTACAAATGTAACTACTCCTTAATAGCTCGCTTAACTGTTAAGGAGAAGTTACTTTTATACATGTCTAAAATAATCTTGGCCCTTCAAGGTACCCCGTGAGGCTGAAGTGGCCCCCGGAGAAAATGAGTTTGACACCCCTGCTTTATATGTTTCCCCCTGCAGTGTTCAGACCCAGACTGGGTTCAGCCCTGGCCTATCACAGGCCACTGGGCGGGGTTGTGAGAAGATATAATCTCCCCGGCGACGGTTGGGCTCCTGAGTTCAGTGCATGCTGTAAACCAGACAAGATGTGCAGAGCTGACCTGCCACCAGGCTCTGGACTGAAGGCCAACCGCCGCTCTCACAGCCTCCGGAGGGATATCATCAGCCCCAGGCTCGTCTAAAGACAGCCCAGAGCAAGGGAGAAGAGATTTCAGACTGGCTGAACTTATTCGGTGTCGTGCCCAGAGGAGCAGGAGAGGACCCTGACAGGAGAGTCGCATTCGGGCCTAGTTTCCAGGTAACCAGATCCCTGTCAGGACTCCCTGTAACTCTATCCCCAGTACACCTAGCTGGGAGAGGCATAGAGGAGGAGTATAGAAGGCCATACTGTGAGCCTATACTGTCTCTGGGCACCCTCCTAAAACCAAGGCTGGGGTTTGGACACTGCAGGACTACTACCCCTATCTGGAAGCTGCTGTTGACCCTCTGTTCCAGTTGCCTAAATAAACGGCTGTTTGGTTTACCTGCATTGCTGAATCCTGAGTCGTGCCTGCATTACCATCAGGGCTCTTCCGACCAACACCACATCGGCTCAGGTAGGAGAGGTCCCCCTCTTCAACTGGAAGTGCCCCGGGGGAAAGAACTACTACCACCACCATCCGGTAGTGCTGCAGGATCCCCCTCGACTTTGTCCGGCCTAGGAGTGGGACTGGAGCTGTTTGGGAGCGTGCTCGGCCTGCTAGGTGGGACAGCATCCGCCACTACTACTCCCATCCTCCGATCTCATCCGACTGGGTTACGGCAAGGCGATTTTTGGCGTAGTCGGCAGGATCGTGACTCCCGTGTCCTTATAACATCTACAGACTACGGTGTCAAGATCCTTACTTCATCTCTACAACGGGTGAGCTGAAACCTTTATTGGCTGTGTGAGAGACCTATCCCTGTGGATTTATACTGAGGACTCTGTTTGTGTGCCCGGAGCTGTTTGTCGCTATCTCCCTGGATTATATTTGCAAAGAATGTGGACTGTTGCAAATGTTTGCGTGTTTAAGCCACTTGCATGCCAGAGGACTGCCAGCCGTTACCGGACTGTGTATTTATTGCTGCGACATCACCGAAGCACGTGAGCCCAGCCCACAAGGGGTTAACTCCAGCCTCAGAAGGAGCTGCATCATTTGAACATTCTACAGCTCCGCAGAGGTTAACCGCCAGCCCGCCAAAACCAGCGCTCAGACGGGAAAGACTGACGTCAGAAGTGCATCAGCCAAGCTCCACCCTCCTGCTTTGAAAAGGACGAATCAGCGGCCGCTGACGTCAGCGGGACAGCCCCTCCTATAGGACAGCGTCATCGGAGCCTCCTGGGCGCCGCCATCTTGGGTGAGTCCAACCCTAGACCTGTCCTATGCGTAGTAGCACCGCCCACCAGCATCCATCTTGAGTAGAAGTCCTGGAAAGTTCCAGAGAGTGCGCGCTAGACGGCTCTTGTGCATGCAGAGTTAGTTTGTCCTGCTGCATCATGTCACGTCCCCCATCTGTCCGAGGTATTAACCCCGATCCTAGTGCCTGGACCTGGGGAGAGGAGATGGACGCTGAGGAGATTATGGAAGAGATTCCAGTGGCCGCGGTGCTGACTACTTCGGGGACTCCGGCCGGAGCCCCCGTTTCACCTGCTGCTGTCCCGCCAACTGCTGTTCGCGCCCAAAGGCCTACTACTATCGCCGGGCGCCAACAACTTAAAGTGAGGAAGAGAAGGCGTATTCTCGTCGACGAGCTGGCCTAGAACCACCTGTGGAGGGCGAGGTGCCTGACCGGAGAAGAGGTACCGTTATGGATTTCGACCGGAGAAATGGCTGTGGATACATCGCGGAGGACTCCAAGCAGGTCAACGTGTTCATCAACCGGAGGTCGGTGAAGAGGCCTGGGTTGCCAGAGCATCTACATAATCTGCACCCAGGTGAGAGAGTTGAGTTCACCCTGAAGGTAGGCCCTAAGGGTTTCTGGGCAGCTGACGTTGACCGGATCCCTATGTCACCACCACGACACGAGGTCTGGGAGGACTCTGCTACAGCCACCCCTGGTCGCCTGCTAACAGCCGCAGGCCTGGCCTACAGTCCACTTCCCTCCGGGGCTGCACCCGCAGAACCTGCATCACCACCACGCCCTGCTCCTGCTGCATCGCCACCTGCTGTCCTGAGCACTATTATCATCTTGGGGGGTGACCACATCTGCATCGGAGGTCACTCTGCAACTCCTGCAGCTGCACAGCAAGTGGAGCCACCTGTCTACAAAAGCAGCATGAATCCAGCCACCGTCACCGCCTTCTACAAAGCTATGGAGAAGAAGGGCCTGGACTTCCGACACCTGTCCAGGTTGCCTGAGGCTGCACCCCTGACATCTGCACCAGCTTCACGTCCCAAGACATCGGGATCTTCTTCCACGGAAGCTGAGGATTAAAAGGTCGCCACCCGTAAATTTTGTGCTCCCCAGTCTACACCTGACTGGGGAGATCAAGTTTCTTTGCCCTCCAGGGCGCCCCCTGGAGTGACTCCCTTGGACTCCTACACTTGTAAATAGCCCCAAGTTCCTGTCCCTTGATATTTTTGTGCCGAACTTTTGGACACTTCCCCAGTTTGACCAGTGCAGACTTGTGGACACTGCCCCAGTTTTCCTTATTTATTCACCTGTCCCCATGCTCCAGGATGGACACTACCGTACCTGTGCCCTGGAGTCCCTATTTGTCTAAATTGAGGCCCTGGGATTGGACATTACTGCATCTGTGCCTCAGGGACCTTTATATGTGTTCCCCTTGAGTTTTGCTGGTGCCTGAGATTGGACACTCACGAACTTGTGCTTCAGGTACCAGGTCTAAGTTACAGGGCAAAAAGACTAGCACAGTGAACGGGAAATGGGCGAAGACCCCTTGTATATATTCCTTTATAGTGTATAGAATTTACTTGTGTCATTTGTTATGCTGTTTTGTCTTGTCTTGTCCGCTGTATTGCCTTCCCTAGCCTGGGCAAAGATTCGTCAAGGGCGGCTCAGATAAAAATAGGGGGGTGTGCAGCATCCCAGAGTTCTACTGCTTTTATATGTGTGTAATTATGTGCAGCTTTCCCTTTATATGTTTCCCCCTGCAGTGTTCTGACCCAGACTGGGTTCAGCTCTGGCCTATCACAGGCCACTGGGCGGGGTTGTGAGGAGATATAATCTCCCTGGCGACGGTTGAAAGTTAGTTCAGTGCATGCTGTAAACCAGACAAGATGTGCAGAGCTGACCTGCCACCAGACTCTGGACTGAAGGTCAACCGCCGCTCTCACAGCCTCAGGAGGGATATCATCGGCCCCAGGCTCATCTAAAGACAGCCCAGAGCAAGGGAGAAGAGATTTCAGAGTGGCTGAACTTATTCGGTGTCGTGCCCAGAGGAGCAGGAGAGGACCCTGACAGGAGAGTCGCATTCGGGCCTAGTTTCCAGGTAACCAGATCCCTGTCAGGACTCCCTGTAACTCTATCCCCAGTACACCTAGCTGGGAGAGGCATAGAGGAGGAGTATAGAAGGCCATACTGTGAGCCTATACTGTCTCTGGGCACCCTCCTAAAACCAAGGCTGGGGTTTGGACACTGCAGGACTACTACCCCTATCTGGAAGCTGCTGTTGACCCTCTGTTCCAGTTGCCTAAATAAACGGCTGTTTGGTTTACCTGCATTGCTGAATCCTGAGTCGTGCCTGCATTACCATCAGGGCTCTTCCGACCAACACCACACCAGCTCAGGTAGGAGAGGTCCCCCTCTTCAACTGGAAGTGCCCCGGTGAAAGAACTACCACCACCACCATCCGGTAGTGCTGCAGGACTCCCCTCGACTTTGTCCGGCCTAGGAGTGGGACTGGAGCTGTTTGGGAGCGTGCTCGGCCTGCTAGGTGGCACAGCATCCGCCACTACTACTCCCATCATCCGACTGGGTTGCGGCAGTTGTCCAAGCGATCTTGCACACTTCCTCTTGCAAGGTATCACAGATGTCCATGGTACCTTGCATACTTCCATGTGTCTTGTGTTTTTGCTATGCTTGATGTTTAGTTAGGACCTACTGTCATGCAAGATCATATATGTCCAAGAGGAAGTTTATAATTTTTATTTCTCACACCATTGAACTATGAACAATTTTCCTCATAGATTTTCTTCCTATTGTTTGAATTGAATTATTAGTCTAATGTCTCATTTTGTCTGTTCCCTATGAGTTGTAAAATTAATTATTGTCTTCAGGTGCAGATGCAGTAGCAGTCTGGCTGAGCTGAAGCAGTGTCTTCTGTAGACTAGATACCTCCATAAAGCCAAGCAGATGACCTAGCTGTGGCAGAGGAGTCCCTCCCTGGACCATCAGCTACAGCCTCGGTGTCCTCAGTTACATCCAACGAGAGATCCTCCACTCATTGACAAAGCTAGAATGCACACCAAAGGGTTCTGCAAACACACAGCGTTGATAGATGCCAAGGTGTTGAAGATCCTTGCTAGTCAAAGAGAGGAAAGCCAGATGAACATATTTTGCCAAGGACTGTCTTACCTCCTGAAAAAAGGCCTTGAGGAGAGTCAAAATTATGGTGGTGTGTGCCTCTGAGTGAGCCCAGGGAACTGTGCCAGGTAGTGGAGTTCCACCGCTGGAGATCATATTGGTCAGCTACTTTGGGCCCATATGCTTCACGGCCAGCCCAGTATAGGCTGTATGAGGCATCAAAGCCTCTGTTCTTCCGGGATAGGGCTGTTTATAAGGGAAGTGACCCATCCTATTCTGGGGGACAGTACACTGATTTCTGGGGGAGGGTAACAGTGGAGCACCACCTGGCTTTGTACTGTTTACCTGGGACATTTTTTTTTTTGTTTAACTGTCATTTTTATTAAGAATTATTAACAAGGTGACATACAGTGGTGTAGAAAGAGCCACAACATGTGGCACAACAGTCCACCAAAATAGAACAATTTCAAAAAATACAAACTAAAACACATACCCACAAACAAAGAAGGAGACAAGGGGGGAGGGAAAACAGAGAGCAGGAGTCAGAGACCACGAACAGTACAATAGGTGTCCAAATGTGACCAGATGGCATTGAATGCATCCACAGTATGGTTAAGGGTCACAGTCAGAAATTCAAGACTCCGAACATCCTTCATGCGAGCAGTCAACTTAGGCCCCGTGGGAGGGAGTGCCTCCCTCCAGTGGAGGGCAATAAGGGTCTTCGCGGCAGTTCACAAGAAGAGGAACAGTTTAGACGTCCTCTTGCCTAAGTGCCTGGGGGGGAAAATTGAGAAGGTAAGTGAATGGCCAGCTTATTGGACTAAAACTGTCCACCCATTCTGGAAGCCCTGAAGCTGGCAGCATCAGCAGGGCTCCCATGGGCTCTAATACCCACAGTTACAAACTAGTAGTCACTGTCAACCAAGGTCATCAACACTAAGAAAATTACTGTTTGTAATTGAAGTACTGGAATCCTGAGTGAGGCAACTTCTTAAAAATATGTTTTTCATCCAGCTGAGAAACTATGCAGTACATGGCAAGCTGAAGCCAGTCTTCTGTTTTGGGCTGTGGCATATCCGCTGATCTCCGTCCCTACCAGATCACTTCACAGGTCACTGTGATAATCTGTGAAATACCATGTTTCTCCAAAAAAAAAAGACATACGCCGAAAATAAGCCCTAGCTAGATTTTTCAGGTTTTTTGGAGTAGGCTTGAAATATAAGCTCTACTCCAAAAATAAGCCCTAGCTAATTTAACCCCTTCCTGACATCTGCCGTGTGATTACAGCGGACGCCGGGTCCTTAAAGATGGCAACCACTCTGCTGCAGAGCCGGCTACCATAGCTACCATACAAGGTCTCTGCGGAGACCTGAAGGTAATGCCTGCGATCAGTGTCTATCCTGATAGCAGGCATTGTTGAGCGTGACCCCCCCTCCTTCCCACCAAAGTAGCACAACCGCCGGAGTTAATGCCCGCGATCACAATGGAGTCTGATCGCGGGCATTGTTAAGTGTGACCCTCCCCCCCACAGTCCCTAGGGCCGGTCCCAATCCCTATAGCTACTATACCGGGTCTCTGTTGTACATCGGAGACCCACAGTTAATGCCCGCGATCAGAGTCCATTCTGATCGTGGGCACTATTGAGTGTGCCAGTCCGTAACTCAACCCCCAAATCTAACCCCCAAAGGAGAACAACTATCCCCAGGGCCAGTCCCCTCTGGCCCTGTACCTTTCATGTTGCAGTTCGGCTACCGCGAGGCGAGATCGCGGGAGCCGACCTGTTCCTTTGACAGCCGGAGCCTTATGAAGGCTCCCAGGCCTGTCATAGGAATATTACTATTGAGGCTGGTCTATGACCAGCCTCAGTAGTAATGTAGATAATCTCTATTAAGCTCCCTAGGAGGGGTTAATAGTAAAGAAAAAAAGCCCCCTCCTCCCCACTTTCACCAGAATACATATAAAAGTAAAATATTACTGTGAAACACATACACAGGTAGGTATCCCTGTGTCTGAAAATGCCTGGTCTACAAACTTATAAAAATATTTTACCTCTATGGTGAATGCTATAGCGGAAAAAATAAATCAAAAGTGCCAAACTACTGTTTTTTCGCTGTTTCACCTCTGATAAAAATTTAAATAAAAAGCGATCAAATGTGTGATTAAAAATTAAGACCTACCCCGAAAATAAGCCCGAGCCATTTTTTCGAAGAAAAAAATAATATAAGACCCTGTCTTATTTTCAGAGAAACACGGTAGTGGAGAACCCCAACAGAAACTCAAAATGCAACAATGCAAACAAGTCCTGATGCCAGGAATATAGATTAAAAAAATAATTGAACCTACTTTGCACGCTAGCTGTGTCAGGGTAAACATGGCGGCAATGGGCAAACGGGACATTTATGGTCTTCTTACTTGAAAGTGAGGATAAGCCGTTCATCTGGAGAAATGCACCATCAGATGTTGGTGTCCTGGAAAGTGAGTCCTGGATGCAAGTTTGATAACAGACAGTCAAAAGTGGGGATAGAAATGCAGCAGTGATTTTGGAACTTGTCTGGGTGCTGCACAAGGTCAGAGTAAGAGATGGACGAACCTACGAACATTTATTTAGTTTCAGGTTCAGGTTACTTGGTCCAATGATTGGTTTCAGGTCGAACCAGAGCTTAAACTGGCTTAAAACATAGTGTATATCACTTATGGGGCTCTATCTAACCTATTTCTATCTCTTTAAGGCAAACAGTCAAAGTCATATAAAAGTGATAGTGACATGTACAGATGTAGCAGAGTTAACTCGAACTTCTGAAACTGGTTAAACTGCTGCAGCATGATATCTCATCACAGAAGACAACAAAAAACAAGGAAAAGTAATTGAAAAAAATGTTTTTCTTATGAGCTTTCGTTTTAGCTATCTTCTGTGATAAGTAGAGATGGATGAACCAATTAATTCCAAGCTGGGTTCGACTGGAATAATTGTTCAGTATGTATCAAAACCGAATAATTTGCAATTCGTCTTGGATTAAATAGTCAGTGATAGGTCGACACTTTACAGTGTTGATGTCACATAGCGTATGTAAAATGCCCTGGGCAGGAACACAAAGCATTTGAGTGATAGTGAAACTAGGGGATAGATATTATTTATCACTAGATGTTATTTGTCACTTTGTTATCTATAGATGTTATTTATCACTGCATGATCCAAAGCAACTGTCATTCTAATGACCCATGCTAATTTGAAAAATCTCCATTTGTTAAAGTTTTTTTTTGATCAACCAATAATCAGTGATGCACCCTGCTAATATGAAAAATCTACATTTGTTAAGAGGTTCTTCTTTTTGCTCAGGAAATAAACAAACAGTCTCACAGCCTGTGCTAATCTGAGAAATCTTCATGTGTTAAGGGTTTGTTTGTTTTTGCTCACCCAATAAACAATGAAGCACCCTGCTAATCTGAAAAATCCCTGTTTCTTAAAGCGGATCTTTCACGACCTCCACCAGATCGAGTTCTTACCATATAATAAGCGCCGCTCCACTGATTTCAGCGCAGTTTGAATTCTTTCTCTAGCCCCCACCATTCCCAAGCAAAAGCACAGTTAATTTTGGTGTCCAAAGTGCTAAGTAAGCTCTGTAATGTCAGAAGGGCAGTGTCAGGTAGAAGGGCGAGATTCAGAGCTCCAATCAGAAGCAGTATTACATCTGTGCCGGAATCAGTGGAGCAGCACCTATTAAATGATGTAAAGAGCTGGCCTTGGTGGAGGTGATGAAATGTCCCCTTTAAGGATTTTACTCTGTGAAGTAATGACATCAGAGAACCCCAAGTGATCACTAAGTCACTAAGGCCCAATAACAAGAATCAGCGTTGACCCCTGCGGCATTTGGCTTTCTGTCGCAGGCCAGAATTGGAAAGGGGCTATCGGCATGTACATATATCACATGACACTGGACCCTTTTCCATTAACAAGATACACAGCAGTCAGGAAACCAGGCAAAACATTACACCACTGGTCACAGGCAGAGCCAGGGAAGGAGGCTGACCCTTATCTGCTTCAAGAGAATGCCAAGAGTGTGCAAAGCAGTAATCAAAGCAAAAGGTGGCTACTTTGAAGAACCTAGAATATAAGACATATTTTCAGTTGTTTCACACTTTTTTGTTAAGTATATAATTCCACATGTGTTAATTCATAGTTTTGATGCCTTCAGTGTGAATCTACAATTTTTATAGTCATGAAAATACAGAAAACTCTTGGAATGAGAAGGTGTGTCCAAACTTTTGGTCTGTACTGTATATGGACTTATTGAATTTAAAAATTAAATAAAGATTATTTTAAAAAAATGTGTCTGTCTCTACTGTCATTGCTTCTCCTGCCTTACTTTCTGCTTCATCCTTTTCATCTCCTTTTCCCCTCCCTATCTTTTGGTGTTCTTTTGCTTCCTCTGTATGCGCCCAGGTTCCTTTATGTTTAATATTCACAGGTCACAGTCCCAGGATACCTTGGAAGGCAAAACTTTCCTAATTAGCGCTCGCTCTTCTCAATTGAGATCAGACAAGAATGAGAAACTTTTCTAGCGATGGCTCAGTGAGCTCTGACATCTGTTTCGTCTCATCTCAGTGGTGAAGCTTGCTTCACACTCCCCATTAAAGCAACATAGCTTCTAGTCAGATGCATGCAATCTTTATGTGAGAAGCCCGGGAACTGCTAGGATATGACAACCATCTCCTATACATTATCTAAGATCTCTGTTCTTGGTTCAGCTAGATCACTGATGGCTAACCTTTTGAGCTCGGTCGTAAATAAAACCTAGCTTAACTCGGGTGCCGTGTCACATCTAGAAATATCCATAATTTTGTGATATTTGTAGCTCTAGTAAAAAAAAGAGTTATATTTTTGATATATGTATTTGTATTATATGTATATGACCCCCTTTTTCTGGCCAATCACATGGTATATGACCCCGCTTTTTATGGCCCCCACAGTATATGGCTCCTTTCTTATGTCACCCCCACAGTATATGACCCTTTCTTATGGCTCTCACAGAGTATCTGACCCCTTTGTTATGGTTCCCACACAGCATATGACCCCTTTTTTTACCCCCCCCCCACACAGCATATGATCTCCCTATTTATGGCCCCCGCACAGTTTTTGACCCCCTTTTATACCCCCCCCACACACACAGTATGTGACCCCTTTTTTAAAGCCCACTCACAGTATATGACCCCCCTCACCCACACACAGAGTAGCGACTGATAATTTTTACTCACCTGTCCATGCTATAGTCCTGGCCAGCCTCCGCTGCCTCCACGGGTGAGCTGTAGTCAATGGTGGAGAACACCAGGACGCTGTACATAGCATCCTGGTGTTCTTCAGTATCATGACGTAAGTGTAGCACCCCCTAATCAGTTATTATAGCACCTCCTTATAAATAATAGTCCCTGCTTATAAACAGTGCCCCATATCAGTAATAGTTCCCCCTTATCAGTAATTATCAATAATAGTTCACCTTCTTAATAATAGTCCACATTATCAATATTAGCCCTCTTATAAATAATAGCCCTCTTAACAATAATACCCACTTATCAATAATAGACAACTTATAAATAATAGTTCCCTCCAGTGGAATTGTTTGTAGGGGCCCACCATCAGGACCCCTGCAGATCAGTGGTACCGAAACATGTTGGGAGACATGCTGCTCACCCGCCATACAATGTGCACCACTGAACTACCTAAACCCACTGCTACACCCTGTATGGCAAGTGAACAGCGTGGTTCCTAGAACTGTTACCATTACCTGTAGCCGCACTGTCCTGGAAAAGCTGCTCTACAGAGGTCCTGGCTGTTGTATCATCGCAGATGTAATATTGATGGCCTATCCTAAGGACAGGCCATTAATATTAGAAAGATGGATAAATCCTTTAAAGAGGTTGTCCAGGAATTGAAGCAACCCATGTTCCGTACAGGAGGTGTAAAATAAATAAATAAATAAATAAAAATGCATACTCACCTGTTTCTGGCGCTCCATCTTCCACTGCCAGTGTCCGTTCAGACTCGTGCTACTTGCTGGGAGTCCTGCACTTCATGTGACCACTAAGACCAATTAGGTACAGCATTTCCAGAAATGAGGCACCGCCATGAGACCAAACAGATGCAGGCAGGGGACAATGGGGTGCTGGGGACAGGTGAGTATGCTTTTTTTTTTTTAAAATTTTTATTTTTACACCTCCCCGGCAGCCACCACAGTGGTCGCTCCAATTTATGGACAACCTCTTTTAAGGGGTTGTCTGGGACAAATTTGTCTATGGCTACTTCACTGGTCCCCCCATACAGTATGGGGAACAGTGATGGGGCCATTATATTGTGTGGGAGCAGTGATGGGGGCTAAAATCCTGTGCGGGGGACAGTAAACTGTGTAGGGCATATTAAAGGGGTTGTCCAGGGTTAATCTTTTTTTATGGCCTATGCTCAGACCCAACCCTAAACAGACCCAGAGCATCTGGAGCTGCTGGGGGTTGTAGTTATCAGAGTGGTCAGTGAAATTGAAAGATTTGGGGGCAAAATAGGCAGAAATGTTGTTTTTTGTTTGGGTGGTTGTGTTGTTTTTTTTTTTTTTACTGGTGGTCTGGGCCCTATCAGAAACCCGGGGCGCAAACATGTCGCGCGGCCAACCGTGGGCCAACCAGAGGCGGCGAGGGTTGGCACAGGGGGGGAAAACAAAGGGGCCCCCGAGTTATACCAATATTATCACTATACAGTAGTAGTATAGTATAGTAGTAGTAGTATATACCGGCTCTACACAGGGCTCTTCAGACCATTTAGGTGAATACAGTGCAGTTACATGTAGTGATTTACAGGTGACGTCTCTGACTAATCGTTCACATTTCCTGTCTCTTCCCTTTGGACCGCCATGACCACTTCTAGCTGTGACTTGTCTCTGTAAAGTTTGCAACACAGACATCTTTGGCTCCTCCTTTTCTAGGCTCCTGACCCACATTGTCCTCACCTACACAAAGTCCCCACCCTGCTGCTACCCCAATTATTGAATATATAATATAAAAATCCCCTATAATGAATAATACCCCTGTATGTATCTTTAAATGTGTGCCACTTCAGTTAATAATACCGCCTGTATGCTGTCTTAGAGGTTGTCCAGGATCAGACATTTTAATGTATACAGCAGGGGAGAGTTATAAAATAAAAATGCACTAACAGTTACCTGTATCCTCCCCTCTGTTCCTGTTCTGGGCCGCCTGTCACCTTCACTGCTCTGTATATGGAGCGGCTGCTGCACTGACGTCAAGTTAACAGGACCACTACAGCCAATCCCTGTGCTCAGCAATACAGCAGTATACGGTGTTTGGCTGCCCATGGTCTTGATGACATCACTGCTCTGTATACATACAAGGTGACAGCCAACCCAGCGCCGGTAAGGAGGGGAAGATGCATTATAACCCTCCCCTGCTGTCTGCATTAAAAGTTTAAACCTTTAAATTAAGTGTGCCCATCAATTAATAATGCCCCTTGTGTTCCCCCCTAATAATAATACTCCTGCATATCCCCTTAAAGGGGTTGTCCAGGCAAAAATGGATTAAAATATTTTTGCTCCGGTGCCTCCCTGCGCGGTCCAGTCCTGCTGCTCTGTTGTTGTACCCGCCACACATGACCGCTGAGGGAACGTCACAGCCGGTGACAAATTCCACAGCCAGAAAGCTGTGCTGCAGAACTGGACCACCCTGGGAGGACACCAGAGCACCGTGACAGGTGAGTATGTATTTTTTTTTTTTCAACTCCCCTGGCCTTAGCCTGGGTCCAGGAATTTCAGAGAGGATACTGAGGAAGGTGAAACATTTAAAAAAAAAAAAATCATACTCACCTAACACCAGTGTCTGCCGCCACTGTCCGGTCCAGCATGTGCTGTTCCTTTCCCGGCAGAAGTTTTGTGCTGCATCTGACTGCTGAGGCAAATCAATGGCCACAAGAAAGGAAGCGGTGATGTATGTAAGTGACATCATCAGTTCCTTTCCTGTGGTCACTGATTGGTCTCAGCAGTCATGTGTGGCAAAGGGGCTTCAACTGCCAAAGCCACAGTTTGCGCTAGAACGATCAGTGGTTGCAGACACTGGGGACAGGTATGTTTTTGGAGTTTTTTTTTTTATGTTTCACGTTTTACTGTCTCCTCCCTGACTTCTGCCCCCAGTTTAATGTCCCCTTCTAACTTGCCCCCAGTTTAATGTCACGCTTTATCTGCCCCCTCCATCTGTCCCCAGTTTAATGCCCCCCTTCATCTGCCCCCCGTTTAATGCCCCCTCCATCTGCCCCCAGTTTAATGCCCCCTCCATCTGCCCCCAGTTTAATGTCCCCTTTTCATCTGCCCCCGGTTTATGTTCCCCCTCCATTTGCCCCCACAGTATAACATAATAAAACACTGATACTTACCTCTCCTCACATCCCTGCTGCTCTGTCTGAGGTCTGCCTCTCCAGACTGTTGAGGGAGCTACAGGCGCGATGTGAGTGATGTCATCATATCGCGTCAACAGCTCCTAGGGCCGGTGCACAGGAGTACAGTGCTACAAAGTCTGATGCTCTGGATTTCGGGGGCTCCTTTGAGGACGGGGGCCCTGGGCAATTGCCCAGTTTGCCCACTCCCCCCCCAACGCTGGCCATGCCTTCAGCCTTCCTTTGTAATCAAATGTACTATCCTTTTCCCTGTAAACATAGATCCATCTTGTTGAAGAATACAGGAAGTGAGAAGGAGAGAGACAGCAGGCAAAGCTGATGAAGAAGGGAGATGGAAAAATCCCTTTCAGCTAAAAGAACCCAGTCAGACAATTTTGGTGAAGACTGTAGGTACTCCATTTTAAACTATTACAAACGTCTACACAAAAACATGACCCAATCAGCACTGAAGATAAGCGCTCTAGGAGCAGTTGCAGAAAATTTCAGAAGCCAGGTAAGTCCGCCTGAAAGATAAAATGGGGTGGGGTCGACTACAAAAGAAGGGGAGACAAATCTAAAGAAGGAGCAAAGATAAGTTTAGGAGGGTGAGGTCTGCTATCTCGTGTGTGTCTCGTCACATTACTTGGAAGGAAGGTCCCTTAATCTGGCCATAGACGTTAGATTGTTGAAATGAGCTATTGTCCATACAGACAACTGTTCCAAACACACAAACAACAAAGAACCCGCAGGGCTTCTGAACAGGTCAAATTTTGAAAAATCTTGCACAGGTCTGTCAGTCTAGTCCATACACAAATGATTACAGCCGACAGATAGACGAACAAAAAAATTCCAAACAACCAAATTTGGTTGTGACCAGGGGCGCACCTCTAATGAGGTGAAGTGAGGCGGCTGTGGGAGGCGGCCGTCTCAGGCGGCGGTATCTGTGTCAGTTGGGGGGTGGGGCATTTTGACTGACCTAAACCAGCCCAAGATAGGCCGCTTTAAAAAACATGCTGAGCGGGACCTGTGATGGGCTGGCTTAGAGATGTAGGCAGGGGAAGAGTGAGGTAGTTTGGGGCAGCTGTGGGGAGACAGCGCTGTGTTAGCACTCACCTATTGGCAGCGGCACTGCTCCAGCGGTCCACCGTCAGGAGTTCACTTGGCCTGCTTCTTGCTCTCCGTCTCCGCCCCCACCCACGCTGGGCTGCGTGCATCACGTCAGGTCACGTCGCTCTGATGGTATATTGACCTGACGTGATAGGATATGCAGTGTGGCTCCTGCGCGGTCTCCTTGTCCCTGCTCTGAGAAGCGCTACTGCTGGCCTGCTTCTTCAGGTGAAGTAGCTGAAGTGTTTATATTAATGAAATATTGCTTTTCAAAGTATATCCATAGGATAGAGGATAAATACCAGATTGATGAAGGGGGGGGGGCTCCTTTCTATAGTCCGCCTCAGGCAGCAAAGAGGCTAGGTTCACCCCTGGCTGTGACCAACTTTAGTTGATGGTCAGCTGTACGTGATGAACATTCAGAGACTGATGCCACTTCAGCAGTCTAAATTCTAATGTGTATGGCCAGCTTTAGGGCACATTCACATGACCGAGCTTCAGCTGTGAAACTCGACACATGTGCTGGCCGGATTTATTAGCCTGCACCTTATGCCGGTACCAGGACAGGGACTCCGAGCAGTATAGTTAACTATAGTGCTAGGAGTCCCTCTGGCGGCAAAAGGTACATGCCGGTAAATCTGGCCAATACATGCTGAATTTCACAAGTTTCATATCAATGTGCCCTTACATTCACAGGGTGCAGTTAAAACTTCACCAGAAAAAAAACTGCTTTTTTAATTTGGCTTTAGTCTAATTCCCCATGTTGTGGAAATACAGCGTCTTTTGTTGCAGATGTTGCTGTGTTTTTTTGAGCCAAAGTCAGGAGTGGATTTAACAGAAGGCAGCTAATGAGGCGAAGTGAGGCAGCCGCCTCAGGCAGCACTGTCTGTCACTGTCTGGGAGGCAGCATATTTTTACTTTCTATTCACCGTAAACCAGCCCAGGACAGGCCGCTTAAAAAAAAAACAAAGTTGTGCGATACCTGTACTGGGCTGGTTTACGAGATCTCCGCATCTCAGCGCAGGTGGCGATACAATGACATCATCGCGCCTCCTACGCTGAGACACGGACGCGTGTGAAGAAGAGGCGGCGGCCCTGTATTCACTTAAATGATAGAGGATAAATACCTGATTGATGGGATCTGTCTGCTGAGACGCCCACTGGGCCTGAGAATTGCTTTTTTTTTTTTCCCCCGACTGGGTTGGAATGCAGCCTGACCGCAGCCATATACAGTGCCTTGCGAAAGTATTCGGTCCCCTTGAACTTTTCAACCTTTTGCCACATTTCAGGCTTCAAACATAAAGATATAAAATTTTAATTTTTTGGTGAAGAATCAACAACAAGTGGGACACAATTGTGAAGTGGAACGAAATTTATTAGTTATTTTAAACTTTTGTAAAAAAAAAAAAACTGAAAAGTGGGTCTCAGAGGTGGGAATTTTAAATATACCATTTAGGAACTATTTATATGGCCCGATGCTCAGGTAGGATGCGATTGTTTGCTTTTAAAAAAAAAAAAAGCCAACTATTGCATGAATATCCTTTGGAGTGCCGAGTTTAAATATTACAAATTTTTGCACTTTTCTAATTTTGCACTGTGCCTTTAAGAGTAAACATATTATTCCTTGTAAACAAGAGTGACATCTGTTCTGCAGTTTCTAGAAGGTGGGAAATAACAAGCCTGTATCACTTACAAGTTAGGATACAATCACATATGCGCTGGAGTCTCCAACGCAATGTCCACCTGAAAAGCGGCACCCAACAGACCCCATTATAGGTATGTTACCACTATTTTAGACACACAAAGCGTGAACCAAATTTTTGTGTAAAACATTGCTTTTTGCACTGTAACCACCGTGTGTGTCTAAAAAAAAACACAGGCAACCCCCTTCCCTCAAAAAAAGGGTGATTTTTGAGTGTTTTAAATATTAAAATGCGTAAAAGCAAGTGGCAGCACAGTGTATGGTTTAAACTTAAGTTTGTATTCACTGTTTACTATTAGAGATGAGCAAATTTCTCAAAAGTTCGATTCAGCAGTTCGATTCGAAGTTCCAAAAAAATTCGCTTCGATCCGAATTACTTTGCGGCGAATAAACAGCTATTTCTGGGCTGTAGAGAGCCTGGGTGGGCGATAAAATGGCGGAAGCCCTTGGATGCCGCGGTCATGTCTCTCTCTCTCTCTCTCCAGAACTGACAACTTTTATTCATGTGGAAGGATCTGCTAACAAGCAAATACATGCCTACCCAATCACATCACTAGAGAATATCATGTGGCCATCTGATGTCACAAAGGTCCTTACTAAATATTCGTTACTGCGAAGCATCAGGAAATCCGGAATCATGGCGAATCGAAGATTTCCTGAAATTCGGATCGAATTCCACTTCTGCAGAATCGATTCGCTCATCTCTACTTACTATCTGTTTTCTTCCATAGACATACATGTCACATTCACTTTGGCAAAACTTCAGCTGTGTTTGCCTTAGAGAGCTAGAAATAGGATAGACAGGTTCAGCCAGGCCCCTTTCCAATAGAAGTCTACCCAGGGGAGGTGTGTAATAATAACAAACATTTATGCTCACCTCTCCTGGGTGTACAGGGGTCCGGCATCATCTTCTGACAATTTCTGGCCTGAGGCTGATGTCACGTGTTCCGGACGTCACTGCTGAGGCCTCAGCGGTGACGTCTGGGACACATGAATCAGCCACAGACCTGAAGAGGAAGCCGGCGGAGACAGCGGAGAAACACGAGAATGCCCAGGAGAGGTGAGGCAAAGTAAGTATAATTGTTTGTTATTTTCCCATCACCTCCCCTGGGTCTCCACTTATTATACTCTGGGGTTTAAATAGCAGCAAAACGAACCGAAGGGACAAACCTCATGAATATTTGTTGAGACGAATTTCAAGGGGTTCATCTGAAAAGGCTCAAGGCTCTTGGGAGCATTTTATACTGTGTGGAGCATTATATTGGGCGTACTGTGAGGAGCCTATTATACTGTGTGGGGCTACTGGGAAGCATATTATACTGTCTGGGAACACTATGGGGCATTATACTTGGGGGCCTCTGGGGAGTATATTATATTGTGTGGGACTACAGCGGAACATTATTCTGGGAGGGCCTTCTGGGGAGTATATTATATTGTGTGGGGCCAATGTGGAGCATTATACTGTGTGGGAACACTGTGGAGAATTATACTGGGGGGACAGTGTGGGGAGTCTATTATACTGTAATACTTATTCTTATGCACTGTAGGGAGCTCATTGTACTGTGTGGGGGACCCTGTGAAGCATCATACTGGGGGGCACACTGTGGAGCATTATACTGTGATGGGGAGCATATTATACTGTGAGGGGTCACTGTGGAGCATTATACTTGGGGGCACTGTGGGAAGCCTATTATACTGTGGGGCTGCTGGGGAGCCTATTATACTATGTGGGGGCACTGTGGAGCATATTATAGTGTGTGGGGCTTCTTGGGAGCATATTATACTGCATGGGGCCACTGTGAAGCATTATACTGCAGTGGGACTACTGTGGGGAGTATATTATACTGTGTGGGGCCACTGTGAACATTATACTGTGGTGGGGGTGGCTCTGAGGTGCATATTATACTATGTGGGGCCACTGTGGGACATTATATTGTGTGGGCTATATTATACTGAGTGAATCATTATACACTGGGTACGGAAAGTATTCAGACCCCTTTAAATTTTTCACTCTTTGTTTCATTGCAGCCATTTGCTAAAAGCAAAAAAAAGTTCATTTTATTTCTCATTAATGTACGCTCAGCACCCCATCTTGACAGAAAAAAACCAGAAATGTAGATATTTTTGCAAATTTATTAAAAAAGAAAAACTGAAATATCACATGGTCATAAGTATTCAGACCCTTTGCCCAGTATTGAATAGAAGCACCCTTTTGAGCTAGTACAGCCATGAGTCTTCTTGGGAATGATACAAGTTTTTCACATCTGGATTTGGGGATCCTCTGCCATTCTTCCTTGCAGATCCTCTCCAGTTCTGTCAGATTGGATGGTGAACGTTGGTGGACAGCCATTTTCAGGTCTCTCCAGAGATGCTCAATTGGGCTGAGGTCAAGGCTCTGGCTGGGCCAGTCAAGAATGGTCACAGAGTTGTTCCGAAGCCACCCCTTTGTAATTTTAGCTGTGTGCTTAGGGTCATTGTCTTGTTGGAAGGTGAACCTTCGGCCCAGTCTGAGGTCCAGAGCACTCTGGTAGAGGTTTTCTTCCAGGATATCTCTGTACTTGGCCGCATTCATCTTTTCTTCAATTGCAACCAGTCGTCATGTCCCTGCAGCTGAAAAACACCCCCATAGCATGATGCTACCACCACTATATTTCACTGTTGGGATTGTATTGGGCAGGTGATGAGCAGTGCCTGGTTTTCTCCACACATACCGCTTAGAATTAACGCCAAAAAGTTCAATCTTCGCCTCATCAGACCAGAGAATCTTATTTATCATAGTCTGGGAGTCCTTCATGTGTTTTTTGGCAAACTCTATGCGGGCTTTCATATGACTTGCACTAAGGAGAGGCTTCCATCGGGCCACTCTGCCATAAAGACCCGACTGGTGGAGGGCTGCAGTGATAGTTGTCTTTGTGGAACTTTCTCCCATCTCCCTACTGCATCTCTTGAGCTCAGCCACAGTGATCTTTAGGTTCTTCTTTACCTCTCTCACCAAGGCTCTTCTCCCACGATTGCTCAGTTTGGCTGGATGGCCAGGTCTAGGAAGAGTTCTGGTCGTCCCAAACTTCTTCCATTTAAGGATTATGGAGGCCACTGTGCTCTTAGGAACCTTGAGTGCTGCAGAAATTCTTTTGTAACCTTGGCCAGATCTATGCCTTGCCACAATTCTGTGTCTGAGCTCCTTGGGCAGTTCCTTTGACCTCATGATTCTCATTTGCTCTGACATGCACTGTGCGCTGTGAGGTCTTATATAGACAGGTGTGTGTCTTTCCTAATCAAGTCCAATCAGTTTAATTAAAACACAGATGGACTCCAATGAAGGAGTAGAGCCATCTCAAGGAGGATCAGAAGGAAATGGACAGCATGGGAGTTAAATATGAGTGTCACAGCAAATGGTCTGAATACTTACGACCATGTGATATTTCAGTTTTTCTTTTTTAATAAATTTGCAAAAATATCTACATTTCTGGGTTTTTTTCTGTCAAGATGGGGTGCTTAGTGTACATTAATGAGAAATAAGACGAACTTTTTTGCTTTTAGCAAATGGCTGCAATGAAACAGAGTGAAAAATTTAAAGGGGTCTGAATACTTTCCGTACCCACTGTATACTATGTGAATTCACTGTGGAGGGGCTCAGGGGAGCATTTTATACTGTGTATGGTACTGTGGAGCATAATATACCATGTGGAGCATTATATTGTGGGGGGGGGGGCTCAAAATTCCTGATGGCAGCCCTGTGTGCTATGCCTGCACCACAGTTCCCTCACTAAAATGTTGTGCATGTGTGGGGTGCTCCATGGCCGTGTCGTTTCCCATACAATACTGTGCATGAACCGATTATGGAGCTATTGGGGCATGCACAGTACTATAGGGGATGACAATTTGGTACCAAATTTATGCGACCCGAAATTAATCTTGATCCCGAAACTAAAAGAATCTTGAGAAATTTGCCAATGTCTAAACACCTGTTAAGGGGGTTTTCCGGGCAATTTTTTTTTTTTTTTTTAAAACGTCAGTTAGTACTATTAATGGGTTAATAAGTACACCCATATACCTTTAGCCGTGTTTTGAGCGATTTCTGTGTTTCTCTGTGAGCTCCTGGCATCTTCTGCATTTGTCTACATGGTGTAACTTCCTGCGCTTCTATCCTACAACTACCATAATGCTGTGCTCCCTCCCCCTCCCTTACAACCCCTCCGTCTCCCTAGCTAGCCCGCCCACTACTAGCCCTTCCCAACTAACTAACTCAGCCCACCCCTCCCCCCGCACCATCAGTAATGTATGTAGCTCCGGATCTACATACATTACTGAAAAACTAGACAATATGGGTAAAAAAGATATATTAGAAATTTGGAGGGGGGCATGAGGGACTTAGCCAGGAATTATCAATTTATCCTGGACAACCCCTTTAAGCTGTCACTCTGTCTCTTGTGTCTTCAATTGTACCTCTCAAGGACACTCAAACCACTGTCAGCCAGGATTCCCTCACTAGGGAGTGCTCCGGAGGAACTACTAGTAATAATAATACATTTTATTTATATAGCACCAACATATTCCGCCGCACTTCACAAATCATAGGGTTCAAGTACAGACAAAATGAAACATTACAAAGTAGTAAATCAATTCACACAAAGGGAGTGAGGGCCTGTTCGTAAGAGCCTACAATCTACGAGGTAGAAGCATACCTCCCAACTTTCAAAGGACAGAAAGAGGGACAAAATATGCTATGAGCACCGTGGCAAATTTAGCTCCACCCACTTCTATGTTGACTGCGCCCATTCTCATCTATTTTTCCATGTGCCCCTACACAGTATAATGCTCCTACAGTCACCCTAACATTATATGCCCCCACATTATAATGGTCCCCTCCAATTTCCCCACAGTACTAAGTCCCTCTCCTCGTGCCCCAGTTTAAACTGGCAGAAACTAGAGGGGGACATTAAACTAGGGCAGCTGGAGGGGGACATTAAACTATGGAGCAGCTGGAGGGTGACATTAAACAGTGGGTGTAGTTGGAGGGGGACATTAAACTGGGGGCAACTAGAGGCAGACATGTCCCCCTCCAGCTACCCCCCACAGTTTAATGTCCTCCTCCAGTTGCCCCCTGTTTAATGTCACCCTCCATCTGCACCCTCAATTTAATGTTTCCCTCCATCTGCCCCCTCAGTTTAATGTCCCCCCTACATCTGCCACCAGCTTAATGCCCCCTTCATCTGCCCTGTTTAATGTCCCCCTTTATTTGCCACCATCTTAATGTCCCCGTTTATCTGCCACCAATTTAATGTTCCCCCTTCATGTCACCAGCTTAATGCCCCCCCTTCATCTGCCCCAGTTTAATTGCCCCCTCCATCTAACACCAATTTAATGTCCCCCTTTATCTGCCACCAGCTTAATGTCCCCTTTATTTGCCACCAGTTTAATTGCCCCCTTAATCTGCCTTCAGTTTAATTGCCCATTCATCTGCTCCCAGTTTAATTGCCCCCTTCATCTGCCTTGAGTTTAACTGCCCCCTACATCTGCGTTGTTTAACTGCCCCTACATCTGCCCCCAGTTCCCCCCTCTTGCTCACACATGCTCTCTTCTCTCCTACTTATCTTTGATCACTCTCTGTTCCCAGCTTTCTGTGTAACATCACAGTGTCCCGCAGTTTCCAGAATAGCTCCGCCCACACAAGAGTCTGATCACATGATTATGACGTCATCAAAGGTCTTTTAGCCATTACGATTTAGCATCTACCATTTAGCCTTTACCCTACCCTAATAAAGTTTGTTAACAGCAAAACACTTCAGGGGAATAGCGGAACAAACTGTAAGCTATGCGGGAACATGGGACAGCAGTGTAAAATCGGGACTGTCCCGCCAGATGCGGGACGGTTGGGAGCTATGGTAGAAGGGGTGACACAAGAGGTAGGGCATGCAGGAGGTTTAAGCTCCAAAGCCACCATGGCCGGAAAGTAACCAGCTGCCATGTTAGGCCTCCCCCACTGAGCCATCTCCCCACTGCTTTACCTTGAACGTTGCATCTGCTTTCTATCAGTCATTGGAAACATCCTCACTACCTGTCCAATGCCTTGCTCTTCCAGGTAATGTGTTTTGAACTTGTGACCGACATGATAAGGAAACAAAATTGATCATTGACAGAAAGTAAAGCCCACATGTATACTGTAAGGCTGCATAACTTAGAGATTTATACACATTTATACACAAGATATATTGAAGGGGTGATGTGTTGTTTTGCCAAAAGGAAAAAAATTCTTTGGATTCCGTATAATAGAATAAAGTTATAGAATAAAACACCTGACTATCAACAATAGTTTAACAATTTATTAAGAAGAGTATAAGAAGATATCAAAAAGGTCTTACAACAAGGAAAAGTATAAAAGATATTAGAATGTAATTAAATCCACACTTTCAACACTTAAAGGTATATCAGAAGGTATATCAAGGTTAATCAACCTGTGATATGATCAAAAGCTGCAATAAAGCAAGGTATAGCAAGATAATCAAAGTTAAGCAAACTATGATATAATCAAATCCACACTTAAAAGTATATTGAAAGGTATATTAAATCAACACTTACAACACTGCCAAGCTTCATTGATGAATTCTGATCCGGGTATCTTCAGGAAAATCTCACCAAGCCATTGTGACAGGTCTGCAGCATCAGGCGTCCCCAATCTGCTGTTAAGGTTGCAACATATGGCTGGGGGATATCATCCGTCTTTATATACCCTTTGTGTGTGTCATAGAGTGGGTGGGTTACAGAAGTGTATACACCTCTATAAGGCTTTACTCATCTCTAAGCTCACATTCTTGCGAAAGAGGCCAGTTTTCACCAGAATATGTCTTGTGACACTTAGCTTCATACAGCGTTAATCTTTAAGCTGGCGTTTATGGACATGTAAACATAAAGTCAAACAGAGTTGGACTTTGAGCTGACTTCTATGTCTTATGTAGACACTAGTTCAAACAGAGTTTGAACTCTCAAGCTGTCCATGTAAACATCATATAGAACAGAGTTGAACTTTAGAACTGGTTTCATGTCTATCTAGACATTATCTAGTTAAACTTTAAGCTCGCTTCATGTGCATGTAAACATCACATAGAACAGAGTTGAACTCTGATCTTGCTTTTTGTTTAACTAGACAATATCTCATACCGAGTTGAAACTAAGGTTACATGACTTGACTTCTATAAACATCTTGTCAGCCATTTTATCAAGGGCAGTCATTTTGGTTTTTAGCATTACATGTGTGGGATAAAAACTTCCAGGAGTGTGCCACAACCCAGATGGAGGAGACCTGAGGATGGGAATTGTAGTGGCGGAGGATGTGCCACCTACTAGGCCAAGCACACTCACCAACCACTCCAGCCCCACTCCTGGGCCAGACAGAGTCGAGGGGGGGTCCTGCAGCACTACCAGATGGTGGTGGTAGTACTTGTATCCCCCGGGTCCTTCCGGTGTGATGGAATTCGGAAGGACCCTGATGTTATGCAGGCATGACTCAGGCAGCCAGCGGTAACGGTCAAACAGGAAACTGTTTATTGCAACAACTGGAAACAGATAAACGGCAGCTTCCGAATGGGGGTAGTAGTATAGTGCCCAGGGATATCTATAACAGGCTTGGGCTCCAATACTCCTCCTCTCGTGCCTCTCCCAGAGATGATTGCTAGGAAGAGTGGTAGTACAGGGAGGCTTGACAGGGTTCTGGTTACCTGAAGACTAGGCCCGACGTGGTTCTCCTATCAGGGTCCTCTCCTGCTCCTCCTGGCACGGCACCGGAAAGGTCCAAAATGGTAGATAGCCGAACCACTACTCCGGGCTGTCTCTGGGACCGATGTTACTCCTCCTGGAGGCTGTGAAGGTGACCGTTAGCCTCAGTCCAGCTTCTGGGGGCAGGAACACTCTTCACACCCTAACTGCTCCACTCCTTAGGGTGCCTTCACATATGTCAGTTGTGAGCCTCATTTCCCTATTAATGGCCCCCATACAATATATTACCTCCTTTATTGACCCCTATAGAGTATACTGTCCCTGTACAAGGTATACACCACTCTTATGGCAAAAAGTGATAGTAAAAACTGATGGTAAAGACTGATGACAACTTATGACAACTGATGGTTTTGGAGTAGAAATTTGTGAAAAAGCCTGATGACAACTGATGCATTTTGGCATTAGTTTTGGCATCAGTTGTAAAGACTAAATGGGCAAAAAACTGATACTGATGCAACTGATATATGTGAACTCAGGCCAACGGTTACCGTGGAGACAGAGTCTCCCACAACCCCACCCAGTGGCCTGTGATAGGCCAGGGCTAAACCAAAGCAAGGTTTGAACACTGAAGGGGAGAAACAATAGGGAAAAGCTGCAAACAATTACATTTAAGATAGAACATGGAACGTATCAACACAGCCCAGAGGCACAAAAGACAAACAAATTTAAGCAGCAGCCTCTGGGATGCTGCAATTCCCCTCTATTTTAACCTGAGCCGCCCTTGGTGAATCTTAGCCCAGACTAGGGAAAGAACCACAGCGGACAAGACAAGACAGACAAGGCAAAACAAATGGAACAAAGCAAAAATAAAATACAATATATAATAGGAGAGGGAAACATGAGCGAAGACCTGGTACCTGAGGTACAAGTACATCAGTGTCCAATCTCAGGCACCAGCAAAACACAGGGAGAAGGGGCACTGACATCTCAACGGAGGTCCCTGAGGCACAGGTGCGTGAGTGTCTCTTCTCAGGGCCTCAACAGGACACAAAATGGACTCCAGGGCACAGGTGCGTTAGGTTCCATCCTGGAGCAAGGGGACAGGAAAAACAAGGCAGTGTCCAGAAGTTCGCACTAGGGTAAGAAACAATTCTGACCTCAATCCAGAAACCGTGCAGGACATTTCCCTCTGGTGGTTCTCTGGGATCTTCTCAGGGCAACTTCTCCTGAAGCACCAAGGACAACAGTTGGGCTAGCTGGAACAGGACTGGCGGGAACAGCTTCATCCAGCTCCATCTGTTCTTCTGCCTAAGCAGGCATAGCAGACAACTCCAACCCAGGAGGTGACCTGGGGACTCCTCCTGTGGCATGCAGCTGGAAGGTCAGGCAAGGAACGAAGAATTCTGGCGGCATCCCATTGAAAAGGTTCTCCGACACTGCTGAGGCTGGGACAACCTCTGGAACGAGGATGTCCTCATCCAAACTACCCTCAGTGGAAGGGGACAGCACTGAGGGTGTATGGTCCACCTGCAAACACACCTTCAAGCGATTCTGGTGGACCACCTGTGGCTTCCTCCCTTCTCTCTCCACCACAAAGACATCAGGATAGGACTGTGCGGAGATGGTGTAGGCTTCAGTTTCCCACCTGGAATCCAACTTGAGGGTCCAGTGGTTGTTCTTCAGCCACACCTTCTCCCCTACCTGTAGGGGGGTAGCCTGAGCGTGCAAGTTGTGGTCCGCCTCCTGCCTGGCCCGAACCTCTTTCATATGGGCTTCCACAACGTCATGAGCTTCAGCCAGGCGTTTCTGATGGTCACTCACCCAGTCAGTCTTTGGCAGTGGATTGATGTCATCAGGAACAGCCACTCCTGAGCTAAAATCAGCAGGCAGCTTCCCATGTCTCCTGAACATCAAGTAGTATGGTATATATGGTGGACAGCTGCTTCTGGCTGTTATACTGGTAGACCAGCTCAGGTAACCGTAGCGGCCAATCTGCTTGCCTGGAGGGTGACAGAATCATGAGGAGCCCAAGAACAGTCTGGTTCATCTTCTCACATAGACCATTGCCCTGATGATGGTAAGATTTTGTACGCAGCTTCTTGCAGTCGTACAGGGCACAGAGTTCCAGGAACAGCTGAGACTCAAATGCAGAACCCCGGTCTGTGAGGATCTTCTCCGGACATCCATAGGGAAGAAGGAAAGACTTCCAGAAGGTCTTAGCAGTAGTCTTAGCCGCTAGATCATGTACGGGTACAGCCACTTTGACCTTGGTGTAGTGGTCAATCATAGTCAGCACATAGTTGTATCCAGAGCGGCTGGGTTCTACCTTCAGATGGTTCAGAGCCACAATCTCCAGAGGGCGATGGCTCTCAGTGGGATGGAGTGGAGCCTCCTGATCAGCTTTCTCTCCTCTGGCAAGGGTGCAGGCAGTGCACTCTCTGCACCACTTCTCGACGTTGTCTCTCAGACCAACCCAGTAGAACCGACTTCTGAACCCTGAAGTGCCCAGACTTGTCATGGTAAGCTTCCAGGACCATGCCCACATCGCACCGAGGGACGACAATCTGATGGAGACGGGTCCCAGACACAGGATCAGTGGAACATCTATATACAAGTCCTCCTCTCAGGAACAGCTTCCTCCTCTGTCTCCACAGCTTGCACAGCTCCGGATTGGCACGAACTCCAAGGAGTCCAGTTGGCAGCATACCTTGGCTCAGAAAGTCTCATATCTCACGCAGAACTTTACTTTCAGACTGCAACTTGGCCCATAACTCCTAATAAATAGGAGTCGACCTCACTGGTGACCGTGTAGGAGCAGCAGTGGCAGCTGGGACTCTAACGGTGTGAACCGCTTGCTTGGCAAACCGGGCATAGAAGGCTGGCATCTCCATTTCTTCCTACTCATCAGCATCTGACTGGCAGCTGGGATAAGGCATCAGCTCCGACGTTGGCTTTGCCGGGCTTGTATTTGACCACGAAGTTGTAATTGGCCAGACATGACGCCCAACTTTGCTCTACAGCTCCCAGTCGTGCGGTAGCCAGGTGTGCTAGTGGGTTGTTGTCTGTGTAGACTTCAAAGGGAGTAGCAGCCAGATAGTCTTTGAACTTTTTGGTGACAGCCCACACCAGGGCCAGGAACTCCAACTTGAAGGAACTGTAATTCTGGTAATTTTTTTCAGCTCCCTTCAGAGACTGGCTGGCAAAGGCAATTACTCTCTCCTTCCTGTCTTGAATCTGAGAGAGAATGGCACCTAAGCCCTTGGCACTGTCATCGGTGTGCAGCCGAAAAGGTAAGTTTTAATCTGGGTAGCCCAGGATAGGCGGCTCAATCAGCAAACGTTTCAGTCTTTGAAATGCGGTTTCTTGTCTTTCTCCCCACTCAATAGGGATCTTCTTCCTCAGCTCCTCTTTAGGATGCCCTCTCAACAGTTCTTGCAGAGGCTCAGAGATCTGGGCAAACTTAGGGATAAACCTCCTGTAGTATCTGGCAAACCCCAAGAAGCTCCTGATCTCTTTCACGGTAGAATGTGTAGGCCAGTCTTTCACAGCAGCGATCTTATCAGGATCAGGCCTCACCCCTTCAGCGCTGACCACATGCCCCAGGTAATGGACTTGAGTCTGCCTCAGGTGGCACTTGGATGGTTTTACCTTCAGCCCGTGCTGTGCCAGGATCTGGAACACTTCTGTAAGGTGTTGTAGATGTTCCTCAGATGTCTGAGAGATGATAATGACGTCACCAAGGTACAGCAGGACAGTCTCAAAGTTCTTGTGCCCCAGACAGCATTCCATGAGGCATTGAAAGGTTCCAGGGGTATTACAGACTCCGAAAGGCATGCTGTTGAACTCAAAGAGGCCCATGGGTGTTGTGAAGGCCGTCTTTTCTCGGTCAGCAGCAGCTATGGGTACTTGCCAGTACCCGCTGGTTAAATCAACATTAATGGTGATAGTGATGAGGGGAAAGAGGACTCCAAGCTGATTATAAGTGAAGGTTTGGTAAGAGAGCACTTAGCTAAGATTAAGGAAACCAAGTCCCCAGGACCGGATGATTTACACCCTAGAGTTTTAAAAGAATTAGCAGAGGAAATAACAGAACCCCTTGCAATAATCTTTAATAAGTCATGGGAAACAGGAGTGGTCCCTCTAGATTGGAAAAGGGCAAATGTGGTCCCCATCTACAAAAAGGGGAATAGGGACGACCCAGGAAATTATAGGCCGGTAAGTCTTACCTCGATAGTAGGAAAAATCTTTGAGCAAATTGTTAAAGAACATTTAATTAGGTACCTGGATGGGAAGGCTTTAATTAATCAGAGCCAGCACGGCTTTATGCCCAATAAATCTTGTCAGACTAACCTGATTTCCTTCTACAACAAAATCACTGAATGGTTGGACCAGGGGAATGCAGTGGACATAGTATATCTTGACTTTAGTAAGGCCTTTGATAAAGTATCACATAACATTCTTATTGAAAAAATGATTAAGTATGGCTTTGATAAAAAATCAGTGAGGTGGGTTCACAATTGGCTTAAAGATCGGGCACAATGAGTAATTCTAAATGGCTATACATCAAACTGGAAGAAAGTAAAAAGTGGGGTGCCGCAGGACTCTGTCCTGGGCCCAGTACTTTTTAATATTTTTATAAATGATCTGGATGATGGGATTATTGGGTAACTAATAAAATTTGCAGATGATACAAAGATAGGAGGAATGGCCAACACTAGAGAGGAGAGAGAGTGCATCCAAAAGGACTTAGACACACTGGAACAATGGGCTGAGGTGAACAAAATGGTATTTAACAGGGACAAATGCAAGGTCCTACATCTAGGTAACAGAAATGCAAGAAGCATATATAGTATGGGAGGAATAGTACTAAGTGAGAGTACAGGGGAAAAGGATCTGGGCATTATAATAGATCATAAATTCAACATGAGTCAACAGTGCGGTGCGGTGGCAAAAAAGGCTAACCAAATTCTAGGATGTATCAAGACGAGCATTGAAGCTAGATCAAGAGAGGTAATTATTCCGCTGTACTCTGCCCTGGTCAGACCCCACCTGGAATACTGTGTACAGTTCTGGGCGCCACAATTTAAGAAAGACATCGATTTATTGGAGCAGGTCCAGAGAAGAGCAACCAAAATGGTGGAAGGTCTACAAACCATGTCCTACGAGGAAAGGCTAAAAGAATTGGGATTGTTTAGTTTGCAGAAGAGGAGGCTAAGGGGAGACTTAATAGCAGTTTTTAAATATCTGAAAGGTTGTCACAGTGCAGAGGGATCTAACCTTTTCTCATTAGCAGAAGGAAGCACGAGAAGTAATGGAATGAAACTAAGGGGAAGGAGATTCAGATTAGACATTAGGAAAAACTTTTTAACAGTAAGGGTAGTGAGGGAGTGGAATAGGCTGCCACGGGAGGTGGTGAGTTCTTCATCAATTGAAATTTTCAAGTGGAAACTGGATAGATATATAGCTGGGATGATTTAGGGAATCCTGCTTTTGCAGGGGGTTGGACTTGATGGCCTTTGAGGTCCCTTCCAACTCAAAAATTAAAAAAAAAAAAAAAAAAAAAAAAAAAATCAAGGGTGGAAAAGTAGGCTGCAGCTCCCAGTGCTGTAAGAGATTCCTCTATATGAGGTAAGGGATAGGCATCCTTGTGGGTGACAGCATTCAGCTTCCTGTAATCGGATACTGCCTTCTTTACCAGCACCAGTGGGGCAGCCCAGGGGTTGTGACTCTCACGGATCACATCAGCGTCCTTCATCTCAGCTATCAGCTTCTTAACAGTCTGGTAGTTAGCCAGTGGAATAGGCCTGTACCTCTCATTGATAGGAGGATGTGAGCCATTAGAGATGGTTTGCTCAATGAACTTGGTGTGCCCGAAGTCCAGTGGATGTTGACTTAAGCCTGACTGACACTTCTTTACCACCGAGAGAACGCCTTCAACCTGTTCAGCTGGGGTGTCTGGGGCTCCAATATGTAACTCTTCCCACCAGGCTTTGTCAGTACCTTTCTCTCCTTTGGAGGCAACTTTCTGTGAAGACTGACACGCAGAGGGTGCAGCAACTTCAATCACATCCTCTGGAGCCACATAGGACACCACAGCCACCGGGCAGTGTTTCTTTAACTCCACTGGCAGGTTACTTAAGTTCATAATGCGTACTGGCACCTCCCCTCGAGTGATTTTGGTCAGACAGCGGGCGACCAACAGCATGGGGTAGGCCTCTAGGGGCATAGGTTCCACTAGAGCCAGATAGGTAGAAATGTGGTGTAGCACATTAGAGGAAGTAGGGTCCCAACCCGTCAGTATCGTAATTATAGGGACTTCAGAATGAGAAAGTTCCGCATAAGAAAGTAGCGCTACTTCTTATGTGGATCCCCGCTATCATATAGCTGCATACCCAGGTTTATTAACCCTTTTTTGGTCAGCGGACCATTTTTCTGTCCCCCTCCTATTGGAGTCTGAAGAAGGCCATATTTAGGCCGAAAACGTTCACAACAAGTCTCTACTGTATACGTTGTTCGGATATCCCTATGAATGTGTCTGTTACTTGAACACCAGATCGGTGATAAATAAAACAAGTGATATATAACCTCATTTGGAGTCTGAAGTCCCTATAATTACTAGAGCCAGATAGTTCTGTCCCTGTGCACCCATGCGTTCTCGACACCACATCACAGTCTCTGTGCCAGGTTGAAGAGTCACTGACCTGCTGTCTTGAATACAGACCCTGCAAACTTGAGAGCCAGTGTCCAGCAGGGCAGTCAGTGGCACCCTGTCAGTATAGCCACATACTTAGGGGAAGGCTTTGACTTGTATTGACCTATTGTTCTTTCTCCTGAGGGGCATTCCTCGGCCTCAGGGAAAGCCCGTTTAACTGCCAGCATTGAGGCTCAATATGTCCATATTTATGGCAGTATCTGCAAATGGGTCTCTTAGCTCTCTCAGTGGAAACAAATGGCAGCCTTCTCCGGGCGGTCCCCCTTGGAAGCTCTGGAGGAGACTTGGAAGTAGAGGGTGGCACACTCCTTGACTGAGGACCAGCCTGCTGGTGTTCCAGCTTCTTGGTCAGGGCATCCACACTTCTGACCATCAGGGAGACCTGTTCCCTCAGCTCCGCCCCGTCGTTTGGCCCTGGTGTTGATACGGCCTGTGATGCTGACAAGTAGACGTGGCGGCGTTTAGGAGAGTAAGGCTCCAGGGTGATAGTTGGAGCAGCACCAGGTGAGGCAAGCTGAGCTGGGGACCCTGTTTGGTGTTTAGGGCCCAGTATTTGTATGACCAGCTCTTTAAAGTCCAGAAAGGAAGCAGCCGGGAGTTGGGCAGAGAGAATTCTCAACTGTCTCTTTAGGGCATCATTTTCAGCACCCTCAATAAACTGTTCTCTCAAGGCAGCGTCAGGGTTCTCTGCAGCCCGAGGATCCTCTTGGGTGACAGCTTGGAAAGCCTCTTGCAAGGACAGGGCAAACTCTCTGAGGGACTCACTGGCTTGTTGTGTTCGGCCATAAAACCGCATCCTCAGCTCAGACACAGTTTGGACTTCAAAGATGTCCTGAAGTCACTGCAGCACTTGCTCCACTGATGTCTTGTGTGGAGGGGGCCAGGATTTGACCTCCCTCAGAGCAGCACCCTCCAGCTGCCCCACCAGAATTTCTACTTTCTGCTCCTCGGATAGGGGGTACAGTTTGAACATGGCCTGCATGCGGTCCTGAAAGTCCCTTAGGGTGTGCGCTTCCCTTTTGTATCTTGGTAGCCAAGGCGCACCCAGATAGTATGGCATGGTGAGCGGCATGATGGTGGCCATGGAGGTAGGGATAGAGGCCACAGGTGATGCAGCAGCCACTGGAAACTCGCAGGGCTGACAGACTCGGGATCGCTATGATCCGACATAGTGACAGCAGACAAGTCTCTATTTAAATACAGTGCCACAGCAAACAGTCTATCGGAGTGGTCTCACCCAAGATGGCGGCGCCCAGGAGGCTCCGGTGACACTGTCCTGTAGGCGGGGCTGTCCTGCTGACGTCAGTGGCTGCTGGTTGGTCTCTTTTTGAATAGAAGGGAGGAGCTTGGCTGACGCACCTCTGCCATAAGTCTTTCCCGTCTGAGCGCTGGTTTGGCGGGCTGGCGGTTAACCTCTGCAGAGCTGTGGAATTTCAAATGATGCAGCTCCGGTCTGAGACTGGAGTTGACCCCTTGTGGGCTGGGCTCACATGCAACGATGATGTCGCAGTAGTAATACACAGTCCGGTAACAACTGACAGTCCTCTGGCTTGCAACAAAGTGGCTCAATTTAGCAAACAGTGCAACTGTCCATAGTCTTTGCAATTATAATCCAGGCAGGTAAATCCACAGTAAATCCACAAGGCAAAGACTCTCACACAGCCAATAAAGGTTTTCAGCTCACCAGGTGTAGATAAGGTTGTCCTAGGATCTTGACACCGTAGTCTGTGATGGAATAAGGACATGGGAGTCTTGATCCTGCTGACTACTCCAAAAGCGACTTGCCACAACCCAGATGGAGGAGACCGGAGGATGGGAGTTGTAGTGGCGGAGGATGTGCCACCTAATAGGCCAAGCACACTCACCAACCACTCCAGCCCCACTCCTGTAGTACAGTTTCCAATTCCCCAGCCTTGGTTCTAGCAGGGTGCCCAGGGATATCTATAACAGGCTTGGGCTCCACTATTCCTCCTCTTGTGCCTGTCCCAGAGATGGATGCTAGGGAGAGTGGTGGTACAGGGAGGCCTGACAGGGTTCTGGTTACCTGAAGACTAGGCTCGACGTGGTCCTCCTGTCAGGGTCCTCTCCTGCTCCTCCTGGCACGGCACCGGAAAGGTCCAAAATGGTAGACAGCTGAACCACTACTCCGGGCTGTCTCTGGGACTGATGTTACTCCTCCTGGAGGCTGCGAAGGCGACCGTTAGCCTCAGTCCAGTTTCTGGGGGCAGGAACACTCTTCATACCCTAACTGCTCCACTGCTTACACTGAACTCACTAGACTGAACTCAGGCCAACGGTTACTGTGGAGAAGGAGTCTCCCACAACCCCGCCCAGTGGCCTGTGATAGGCCAGGGCTAAACCAAGGCAAGGATTGAACACTGCAGGGGAGAAACAATAGGGAAAAGCTGCAAACAATTACATTTAAGATAGAACACAGAAAGTACCAACACAGCCCAGAGACACAAAAGACAAACAATTTAAAGCAGCAGCCTCTGGGATGCTGCAATTGTACTCACTGGATAAGCACACTTACTAGTATACATGCTGATCCTCTGTCAACCCATTTCTGAGCTTCGCATAGAGTTGTGGTAGTGACAGAAGTCTTCTAGGCTCCCCTGCTGACTCTTCATCACATACAGTGGCGTAAATACCGGGGTATTAGCGGGAGCGGCTGCCACAGGTCCTGGGACATTAGGGGGCCCGGCAAGCCCCTGATGTTTTTTTTTTTTTTTAATAGGCCATTACCTATTTACTTACCGATCCCAGCTCCTGCTCACGGCCGCCTCGCCTGCGCTTCCATTTTCAGACCCCAGAGTATAATGATCAGAGACCCAGGGGAGGTGAGGGAACATAAAAAACACTGTTACTTACCTTTGCTGCACTCCAGGAGGCTTCGGGCCTCCTTGGTGACGTCCAGGCCGACATCATTATGCGTCGCGACGCATGCCTGGCTCACGTGACGTCTGGTCCAACATTGAAGAAGGGTGAAAGTAGCTGGGGAGTGCGGCAGAGCCAGGGAGTGGTAAGTAACACAGTTTTTTATGTTTGTATCTTTCCCTGGGTCTCCAATCATTATACTCTGAAAAGACACCAGAGTATAATAATTGTTCATGGGTGGTCCACAATGGTGCATAATACTATGTGAAGGGGCCACTATGGGGCATAATACTGTGTGCAGGGGCCACTATGGGGCATAATACTATGTGCAGGGGCCACTATTGGGCATAATAGTGTGTGCAGGGGCCACTATGGGGCATCATAGTGTGTGCAGGGGCCACTATGGGGCATAACAGTGTGTGCAGGGGCCACTAGGCACATAATAGTGTGTGTAGGGGCCACTATGGGGCATAATAGTGTGTGCAGGAATGTGGTTTGTGCAGGGGGGGCGGTTGCCAGGGGGGTGGGCGGCTGCCAGGGGTACCCATGTCAAATGTTCGCCTGGGGGCCCAGCCATTCCTAGTTGCGCCACTGATGACATGACCAACCTCAGTGTATGCTGAGGACAAGCAACAGGAGTAGAATAAAGTCAGTCATGTGAGGAAGCATCAGGAGAGACGATCAAGCTACAAGACTTCTGCCTATGAAAAGCTCAGAATCAGGGGGACAGGGGACCAGCATGCATATTGGTAAGTTTAAAAAAAAAAAGGTCTCTAATTATCTCTGACCCCTAAAATAACAACTGGAGGGAAGTGAAAGCCCCATGCAACATCACATAATCCTCATATTTTTGAAAGTGCTTGATATCCAGCAAAAATAAAAAACATAAAATATAAAACAGTAGAGGATACTATATCAAACCTTACAAAGAAAGAAGAACTGCATACAAAATATTAAAAGCAGATATATTTATTAAATTTCATTAAAAATGTGACTTTCATGCATTGATGGCAGGGGAATTTTCCATTAAAGGGGTTGTACAGGGAGTTTAAATTCACTTACCCCGGTTCATTCCGCCTCTCCCTCAAGGTAATTAGTTGCCATGCTATGGGGGCTGACTTTAATCTCCCTAGACAACCCCTGGGCGGCCGCAAAGCATATAGCGAAGCGGCCATAGATTGTGAGGGGTTTGGTGCATTTTAAAAGATGCCAGTTTTCAGGTACCCTGCAGCTTTAAGGAAGAGAGGGGATGGAGCTAAGCTCTAAGGATAATATTTACATTAGCTTTTGGCGGTCTAACAGCTCACCTTCTTCCTTGACTGGAGAGAAGAACGCCCACCCTCCCTCCCCTGTGATTGTATTCTGTTGGTGATTTTACGGTCTGTGCAAACCAGTCGGTTTGCTGCTGGTTCTTTCTTTCTGTTACAGATGTCACAGCATTGGCGGGTTACGTGTCCAAGAAAATGAAAAGTTGCCCACATGCCCACTGGCCTACAGCGGATAAGCATTCGGACAGGGAGCTAAAGAAAAAGCGGTTGCAGATATTACGCTTTCTTTGGACACTTGTTTTGTTTACGGTTTACTTTTGAAAATGGTTATACTCAATAAAAGCTGTGGCCATTGCAGCATCTCAGAGTGCTACTGCTTTTATGTGTTTGTCTTGTGTGCCTCTGGGTTTTATGTTGTAAGTTTTGTTCTATGTTAAGTGTTTTGATGTGCAGCTTTCCCCTTATATTTTTCCCCCTGCAGTGTTCAGACCCAGACTTGGTTCAGCCCTGGCCTATCACAGGCCACTGGGCGGGGTTGTGAGGAGATATAATCTCCACGGCGACGGTTGAAAGTTAGTTCAGTGCATGCTGTGAACCAGACAAGGTGTGCAGAGCTGACCTGCCACCAGACTCTGGACTGAAGGTCAACCGCCGCTCTCACAGCCTCGGGAGGAATATCATCGGCCCCAGGCTCATCTAAAGACAGCCCAGAGCAAGGGAGTAACGTTTTATGAGAGGCTGATTCAATTCGATGCAGTGCCAGGAGGAGCAGGAGAGGACCCTGACAGGAGAGTCGTATTCGGGCCTAGTCTCCAAGTAACCAGATCCCTGTCGGGCCTCTCTGTAACTCTATCCCCAGAGTATTGCCTGGGAGAGGCCCAGAGGAGAAGTAGAAGAAGCCATCCTGTGGAGCCTACACCACCTTTGGGCACCCTCCTAGAACCAAGGCTGGGGGTTGGACACTGTAGGACTACTACCCCCATCTGGAAGCTGCTGTTGTTCCTTTGTTCCAGTTGCCTAAATAAACGGCTGTTTGGTTTACCTGCGACGCTGACCCCTGAGTCGTGCCTGCTTTACCATCAGGGCTCTTCCGACCAACACCACACCAGCTCAGGTAGGAGAGGTCCCCTCTTCAACTGGAAGTGCCCCAGGGGAAAGGACTACTACCACCACCATCCGGTAGTGCTGCAGGACCCCCCTCGACTTTGTCCGGCCTAGGAGTGGGACTGGAGCCGTTTGGGAGCGTGCTCGGCCTGCTAGGTGGCACAGCATCCGCCACTACTACTCCCATCCTCCGGTCTCATCCGACTGGGTTGCGGCACCATCCCCACTAAAACCCACAAATAGGTCAGAGTGTATTTATTTACGGGTTAAATGGCAAAGGGTACAAAGATTTAAGGTACAGTGGGAGCACATCTTCACAGCCTTTAATGTTCTCTACACAATGCCACACTGTGAGTCATTACATGTAAAAATTATACAAAGAAAAGGGCCCCAACAAGGGGGCCCCGTATGTGATATATTTATTACACAGTTAGTACCATCAAGTTCAAACAGGGGAAAGAAAAGGGCATGACATTCTATACATTCCCATAAGCATCAATGTTATTTTGCTCTGAAATGGCATCTAATCCTTTTTCGAAACTGTCAGCTTATCATTATATTTTATTGTACATGTTACATATGCAATCACTGGCCAGCATTTTTGCAGGTAGTCATAGCAAAAGAATGCACTTTTTCATGTGCACTATATACAGTGGGAAAAAAAGTATTTAGTCAGCCACCAATTGTGCAAGTTCTCCCACTTAAAAAGATGAGAGAGGCCTGTAATTGACATCACAGGTAGACCTCAACTATGAGAGACAAAATGAGAAAACAAATCCAGAAAATCATATTGTCTGATTTTTAAAGAATTTATTTGCAAATTATGGTGGAAAATAAGTATTTGGACACCTATAAACAAGCAAGATTTCTGTCTCTCACAGACCTGTAACTTCTTCTTTAAGAGGCTCCTCTGTCCTCCACTCATTACCTGTAGTAATGGCACCTGTTTGACATTGTTATCAGTATAAAAGACACCTGTCCACAACCTCAAACATTCACACTCCAAACTCCACTATGGTGAAGACCAAAGAGCTGTGGAAGGACACCAGAAACAAAATTGTAGACCTGCACCCGGCTGGGAAGACTGAATCTGCAATAGGCAAGCAGCTTGGTGTGAAGAAATCAACTGTGTGAGCAATAATTAGAAAATGGAAGACATACAAGACCACTGATAATCTCCCTCGATCAGGGGCTCCACGCAAGATCTCACCCTGTGGGGTCAAAATGATCACAAGAACGATGAGCAAAAATCCCAAAACCACACGAGGGGACCTAGTGAATGACCTGCAGAAAGCTGGGACTAACGTAACAAACGCTACCGTCAGTAACACACTACGCCGCCAGGGACTCAGATCCTGCAGTGCCAGATGTGTCCCCCTGCTTAAGCCAGTACATATCCGGGCCCGTCTGAAGTTTGCTAGAGAGCATTTGGATGTTCCAGAAGAGTATTGGGAGAATGTCATATGGTCAGATGAAACCAAAGTAGAACTGTTTTGTAGAAACACAACTCGTCGTGTTTGGAGAAGAGTGAATGCTGAGTTGCATCCAAAGAACACCATACCTACTGTGAAGCATGGGGGTGGCAGCATCATGCTTTGGGGCTGTTTCTCTGCAAAGGGACCAGGACGACTGATCCGTGTACATGAAAGAATGAATGGGGCCATGTATCGTGAGATTTTGAGTGCAAACTTCCTTCCATCAGCAAGGGCATTGAAGATGAAACGTGGCTGGGGCTTTCAACATGACAATGATCCCAAGCACATCACCAGGGCAACGAAGCAGTGGCTTCGTAAGAAGCATTTCAAGGTCCTGGAGTAGCCTAGCCAGTCTCCAGATCTCAACCCCATAGAAAACATTTGGAGGGAGTTGAAAGTCCGTGTTGCCCAGCTACAGCCCCAAAACATCACTGCTCTAGAAGAGATCTTCATGGAGGAATGGGCCAACATACCAGCAACAGTGTGTGCCAACCTTGTGAAGACTTACAGAAAACGATTGACCTCTGTCATTGCCAACAAAGGATATATAACAAAGTATTGAGATGAATTGTTGTTATTGACAAAATACTTATTTTCCACCATAATTTGCAAATAAATTCTTTAAAAATCAGACAATGTGATTTTCTGGATTTGTTTTCTCATTTTATCTCTCATAGTTGAGGTCTACCTATGATGTCAATTACAGGCTGGCCTCATCTTTTTAAGTGGGAGAACTTGCACAATTGGTGGCTGACTAAATACTTTTTTCCCCCCACTATATATACCTAATACCTTATGCATTCCCTGCCCCATGCGCAGTGGATCTATGGAGACGCTAATAGACACTTGTGAGAGGCTTCTGTTTAGGCTGGAGCCAAAAAGATATTCTGTTGTTCACAAAATATGTTTTCACCTGTATTAAATTAACTATAATTGGCACTTATATATGTATACGTACTTTATACATAGAAGTGGCTATGTTAACAGATAAATATAAGGATAAATATAAGGAACGCCCCCTCTCTGTCCTCATCCATAGCCGAGTACTGTCAGAGGGGGCGTTCCTTACAGCCCAGTGATGACGCTGAGCTGTGAGGAACGCCCCCCAGTACAAGTCTATGGACTAGTACTGTCAGGGAAGGCGTTCCTCACAGCGCAGCTAGACTGCCAGGAACGTCCTTCTGACAGTGAATGGTGAAATTTATACCTCCGATATCTCCAGCCCCGGGGCACATAACGGGAAAGCCGACAGTGTGCTGAATTCAGCGCGCTGTCAGCTTTCTAGCGATATGTAAAACCGCATATACATGAGGATGTGAAAGGTTCCTCAGAGTCCCTTAGATCGTAATAGGGACTGGTCAATCTTCAGGCTGTCAGATTGAAGGATTTCAGATCCTGGCAGAGCCTGGGCCCTTGAGACACCTGGTTCTGAATCAGGGGAAGCCTCCAATATATCCCGTGAATCATTTGAATGAGAAAACCAAGCTCTCTTTGGCCAGAATGGAATGATGGCAATTACAGAGACTTGATCCTGTCTGATACTCATCAATACCCCTTGGTATCATGGAGATTGGAGGGAATATGTATGCCAGCCTGAACCTCCAAGGGATGGACAGGACATCCACTGCCAAGGGATTGTCCTCCTTATATAGAGAGCAGAACTTCTCTACCTTGGCATTGAGTCTGGTTGCCATCAGGTCTATCTCTGGATGACCCCATTTCAGGATGATTGCTTGAAAGACTTCTGGATGGAGAGACCATTCCCCTGGAACAGTGATGCCATGATTCAATTGATCCGCCACTACATTGAGTGACCCTCAGATATGCAGAAAGATGGGTTAAGTTCTTCTCTGCCCAACTCAAGATCTTCCCCACTTCGCTTAGAAGAGGTTGTGACCGAGTTCCTCCCTGCATGTTTAAATAAAGGACAGTCGTCATATTGTCCGATTTTACACGGACTGCCTTGTCCTTCAACTGGTCGGCAAAGTGAAGCAGTGCCAGTCGTACTGCTCGGAGTTCTCTCCAATTGGATGACATCATCTTCTCGAGGGAATTCCAATGCCCTTGGGCCAGAATGTCGTTCAGGTAGGCTTCCCAATCTGTGAGTAATGCATCTGTAGTCAACAGGGTCCAGCGAGTCTGGACCATGGATTTTCCGTTTTTTTTTTTTTGTTTTGTTTTTTAGCCGAATCCACCACTTAAGGGACGAGCGGGCTTCCTGAGACAGGAGAAAAAACTTCTGTCTAGACCGCTGGTTTTGCGATTCCAGGCCGACAGGACTTCCCAAGGGACTGCTTCTGCAGCTGATGACATCAGTCCCAAAACTTTATGCCTGTCCTGATGGTGATTGGCCGAGGAACCAGCAGGAATTTTGCGGCCTTGATGATTCTTGCCCTTCTGGAGGAGGAAGAAATATTTTCAGTAGGCCTGAATCACGTATGAACCCTAGAAATGTTTTCTGGGTTGCTGGTAATATTTGGGACTTTCCCCAATTTATAATCCACCCCAATTCATTGTGATGGATAGATGCTGTAGTAGGCCTTCTTTTGAGAGACTTAACAGCGAGTCTTCCAGATAAGGAACATTCGTGAACCTCTGGATTCTCAGTGACTCAGCTACCGTGGATACCACCTTGGTGAATACGTAGGGTGCTGTTGTTATCTCGAATGGAAGTGCAGTGAAATGGAGGTATCTCAGCCGACCCTCTAAAACCACTGCAATTCTTAAGTATTTCCTGTGAGCAGGAAGTATAGGGATGTGGAGGTGCACGTCCTTTAGGTTCAGAGTGGCCATGAAATCTCCTTGCTGGAGAATGGATATACGGAAATTTTTTCGTGATAGCTCTGCTGAAGTATCGTAGGTCTATTATAAACCAGTCTCCTGAAGGTTTTGGAACCAGAAACACTGAAGAATAAATTCCAGACCCTTGATGTTGTGATGAACAGCAGGGAGGCGAGAGGTCTGTATAAATCTGTCCTGGGGAGGCACAAAAAACACTAAGCTGGAACTGGACCAGATTATCTCCAAGACCCATGAATCTGTTACCCCCACAGGAACTTCGTGTCTTGGAGGAGGGAGAAGGTAATTTAGCTTTCTGATTTTTCTATCATCTAGGAAAAAAGGACGGTTGGAATTCCCACTCAGGAACCTAGAACGTCCACACGTGACCTCTTGCAGGTGGCGGTCTTTGAGGAGACTGTCCTCTACGACGCTGCCTACCCTGTCCACAGAAGGACTGTGGAAGGACTTTCCTTCTTTTCCCACTAGTCCTTGTATCGTGTTCTGCCCGCAAATATTGAATTTTGAGGCATAATCCACCCTCCAAGGTTTTAACCATAGGGGGCGACGGGCGGCCGAGGTCCTAGACTTGGCAGATAACTTCACCTGGAGAAGAGGTTTCATTGAGGTAATTCACCTCAAGGGCTATACCCTTCAAAGAGGACAACAATTCGTCCCTAGAGACCCCCAAATCAATATCTCTTTTTAATGAAGAGAGGCCGGAGCACAACTTCTTAGCTACCTCACTAGTAGCAATACCAATCAAACACTGTGCAGAGAAAGTCCTATACGCTTTCCTTAGGGAACACTCTGCCCAGTGGTCCATGGGGTCCTGAAGGCTAGACCCGTCCTCAGAGGGTACAAGTGTTCGCCTGGACAATTTGGCGACTGCCTTGACAAGCTTAGGTGGTGGACCCAAGTCCCAACTGGTCCTCAGCTATTGGGAAGAGTGTCTTGAACCTCTTGGATAACACGCAGGTCTTCTCTGGGTGTTTTCACTTGGTGGACATAGCTCTTTTAAGCATGTCGTCCACTTTGAAGGCCCTAGGCCCCCTAGAGGTGGAATTAGAGGCTTCCCCACGGTCAACATCATGGTTCCTTGGCCTGATGGACTTCAGTAATTTCTCCAGAGGAAAAAGCAGTTTTGCTATATCTGTATCTGAATCTGAATCCTCAGATGAAGAATTAGCTTCCTCTATGATCCTGAATACCTCAGATCATATGACAGAAGCGCCATCATATTCCACAGCGCTGCACAGACACTGACTGTCACTGTCCCATATAGGGCTCACAATCCATACTCCCCACCAGCACGCCTTTGGAGTGTGGGAGGAAACTGGAATACATCCATGCAAACACAGGGAGAACACACAAACTCCCCGCAGATGTCGCCCTGGCAGGAATCAAACCCAGAACTCCAGCCCTGTGAGGCTGCAGTGTCAACCACTGAGCCACTGGGCTGCCCAAGCAGCACTGGTGGCATGTATTGAAATTGTAACCATCAGGCAAGGGAATTTCATAGGAGCGGCAGTTTAGATGTTTGTGCCAAGACACAGACTTACCTGGAGGACTCATCACCACCAGACGCAGAGGCTGACATCTTACTGCAAGTGTAAGAGTAAATAGCAAAAAAAAACTAAAAAAAACGCAACAACAGTACAAGTCTGTTGAACTAGAATGCCCAGCATGCACACTCTCTGCCAAACAACAAAGAGGCAGAGGAAAGGAAGCAGCAGACTTATATAGAAGAAATGGAGAGCACAGACTCTCTCAATACCTGTGACAGGTTACACAGAAAATAAGGAAGAAAAAGGCTGCCCCGCTCAGATTTTACAAAAAAATGGCCGAAAAAAATGACACTCAAAGGCAGTAGACCTGTCTGGCCGGCCCATTATAAGCAACAGCTGAAAAAAGGTCTTTTCCTGCAGCTAAGCAGCAGAGGCAGGAAAGACAAACAAGGAGTTTTAACCTTTGAATTTTGTTCCAACAGGAACCAAAGGCAGAAAAAGAGTCCTCACAGGAGGATAGACAAAACAAACACAAACAGGAGAGAGGAGGGGGAAATTCATTCAGAAATCTGAATAACCTCACTATAGGGAAGGTATAACCTTCCCCCCAGCTGTCCCACCAACACAGGACAGAAAAAAACACGCTAGGGGGTTGGTACTTCCTTCCTTACATTGAGGAGGGGGAGGGGTTACAGTTAACTATTTGTTGTTCATTAAAAATTCCATTCTGTCCTACCAGCACGCAGGGGAAGAAATACCCCAATATTGTGCTGCTGTGGGACGACAGGGAAAAATGATTGTATGTATACACCATTCATTGCTTGAAAAGGCTCAGGTATAAGCTGAAACATCGCTGTATGTATGGGGCAATAAATACCTACCCTTTTTTCACTATTCATCTGGAGTGCCGCCTATTTTTGTATATATATACAGTATATATTGTGAGAAGGTGACAGGCAGAGTACTGGAATCACGGTATATCTCCTCCAGGTTTCTGACATATGTATGGTCCTGGTCGGGTCTTGAGTAGGCCTCAGCCCCAGGTGTAGGTCCTAAGGCTCGTTACTGGGCCATAAAAGGCCTCAGAGTCTGCACTTCAGGGCAGATCCTGGGAGTGAGAGGAGGCGTCTGGGTCTGTCCTGCTGTACTGACTCTGGTGAGAGATAACTCTGCTGTTTTGTTTGTCTGTGTGCCCGGAAGTAAGCCACACTTATAGTTAGCCGCATTTTGTTATAGTTAATGCTTGGACGAGCAGACGTGAAGTGAAGGTTTATTTGTTTTGCTGTTTTTTAAAATAAACCTATTTGCACCAAAGCTTTGTGTCTCTGTCTCTGACTGGTTGGGTCCGCACCTTTGCTGCTACCAAGCTACCTCCCCCACAATATATACAGTGGGGAAAAAAAAGTATTTAGTCAGCCACCAATTGTGCAAGTTCTCCCACTTAAAAAGACGAGAGAGGCCTGTAATTGACATCATAGGTAGACCTCAACTATGAGAGATAAAATGAGAAAACATATCCAGAAAATCACATTTGTCTAATTTTTTAAGAATTTATTTGCAAATTATGGTGGAAAATAAGTATTTGGTCAATAACAAACATTCATCCCAATACTTTATTATATATCCTTTGCTGGCAATGACAGAGGTCAAACGTTTTCTGTAAGTCTTCACAAGGTTGGCACACACTGTTGCTGGTATGTTGGCCCATTCCTCCATGCAGATCTCCTCTAGAGCAGTGATGTTTTGGGGCTGTCGCTGGGTAACACGGACTTTCAACTTCCTCCAAAGATTTTCTATGGGGTTGAGATCTGGAGAATGGCTAGGCCACTCCAGGACCTTGAAATGCTTCTTACGAAGCCGCTCCTTCGTTGCCCTGGCGGTGTGCTTGGGATCATTGTCATGCTGAAAGACCCAGCCACGTTTCATCTTCAATGCCCTTGCTGATGGAAGGAGGTTTGCACTCAAAATCTCACGATACATGGCCCCATTCATTCTTACATGTACACGGATCAGTCGTCCTGGTCCCTTTGCAGGGAAACAGCCCCAAAGCATGAGTTGTGTTTCTACCAAACAGTTCTACTTTGGTTTCATCTGACCATATGACATTCTCCCAATACTCTTCTGGAACATCCAAATGCTCTCTAGCAAACTTCAGACGGGCCCGGATATGTACTGGCTTAAGCAGGGGGACACGTCTGGCACTGCAGGATCTGAGTCCCTGGCGGCGTAGTGTGTTACTGACGGGAGCCTTTGTTACGTTAGTCCCAGCTTTCTGTAGGTCATTCACTAGGTCCCCCCCGTGTAGTTCTGGGATTTTTGCTCACCGTTCTTGTGATCATTTTGACCCCACCAGATGAGATCTTGCGTGGAGCCCCTAATGGAGGGAGATTATCAGGGGTGTTGTATGTCTTCCATTTTCTAATTATTGCTCCCACAGTTGATTTCTTCACACCAAGCTGCTTGCCTATTGCAGATTCAGTCTTCCCAGCCGGGTGCAGGTCTACCATTTTGTTTCTGGTGTTCTTCCACAGCTCTTTGGTCTTCACCATAGTGGAGTTTGGAGTGTGACTGTTTGAGGTTGTGGACAGGTGTCTTTTATACTGATAACAATGTCAAACAGGAGCCATTACTACAGGTAATGAGTGGAGGACAGAGGAGCTTCTTAAAGAAGAAGTTACAGGTCTGTGAGAGCCAGAAATCTTGCTTGTTTGTAGGTGACCAAATACTTATTTTCCACCATAATTTGCAAATAAATTCTTAAAAAATCAGACAATATGATTTTCTGGATTTGTTTTCTCATTTTGTCTCTCATAGTTGAGGTCTACCTATGAGGACAATTACAGGCCGGCCTCATCTTTTTAAGTGGGAGAACTTGCACAATTGGTGGCTAACTAAATACTTTTTTTTTCCTCACTGTATATCCTTTGTTGGCAATGACAGAGGTCAAACATTTTCTGTAAGTCTTCACAAGGTTGGCACACACCATTGCTGGTATGTTGGCTCATTCCTCCATGAAGATCTCCTCTAGAGCAGGGATGTTTTGGGGCTGTCGCTGGGCAACACGGACTTTCAACTCCCTCCAAAGGTTTTCTATGTGGTTGAGATCTGGAGACTGGCTAGGCCAATCCAGGACCTTGAAATGCTTCTTACGAAGCCACTCCTTCGTTGCCCTGGCGGTGTGCTTGGGATCATTGTCACGCTGAAAGACCGAGCCACGTTTCATCTTCAATACCCTTGCTGATGGAAGGAGGTTTGCACTCAAAATCTCACGATAAATGCTCCCATTCATTCTTTCATGTACACGGATCAGTTGTCCTGGTCCCTTTTCAGAGAAACAGCCCCAAAGCATGTTGTTGCCACCCCCATGCTTCACAGTAGGTATGGTTTTCTTTGGATGCAACTCAGCAATCACTCTCCTCCAAACACGACAAGTTGTGTTACTACCAAACAGTTCTACTATGGTTTCATCTGACCATATGACATTCTCCCAATACTCTTCTGGAACATCCAAATGCTCTCTAGCAAACTTCAGATGTGCCCGGATATGTACTGGCTTAAGCAGGGGGACACGTCTGGCACTGCAGGATCTGAGTCCCTGGCAGCGTAGTGTGTTACTGACTGTAGCCTTTGTTACGTTAGTCCCAGCTTTCTGCAGGTCATTCACTAGGTTCCCCCGTGTGGTTCTGGGATTTTTGCTCACCGTTCTTGTGATCATTTTGACCCCACCAGATGAGATCTTTACACCAAGCTGCTTGCCTATTACAGATTCAGTCTTCCCAGCCTGGTGCAGGTCTGCAATTTTGTTTCTGGTGTCCTTCCACAGCTCTTTGGTCTTCACCATAGTGGAGTTTGGAGGGTGACTGTTTGAGGTTGTGGACAGGGGTCTTTTATAGTGATAACAATTTCAAACAGGTGCCATTACTACAGGTAATGAGTGGAGGAGAGAGGAGCCTCTTAAAGAAGAAGTTACAGGTCTGAGAGAGACAGAAATCTTGCTTGTTTTTAGGTAACCAAATACTTATTTTCCACCATAATTTGCAAATAAATTCTTTAAAAAAATCAGACAATGTGATTTTCTGGATTTGTTTTCTCATTTTGTCTCTCATAGTTGAGGTCTACCTATGATGTCAATTACAGGCCTCTCTCATCTTTTTAAGTGGGAGAACTTGCACAATTTGTGGCTGACTAAATACTATATTTTCCCCAATATATATATATATATATATATATATATATATATATATATATACACACACACACACACACCGGTATATATTGCATTAAATATAATTGCTTTCAATATTTCTATGCAGTTCTTTCCTTGGAGTGTATAATATAGTGTCTGCTACTACTTTTTTATTTTTAGATTAGTAAGTGTACTTACCCACTGCAGAAAGTTTTTATCCTCCACATAACTCCTTTAATTATATGACACAAAACTGACTTTTAGTGCTGTAGATGTCCCCTCATAATAATAAGATATCCCATATCCTACACAAAGCATTCTGTTTTTCTGTCTGCAAATTCCATCAACTCTCTGTATGCTTTCCTGCTCGTAGTCTTTCCAAGAAAAACATTTTGTTTGTCCTGGACTTATCTTCCCCTCTAAATGTCTTTTAGCCTCTCTACACTACGTCTGATATTTAATTGTAAGGTTCATGAACCCCCCACCCTTCTGCTTTACCGTTGCACTACCCTCTCTTCCTATTTTTCCATCTTTCTGTTGCTAGGTACTCTGTTGTGTGCTCTTTGATACCAAGGATGGCCACAGCTGTTGGTATCTCTGCACTATTTGCTATGCGAGTCTGCCTTGCCGGGTAATCACCTCTCTTGTATATTCCCACATCCTGGCAGAAGGGGAGGGAGATGCTAATGTACAGGTGTCCCCTTCATCTGGTTGTCACGGTTACATCCTTGGGGGGCCTTCCAGCTTTTAATGAGGGAGGAGCACACTGATGTCTCTGCTTCTTTCCATTTCAGTTCCTCATTTCCAAAACTGTAAGTACAAAAATATTAAAGGTTTGTTGGTGAGTTGTTTGTGGAGCTCAGAATCTATTTTCAGATGTATCTACCCTTATGCAGATATACTAAATATTGAAGATGTTAACTTTTTAAGTCCATCCTCTCATGAGCAATATAAAAGCAGAAGAAAAATTACCTTGTCATGTCTTAAAAGCAACTAAAGCATTATCCAGTAATTGCTATTCTGTCCCTCTTCAGATCAGCCCAATGATGTGATATTTGCAATAAAAATTCAACTGCAGCTGATAGTATCTTTTATATACTGCTACACAGTTTTATATACAGTAAGGGTCCAACAGACAAGTTTGACCAATTAGAAAAATTCATTTCAGCAAATTATTTGTCTGTCTATAAGAAAAAATCTCAGACAATCGTAAAATATTCCTTTGCAGATGACTTGGATCAATAGGCATACTCAAATCTTTTTTTCTTGCAGTAATATGGCAACTATGCTCTTTCCCTTCAGAAACCCATGGTTAAGTAAGTGCAGAAGTATTTCCCTCCTTCTCTTGCGGTACATGCAATACATCTCAAATAATGGTACTGAGTGAATGAAATGGGTTTTGGCAACAGTTGGCACCCTACCTAAAGTTCAGGACAGCAGTTGGCGAAAGGGGTCAGCAGAGAAAACTACTGCCCTACCACCCTCAGAAAATTTGCATGCAGGGATAATTAGCTAAAAAAAAAATGTAGACTCAGGGGCGTAACTAGAAGAGACTGGGCACCCCAGCAAACTTTTGACTTGGGGGGGGGGGGGGCCCACACAATATAACGCCCCATTTACACACAGTATAATGTTCCATAGTGGCCACTCCACACAGTATAATGTCCCACAGTGGCCCCTGCACACGGTATTATGTCCCACAGTGGCCCCTGCACACTGTATTATGTCCTATAGTCGCCCCTGCACACAGTATAATGTTCCATAGCAGCCAACTCAACACAGTATAATGTCCCACAGTGGCCCCTGCACATGGTATTTTGTCCCACAGTGGCCCCTGCACACGGTATTATGTCCCATAGCGGACCCTGCACACGGTATTATGTCCCACAGTGGCCCCTGCACACGATATTATGGCCCACAGTGGGCCCTACACATGGTATTATGTCCCACAGTGGCCCCTGCACACGGTATAATGTCCCATAATGGCCCCTGCACACAGTATTATGCCTCATAGTTGCCCCTGCACACAGTATTATCTTCCACCGGTGCCCCTGCACACAGTATTATGTCCCACAGTGGCCCCTGCACACAATATTATGTCCCCAATAACTATTATTATACTCTGCATTCTTTTCAGACCCCAGAGTATAATGTTCGGAGACCCAGAGGAGGTGACAAACATAAAAACCACTGTTACCTATCCTGGGCTCCGCAATCCCTGATGCTTTCGGCCCTCTTCAATGTCAGTACAGATGTCATGTGGGCCAGGCCAGCGTCGCAATGCATAATGCATTGGGCCACGTAACGTCTGGGACGTCACCAAAGAGGCCCGAAGACTGCTGGGAGTCACACCAGATCACAGGAGAGGTAAGTAACTCTGGTTTTTATGTTTGTCACCTCCCCTGGGCCTGAAAAGATCCCAGAGTATAATAATAGTAGTATTTGTTAGGATTCGTGGGCCCGCGGCCTCACTTACCGGTTCCCACTCCTGCTCACAGGCCATCCACTTCTCCTTCTGCGTCCCATAGCGGAGGCGGCCATGAATTGGAGGCAGCCATGAGCAGGAGCGGGAATCGGTAAATGAATAGGGCAGAGCCCGTTACCTGCTGAGGTTACTCCAGCAGGTAACGGCCTATTAAAAAAAAAAAAAAAAAAAAAACATCAGGGGCTCGCTAAGGTCCCAGGCCCTCTGGCAGCCGCTACCGCAGCTACTCCGGTACTTATGCCACTGTGTAGGCTTATTTTTTTTGTCAAAGTTGTAGCCTTGTATATTCTGGTTGGAGTACGATTAAATTGTAATGGAAAACAATTAAGTGGCTGAAAACCAAATATACATTTTTTAACGCTATATTAATATTGATCTAAGCAGGGACATCACTATATCGTATGCAGAGATAGTAGTCACACCCAAGCCCGTGTGCTTGAAAGGGCCCAAAGTCTCACTTAAGAACACACCAGTATTATAAATAGCATATGGTAGTTGGGAAGTCCATTTACACAATTTACAACATGCACGTTCCTTGTTGTCATAAGTAATGAACGGGCTTTAGGCTCCTTCATCGGTGACACATGTGCAACTTTCTTTGAACTTCTTAAAGGGAATCTGTCAGGTCAATCTGGGACACTAAACCACCCACAGGTCCTTATAGACCTGGGGTTTAGTGTCCCAGATCGCCCTGTTGTAATGCAATCCGCAGGCGCATTAAAAATAAAAAACCTTTATACTTACCTAGATAAGGGTCCGATCGACGCTGTTTGGTGAGATCAGTCCGGCTTATTCATGAGGCACGCCTCCCGGCGCCTGCGCTGTTCTTCAGTGAAGCCAAAGATGGACACCCCGGCTTCACTGCGGCAAGGCGAGTTTAAAGCTTTTTTATTTTTAATGCGGCCATGGATTGCGTTATAACAGGGTGATTTGGGACACTAAACCCCAGGTCCATATGGACGTGTGGGTGGTTTAGTGTCCCAAATTGCCCTGACAGATTCCCTTTAATCCATTTTCACGTACTGCGGTTAAGATTAAGCATTGGCAGTTAGAATTTGCAGCAACGGAAAATTCTAAAAGGGATTAACAAGCTAGGAATCAAAACTGCTCAGACACTATCCTGTGAGTGAAGTTGCCTTATATAACCAGGGATAAGCTGGGGACAGATAAGCCATGTGTGCACTGGCTGGGTCACACGTGCACACTATAGGAGTATGCACCAGCAAAAGCAGGGAAAAGTGGATGTGAGCAGGAAGGGGCTGGGTCCATCAGACCATGATGGAGAATGTGAGTAACCTAGTGGTCGTGACTATCAAGAGGGCTGCTGACATTACAATATTGTTATCACTGTTAGTTAAGTAATATGAATCCACTTCCAATGCTAGAAGAAGCATTCAAAATTAAGTTTTATTTGTCTTTTCTGTGCCATCCAGAATGGTAATGAGTGCCAGAAAAAATTCCAATTTTCCTTTTACATGGGCAGATTTCCTTTCTGGTAATAACCACCAATCCATAATCATGGCAAGTTGGCATGTAAAGGGCCTTTTCACACAAGCTGATAAAGACCTGTGTTAACATTTGTAGGAATGTTTGTTCTCGATCATCGCCCAGTGTAAACATTTCCACAACCAGCTGAGCAAACACTCTTTTGTCATTGACACGGGCATAATGTGGACATGAAAATCATCTTTGGCTTGCAGCTTATCGCCTTGTGTTGTTTACTATTATGAAATTGTATGTGAACAATCATATGAAAGATCATTTGACCACAAACCATCACAATGATGGCTCCATGTAATGTGTTATTCACATTTCCATGATTTTCATTGGGCATGCAGACATCCATTTTTTTCCATGGACCACTGGTCTGTGGAAAAACAATGGAGACATGCTCTAATTTGGTCCATTTTGTGAACCAAAGATGCCACTGTAAACTAGGGGTCCATGAAAAGCACAGACAGCACACTGATGCCATCTGTCTGTTTTCCTTGGACCCACAACTATTGAAAAACAGGCTGTGATGACCCTGCCCCTCTTCTTCTTTCAATATTTCCCAGGAAGTTTAAGAGACATACCCGTAGGCTACTTAGATTTATGCTGGCTGCTGCTCGAACAGTCATTCCCAGATTGTGGAAATCATTGTCTCCACCTTCTCTGGCATCCTGGTTGCAGGAACTACTCCGCATTCACAGTATGGAGAACCTGCTGGCTGAGCTGAAACAGGATGTTGGAGCCCACCAACAGACGTGGCTCCTCTGGGATACTTTCTACTATTCTGCTGACTTTCAGTCCGCCTTTGACCCCCTCTCTCATGATACCCTCAGCAACTCTTCCTTTCCTCTCTTCTATACTAACCATATACCTTCTGTTCCTTAATCCCACTGACTCTTTCCTATATCCCCGTTCTCCTGCAGCCCCCTGGATTCTAGGGCGGGTGGCTATGCCTTCTTCCTCCTTTCTTCCCTTATTTCTAGTTTGGTTACACACCTTCTACTGTTCATCCCTTGTTTTGATTGTTTCATTTTTTTTTATATATATAATGTTTTACTCTGCTGCGTTAGAGTATGTGTTTGTCCCCCTCCCCCTCTCCTCCTCGCTTACCCTCCCAGCAACTGTATGCCTCGATGTCCCTCGGTTACCCTTCCCCCCTCCGTATTCAGTTGTGAATTGTTGTTTTTTTCCTTTAGAGCAAAACTTTAAAAAAATCTTTAAATGAAAAAACAGGCTGATCTGTGTTTTGTTGACATGAAACGAATCAACCACAGATATTACATGATTACAAAACACAGGTACTCTGATATTTTTGTTAATATATTCATTGATTAGTGCTCATCATTATTTATTTGCAGAAAATCCATCTAGTTTTAGCCTTTGGGATGCAGAGATTTTTTTTTTTTAGCTTTTTCAATGTCACATTCTGAAAGCCATAACTTTTCAATTTCTCAATCACAGCTGTTTGAAGGTTTTTTTTTTTTTGTTTTTTTTTTAAGTGAAATGAGTACTATTTTTCACCAGCATTATTATGGGGTGCTTATTAGGGTGACAATGCGTTCTAAAGAAAAAAATGAAAATTAGTTTTATTCAAAGTCTCACCCTCTATAATTGTTACAAATAATGATCTGTAATATCCTTAAAAAGATTGTTTCTTTTGGTTGTGTTTAAAAGGTGGCTCAATGTCAGTCTTTGAACATGTAATAGCCATTAAAATAGGATTTTGGTAGTTTTAATATTGAGCAGCAATAAGGACCCCACCACTCCTTGAAACTTTCTCCAATTTACTTATTTGTAATGCGTTAAGAATATTTAATATTATTAATATTAGTTTATTTTTCCTGTTTCAATGTAAACTTGCTACATTACAGACAACATTCAGTATTATTCACTGTTTTAGGTAACACTAATCTCTAAACATTTTCACAGCAGCCTACATCACTCCCACTATGTGTCTTTTTATGTGTCTTAGGGTGATTTGCAGCAACGTATCAAAATTTATTGAAATGTTGGTTTATGGCTGCTATTTCGGCCGCCCACAAGTTTAGTCACCGTTGTCAGAAAAAATGGCATCTTTGAATTGCAGCTTTAGAGGAATGTGGTTAATTGGAGGGACAGCAGACAGTATTACTGGTTGTAAGCTGCCGTCGAATCCGCAGGTGTTGGCCTGGTTTTATTTCCTGCACTGTACAGAATCGCAACCAACATGTACCAGTGCTGCCGTCACAGCCAACGAAGTACTTCGGTTTTGGGAAAAAGCGAGAATCCCGACAAGGCAACAATATCACGTGATCAGTCAGGTGAAGAGTCTGTTTGGTCAATGGAAGAGTCTCAAAAAGAATGCTAAACGGCGAACCAAAACCCAAGAATCCAAGGAGAAGGAATTTGTTAAGAAAACTTGAAGATTTGTTTGATGTCGCTCATGCTGATGCCGTGAAACTTATAAAACTTCAGGAAGACTGTGACTTCTTGCTTGCTCCAAGAGAAAAAGGTCGTCATGGAAACATGAGACCATTGGACAGAAAGATGACCAAGGGCGAGGAAAGAAGATTTATGAGAGAATTACAGGCAGAGAAAAGAAGAAAAAAGGAAAATGAGCGAGTTCAGCAGTCGACAGCATTGGCTTTCAGCAGACACCTGTGGTACCTCAGTGAGATTATGGTGGGTCTGGCTTTTTTTTGACAGTGAAAAGGTTGAGATGCTGATTTTACAGACTACTAGGATGCAATTTACTACATATTTATGTGTATACTGTACATATCTAGAGAATTTTGTACTCCTTTTGTGCTTGAAGACTGTGATGCCATGAATTTATTCTGTTTTTTGTATTCTGTATTTTGTGTTCCTTACAGTTGTGCTAAAAAGTTTACATATCATGTCAAATTTTTTGGTTTTTTGGAGCTTTTTTCAGAGCATATGAATGATAACACAAAAACTTTTTCTCCACTCATGGTTAGTGGTTGGTTGAAGCCATTTATTGTCAAACGTCTGTGTTTTCTCTTTTTAATGACAACCAAAAACATCAAAATTGACCCTGTTGAAAAGTTCACATACCCTGGTGATTTTGGCCTGATAACATGCCCAGAAGTTGACACAAAGGGGTTTGGGAATGGCTACTAAAGGTAACATCCTCACCTGTGACCTGTTTGCTTGTAATCAGTGTGTGCATAAAAGCTAAGTGAGTTTCTGGGATCCAGACAGACTGTTGCATCTTTCCTCCAGACACTGACGTTTCTGTATTGTGAGTCATGGGGAAAGCAAAAGAATTGTCCACGGATCTAGGGGAAAAGGTAGTTGAACTGTATAAAACAGGAAAGGGATACAAAAAGATATCCAAGGAATTGATAATGCCAGTCAGCAGTGTTCAAACTGTGATTAACAAACGGAAACTCAGGGGTTCTGTAAAAAACCAAACCACGGTCAGGTGGACCAACCAAAATTTCGTCCACAACTGCCTGGAAAATTGTTCAGGATGCAAAGAAAAACCCACACATAACATCAGCTGAAATATAGGAATCTCTGAAAACTATCAGTGTGGCTGTGTCAAGATGCACAATAAGGAGGTGCTTGAAGAAAAATGGGCTGCATGGTCAAATTGCTAGAAGAAAGCCATTACTGCGCAAATGCCCCAAAGAATCTCACCTTCAATACGCCAAACAGAACAGAGACAAGCCTCAAAACTTCTGGAACAAGGTAATTTGGAGTGATGAGACAAAAATCGAACTTTTTGGCCACAACCATAAACGTTACATTTGGAGAGGTGTTTAACAAGGCCTATGATGAAAGGAACACCATTCCTACTGTAAAGCACAGAGGTGGATCACTGATGATGTGGGGATGTGTGAGTTTCAAAGGCACAGGAAACTTGGTCAAAGTTGAAGGAAAGATGAATGCAGCACGTTATCAGCAAATACTGGAGGCAAATTTGCACTCATCAGCCAGGAAGCTGCGCATGGGACGTACTTGGACGTTCCAACATGACAACGATCCAAAGCTCAAGGCCAAGTCGACCTGTCATTGGCTACAGCAGAAGAAAGTGAAGGTTCTGGCGTGGCCATCTCAGTCTCCTGACCTCAATATCATTGAACCACTCTGGGGAGATCTCAAGCGCGCAGTACATGCAAGACAGCCCAGGAATTTACAGGAACTGTAGACTTTTTGCCAAGAAGAATGGGCAGTTTTACCATCTGAGAAAATAAAGAGCCTCATCAACAACTACCACAAAAGACTTCAAACTGTCATTGATGTTAGAGGGGGCAATACACGGTATTAAGAACTGGGGTATGTGAACTTTTGAACAGGGTCATTTTGATATTCAAATACAGAAGTTTGACAATAAATGGCTTCAACCAACCATTAACCATGAGTGGAAAAAAAGTTTTTGTGTTATCATTCATATTCTCTGAAAAAAAGCAAAAAAAAAAAAACAAAAAATCTGTCGGGGTATGTAAACTTTTTATCACAACTGTATGTTGACCTTTTGTATGGTATTCATGCAAAAAGATTATTGGTATTATATGGTATTCAAAAGACTATTGACATAAAAAAAAAAAAAGGTTGAGATGGTACTGGCTCTGCAGAAGGAAGGCAACGATGACTGCTCAACTTGCGTGCAGCTTGCTGGAGACCTTGTGTCACACAAGATGCTTCATCACTTCGTATCGTCCAACACAAAAAAAACTGTTCGTTGCACTGGAAATAAATCAAGATTTTCTTCATCAAGATCCTTGGCTGTAGCACACTAGTGCAAGCTATATCGATGCATCCTCAAAAGTCGTCGGACTGAAAATCGTAGATGATGCCGCAGAATGCTCTATTGCACATATGAGTACATTCAATTCGTCACTGAGCACTCAAGAAGACCAGAAACAGTTTATTCTCCAATGTGTAGAGAAGCATCGCCATGACTATCCTGAACCAAATAAAGCGTGTTTCGCAAAAAAAAGGGAAACTATGAAACCGCATCAATATGTTCATTGCAAGACATTCGCTGCAAGACATTCATTACAAATAATTGCTAGTTTTGTGATGATTGAGCCACCAGTAAACAATGTTGCAATGATACGAAATTTTGTGTATGTTACAATCACACCAAAGGAAATACAGTAATTCCCAGGGGTGAGACTTAAAAATTTGCACAAAAATTTTTTGACTGTCACCCTAGTGCTTATAACTTATTTATTAAATGTTATTAACTATTTGGTGGGGGGACTGACTAATTTACGTTTTGAATATTTTAATTTTTAAATTTGTGGTTTTTCATTGTATGGCATAAATAACATGTTATCTTTATTCTCTGGATTAGTACAGTTACAGCAATATCTAATTTATAACTTTATACAATGAATACGCTTTTTTTGACAGACCTTGTTGAGGACTTGTTTGTTGCAGAATGAGGTATACTTTTCATTGGTACCATTCTAGGGTATATATGACTTTTTGATCACTTTTTATTCCATTTATAGAAGGTAGTGGCAGTGCTTTTTATTTCCTGCAGGATAAGTATTGTATTTGTTTTTATAGGTGTTACGGCTGCATCAAAGTCAATTATGCATTTGTAGCACACCCATGGGTGGAGCTTGATTTGATTATGGGATGTAACCCCTGCCTAGAGCCTTGGTGACACCCCAAATATTCCCCAACTTTCTGACACAATTTTCCTTTGTCAGCAGAAAACATTTATTTGAACAGGTTAGTAAAATTCCCTCAAAACAAGTTATAAAGTGTATAGGTAGCAATATAAATTGACAAAAAATCAAATGATTGGCTAATTAACCACCAGTAATGACATTAAGGTAATGTTATTTGCCCACATGCATGCATCTAATCACACAATAACTCCACTTCCATGGTCCAACTGGTTCAAAATTTCCTCAGAAGCTTGTGTCTGAGGTGAAGGAAAAACAGGTTTAAGGAGAACAAAATGTGTCCATAGTCCTCTAGTACCAAAACAAAAAGAGTCCAATATATCCACAACTGTGCGGCTCCCAAATGAATCACAAATAACCATGCAGAGGTGCGGATGAGCTTTAGGTGTAGTCTCTCTCCTTACAGGCAGGTGGGGGGAACCTCAGGCTGCTGGCTCTCACTTGTTCCCCTTACTGTTACAGATACACTTCACATCACTGGCATTTATCTCTGTATTTCACTCCAATCTGCAGAATTATAATTGAAAACTGGGGCTGCATCTGGTGTGGCTCCTGCATGCATGTGCCAGTTTTTTTTTCCTTTAGTTGAAATGGCTCCCGTTGGATCGTGGGTCCTGTAGTTTTTCACTGTCTCTCCACTGAATAGCTCTGAGTGTAATCTGATCCCAGAGCACATTCTGAACTAAAACAACATTAACTGTTTATTTGCTGAAGAATGTCACTAGCAGAGGGACTCTACACATTAATTTTTATAGTTTTTTTTTTTTTGCAGTTATATTTTTATTACCTAATAACACATTTTGACATTTATACTAAGTATATGAGAAAATTTCATGTTTTGTTAGACAATTAATAAACTTTATTAATCTAATACAGACAGCACTAAAACCAAAATTACCATGAATGAATGAAATAGCAGACTGGGCAACTTTTGTTTGTTAAAGACATGTTTCCCCAATGAGAGAATCCCTTTAACCACTTCAGTACTGGGCCAATTTCTGGTCCAGGACCAGACACATTTTTGGGTTGTTTTGTATGTGTGGTTTTGAGGGCTGTAACATTTTTATCATATGCGTTATTCAACTAATTTCTGCGTCTTTTTCGGTGACACATAGGGCTTTATTTTTATGTTTTTATTTTTGCATGTGTTTTAATTTTTTTTTTATATCCAGGAAAATATAAACAAAAGGAGGGAAAATGTGTCTGTTTTTCACTTTTCATTTTTTTTTTGTTTAATAACACAAAGTGCTACTAAAAAACTTTATAAAACAGTTTTTCCTCTCTATTACGGTAATTTTTATTTTGTATGGTGTAATCGGGGGTGGGGCTATAACCTTTAATAACGACGTTTTATTAGCATATTATTTTATTTATTTTTTTATTTACATTTTTTTTTTTAACTTTGTGTCCCCATAAGGTCATAATAGACCTTTGGGGACATCTGATCACTTCTTTTTTTTTTTTTTTTTGGGGGAGGCTGATTTCCCCAGTAACTGGGGCTGGTACATTTAGCCCCAGTTGCAGGAAGAATACAGCCTTTTGCCCATTACTATAGAGCTGATCTGGGTCCTGTAGGACCCAGCAGCTCTTACAGACGCTGATCCCGGCGGATCACGTGTCCGCCAGGTCAGAGGGGAGCCGCAAAATGGCGGCGCCCATAGCGCTGTATACAGCGCTATATACACAGAGATCGGGAAGGCAGGGAAGGTAATAAACCTTCCCTGCCTTCTCTCTGGGAGCTCCGGCTGAAGTTACAGCCAGCTCCCAGTTTCAGCAGCTGCCCAATTTCAGGCAGCTGCTGAGTTCTGCTTGGATGCACTGGTACGTCCTTGCAGAACTAGACAACCACCTTCCGGACGTATATAGTCTATGGGCAGTGCCGTAACCAGGAATGGTTGGGCCCCAAGGTGAACATTTGACATGGGGCCCCCACCCCGAACCGCTGCCCCCAATCGCCCCCCCCCGGACCGCACCCTTCAACCCCCCCCCCCCCAAAAAAACGCATTCCTGCGCACACTATTATGTACCATAGTGGCTCCTGCACACAGTATCATGCCCCATAGTGGCCCCTGCACACAGTATCATGCCCCATAGTGGCCCCTGCACACAGTATCATGCCCCATAGTGGCCCCTGCACACAGTATCATGCCCCATAGTGGCCCCTGCACACAGTATCATGCCCCATAGTGGCCCCTGCACACAGTATCATGCCCCATAGTGGCCCCTGCACACAGTATCATGCCCCATAGTGGCCCCTGCACACAGTATCATGCCCCATAGTGGCCCCTGCACACAGTATCATGTCCCATAGTGGCCCCTGCACACAGTATCATGCCCCATAGTGGCCCCTGCACACAGTATCATGCCCCATAGTGGCCCCTGCACACAGTATCATGCCCCATAGTGGCCCATGCACACAGTATCATGCCCCATAGTGGCCCCTGCACAAAGTATCATTCCCCATAGTGGCCCCTGTACACAGTATTATATCCCATAGTGGCCCCTGCACACAGTATCATGCCCCATAGTGGCCCCTGCACAAAGTATCATTCCCCATAGTGGCCCCTGCACACAGTATTATATCCCATAGTGGCCCCTGCACACACTATTATTCCCCATAGAGGCCCCTGCACACAGTATCATGCCCCATAGTGGCCCCTGCACACAGTATCATGCCCCATAGTGGCCCCTGCACACAGTATCATGCCCCATAGTGGCCCCTGCACAAAGTATCATTCCCCATAGTGGCCCCTGTACACAGTATTATATCCCATAGTGGCCCCTGCACACAGTATTATATCCCATAGTGGCCCCTGCACACAGTATCATGCCCCATAGTGGCCCCTGCACACAGTATCATGCCCCATAGTGGCCCCTGCACAAAGTATCATTCCCCATAGTGGCCCCTGTACACAGTATTATATCCCATAGTGGCCCCTGCACACAGTATTATATCCCATAGTGGCCCCTGCACACAGTATCATGCCCCATAGTGGCCCCTGCACAAAGTATCATTCCCCATAGTGGCCCCTGCACACAGTATTATATCCCATAGTGGCTCCTGCACACACTATTATTCCCCATAGTGGCCCCTGCACTGAGTATTTTGCCCCATAGTGGCCCCTGCACACAGTATCATGCCCCATAGTGGCCCCTGCACACAGTATCATGCCCCATAGTGGCCCCTGCACACAGTATCATGCCCCATAGTGGCCCCTGTACACAGTATTATATCCCATAGTGGCCCCTGCACACAGTATTATATCCCATAGTGGCCCCTGCACACAGTATCATGCCCCATAGTGGCCCCTGCACAAAGTATCATTCCCCATAGTGGCCCCTGCACACAGTATTATATCCCATAGTGGCCCCTGCACACACTATTATTCCCCATAGTGGCCCCTGCACACAGTATCATGCCCCATAGTGGCCCCTGCACGGAGTATTTTGCCCCATAGTGGCCCCTGCACACAGTATCATGTCCCATTGTGGACCACCCATGAACAATTATTATACTCTGGGGTGTTTTCAGACCCCAGAGTATAATGGTTGGAGACCCAGTGGAGGATGGAAACATAAAAAAACAACGTTGCTTACCTGTTCCTCGCTCCGGTCCACTCCTTGCTACTTCAGCTGCCTTCAATGTTGGATCAGGCCGGCGTCACGTGATGCGGGCAAGGCGTCGCGACGGAAAATGACGTCGGGGACGTCACCAAACAGGCCCGAAGCCTGGAGAAGCGCAGGAGAGGTAAGTACATTGTTTTTTATGTTCCCTCACCTCCCCTGGGCCTCCGATTATTATACTACGGGATCTGAAAAGACCCCGGAGTATAACGATAGCAGTGATTGTGGTGTTCGGCCCGCGGCCTCACATACCGATCCCCGCTCCTGCTCACAGCCGCCTCCACAGAATCAGAAGCGCGGGCGGCCGTGAGCGGGACCCCGGGGAACGGTAAGTATATAGGGCCCGTTACCTGCTGGGGTTACTCCAGCAGGTAACGGACTATTAAAAAAAAAAAAAAAAAAAAAAAAAAAGCAAGCATGTAATGTCCCGGGCCCTGTGGCAGCCGCTACCACTGCTACCCCAGTAGTTATGCCCCTGTCTATGGGCGGTCCGGAAGTGATTAATAAAGTTTTTTATATATTTAGTTTCACAATGGTATTTATCACAATTTATAACAAAAATGTGTTGTTTTTTTTAAGTAAATCTATTTTATGAAACATTTCAGTACATTTCTATTATGTTTCCATTTTATTATTTTAAATTTTTGTATTTTACAGGATTTCCTGACATGATTATGATGCCGACTATCTCACCTCAGTTGCTACAACACATCAAGAAATTTGTTTTACTACAGGTTACAACCCACTGATTTATATACCATAGTGTTGTGGGCATGCTGTGTGACATACTGTATAGAGGCCACTGTGTAGGGAGGAATACCAGATCTGTCCCCATTATCTATTGTATTACAGTATAATAGTATAATCATGTGTTATTGGCCTTCAGCTACATTATAGATGTTGCATCTTTCATTGTAAGCCTGTCTCCAATGATAAGGAGACAACTACTGACTCTGCCCACAGGGTACTTAGGACAAGCTATGAAGTGACAGGAATTGGTATGCTATCAGTGGCTTAAAAGAAAATTAAAATAAGAGAAATAAAAAAAGATTTATACATTCAGGGGTATTGGTCGAAAGAGTATTAGATAAAGCCAAGCAAATTACCTCAGACAGGAATACATATCTTGTAAATGAAAATTATTGATGAAAAATATCAGATCCAAATGTAGGATCCTGACATAAAGATTGTATATCTATCCTATTTAATAAGTGTTGCTGTTAGTCTACGTCCACACTGTTCGTTGCTGTTAGAGAAAGCTTCCATCATGTTTTTTACATTGGGGTGAATTCAGATGGACCTCAGATGGAGTAGGCTCCATCTGCATCTGTCATTTAAAGGGGTTGTCTGGGATTAAATCAAAATTAACCCCTAAACTAAACCCCCTCCCCCTGCCTAACTTCTAATTTACTTTGTTTAAAATTTTTTTTATAATTACCCATATCCCTGGGGTGGTCATGTGACCGTCCCAGGCATACTTTCTGATAATCCGGTGACGTTCCGTTTTCCTGTTTCCAAAACGGAACGTCACCAGTACTCTACCCCCCCTCCACCCCATCATAGTTATGTGTCTTCCTCTGTTGGAACGGCTCCTCCTCCTTCTTACACTCTGCTGGCGCTTGCGCATTCTGGAGGTACCTCTGACACATGCGCAGTAGAGATTGCGCCGTCAGAGATGCCATCTCTACTGCGCAGGTGTCTCCAGCCAGGAGAACGGAAAGAAAAGGAGGAGTCGTTTCTGTCTAAAGCGGAAGATAGGTAAGTATGATGAGGTGGACTGAGTTGTGCAGAGGATGCCAGGAGCTCCCAGAGAAACCCAGAAATCACTCAAAACACTGCAAAAGGTATATGGATGTACTTATTAACCCATTAACAGCACTAACAGACCTTTTTTTAAAAAAAAGATTTTTTTTGCCCGGAAAACCCCTTTAATATCCATTGCTCTCATCCTCTGACGAATGAGAGTAACAGACATTAAATAACGGTAGTGTGAACCTACTCTTATATAGTAAAATGCAAAGTTAGCAGTAGCTTATAAATAATGCCTACTGCAGAAATGTGTTTTTGTCTTCATCTTACTTTTTAATGAAGTAACTTAACTTCCTGGTACCTACCGCTGCTTTGTTAATAACCTTGAAGCTTGACCCTGCCAAAAACAACTCAAGATTGAAAGTGGGTATAATAAAGAAAATGGGAAGAAAAACATATTTTAGAAGGCAAAGTCTAGAATTTCAGATACTCTAATTGTTCTGTTCTCCTCATATTTGTTAGTTAACTGTCCTATATTACCAATTCCTTCTCATGTTGTTTCTATGTATTATTGGTTGCTGCCATCTGCTGGCCAGAATTCGCATGCTGCACGCCTTTGTTCTTGTTATTAAAGTTTTTTCTCTGGGCGTGGTTTAGGCAGCCTTGGTCTATGTCACTTCCTGCAGCCATTTTAGTTCTTCAAAGCTGTGTGACTGCACTTACAAACACTTTGGGCTCGTGAAGGCATCAGTTTTTGACCAGCAGTTAGCCTCAGAAAAGACACCAACAGGACAGCACCAATACCACTACTACCAAAGCCATTACAGTATTGTATCATTGCTTGTCGCTGTTCTTGGGTCAAATAAATCCGTGTTAATTCATATCACCATGTCTACGTTTGCATCCATCTAACCTGAGCTCCTGCCGCTCCGGTCTGCTCCACTGCTTGGATACGAAGGTAGGAAAGTCACACAGCCGCTATCAGTTACATCTTCATTTGCTTTCATGTGGGGACAGAACATTAATAGAGCCTAGAAGATACACTAAACCATATCCTAAATTTAGAATACGTCTAGAGATCAAATAAAGTCTGACATTTTTCAGTAGGTAAGAAGAATGAAAACTGCTGAAGACAAGTTCTGATTTGTTGTCACCCTCCATATTTCAGACTAGTGTTTTAAGCACGCTTGATCTCAATCCAATATACACTGTATTGTCTAACTGACATCATAAAAGGGCAAGTGTATCTGACATAAAATCCCTCCACCCCTAGTCTATTAATTATGCAATGCATACACCTTTCTTGGAGGTTTCACCACTGTCTTCAACCAGCTACTCTGATGTATGATCCTATAAATATCTCATGCAAGAAGCTGAATCCTGCACACTCCCTTGCAAGTATGCTATACTGAATGAAATATTGTATTTTACCATTACCATTGGCATATTTTTCTAGGGACTTCACAGTTTAGTGATCCTAATGGAATTTACAGAGAAAACAGGGTCTAAGGTAATAATATACAGTTGTGCTAAAAGGTTTACATACCCCGGCAGATTTTTTGTTTTTTTGGCCTTTTTTCAGAGAATATGAATGATAACACAAAAACCTTTTCTCCACTCATGGTTAGTGGTTGGTTGAAGCCATTTATTGTCAAACTTCTGCGTTTTCCCTTTTTAAATCATAAGGACAACCAAAAACATCAAAATGACCCTGTTCAAAAGTTCACATACCCCAGTTCTTAATACCGTGTTTTGCCCCCTCTAACATTAATGACAGCTTGAAGTCTTTTGTGGTAGTTGTTGATGAGGCTCTTTATTTTCTCAGATGGTAAAACTGCCCATTCTCCTTGGCAAAAAGTCTACCAGTTCCTGTAAATTCCTGGGCTGTCTTGCATGTACTGCGCACTTGAGATCTCCCCAGAGTGTCTCAATGATATTGAGGTCAGAAGACTGAGATGGCCACTCCAGAACCTTCACTTTCTTCTGCTGTAGCCAATGACAAGTCGACTTGGCCTTGTGTTTTGGATCGTTGTCATGTTGGAACGTTCAAGTACATCCCATGCGCAGCCTCCTGGCTGATGAGTGCAAATTTGCCTCCAGTATTTGCTGATAACGTACTACATTCATCTTTCCTTCAACTTTGACCAAGTTTCCTGTGCCTTTGAAGCTCACACATCACCACATCATCAGTGATCCACCTCCGTGCTTTACAGTAGGAATGGTGTTCCTTTCATCATAGGCCTTGTTGAGACCTCTCCAAATGTAACGTTTATGGTTGTGGCCAAAAAGTTACATTTTTGTCTCATCAGTCCAAATTACCTTGTTCCAGAAGTTGTGAGGCTTGTCTCTGTGCTGTTTGGCGTATTGAAGGCGAGATTCTTTGTGGCATTTGCGCAATAATGGCTTTCTTCTGGCAACTCGACCAGGCAGCCCATTTTTCTTCAAGCATCTCCTTATTGTGCATCTTGAAACAGCCGCACCGATAGTTTTCAGAGAGTCCTGTATTTCAGCTGATGTTATGTGTGGGTTTTTCTTTGCATCCCGAACAATTTTCCGGGCAGTTGTGGCCGAAATTTTGGTTGGTCTACCTGACCGTGGTTTGGTTTCTGGGCATGTTATCAGGCCAAAATCAGCACGGTATGTGAACTTTTCAACAGGGTCATTTTGATGTTTTTGGCTGTCATTATGATTTAAAAAGAGAAAACACAGACAATAAATGGCTTCAACCAACCACTAAACCATGAGTGGAGAAAAAGTTTTTGTGTTATCATTCATATGCGCTGAAAAAAGGCCAAAAAACCAAAAAGTTTTTAGCACAACTGTAAGGAACACAAAATACAGAACACATAAAACAGAATACATTCATGGCATCACAGTATTCAAGCACAAAAGGAGTACAAAATTCTCTAGATATGTACAGTATACACATAAATATGTAGTAAATTGCATCTAGTAGTCTGTAAAATCAGCATCTCAACCTTTTCACTGTCAAAAAAAGCCAGACCCACCATAATCTTACTGAGGTACCACAGGTGTCTGCTGAAAGCCGATGCTGTCGACTGCTGAACTCGCTCATTTTCCTTTTTTCTTCATTTGTCTGCCTGTAATTCTCTCATAAATCTTCTTTCCTCGCCCTTGGTCATCTTTCTGTCCAATGGTCTCATGTTTCCATGACGACCTTTTTCTCTTTGAGCAAGCAAGAAGTCACAGTCTTCCTGAAGTTTTATAAGTTTACCATGCTCCCTATATCCTGATTGCCCTTGGGTCAAAGAAGGGGTTTCCTTTAGTTAAAAAAAACATTAAAACACTAGAAAGGCCTAAATAACAATTCTAATTGTTTAGTAATGTTGCCACAGAATAGGTGGTCCCATGCAAAAACAAAGTGTATGAAAACGTAACTTTTAACAGATACTGTGGATAAAATGAGTTGAAATAACACAATGCTGATTGTACGGACGTCTGCAAAACCAATAAATGAAATAAAAAGGTGTTGTGTATGTAAGTAGATCCTAACTGGATATCATCAATATGCGTCTTATGAAGCAAGATGTCTCTACTATATAGACAACACACCAACTAACATACCAATCTGGTGTATAGTCATACAAGGGGAAGCCAAGACAGATATCAACTCCCTAGCACCAGAATTAGTTACCTTGATATATATTCTAGTATTAGGTGACCCCCCCTTGTTTATAGTAGTGTCTTATCCCAACACATAATTCAAATCATCCGGTTGTATGCTTGCTCTTAGTATTCTACATTCACTTATTAAATTATTATTACCTGATAGGAAGTGACACGCTCTAGGCCATGCACAGTTCTTAGGGAACAAGATCTAAAATCACATTCCTTTTCCCTTGTTTGTTAGGTCCCTGTGCAGAGAAGATCACCTTGAGGTCTCCTACGAGTACCTGTCCCAATACTGTTGACCTTATTCGCTTTTTAAACCATACCCCTCGTTCTTCCTTATAATCTAACAAGTTACCTTTTCCTTCTGTCATTTTCACCTGCCACCATTAAGTTATGGGAATAGTCACCAGAGTCTCATACCATAATTTAAGCTGTAGCTTTTGATAAGGAAGCTTAAACTCAGTCATATTTCAGCTCTGTGGCTGGAACACTTCTTGTTCTGTAATTGGTAAAGCAAGGTAAGGCATAGTCCTAGCAGCCACAAGACATGAGTACATATCCAACTGTTCCTCAAATCAGACTGAGAATTCATAAGTCCTGTCATAACTTCTTCATGATGTTTTATAAATTTATTGTCTCAATCCTCTTTAAGCACATCATTCAGCGTCCCCACCAGGGGCAACATCAGGACCAACCCCGTCAGGGGCCACATCATGAGAATTTGTTTCCAGATCCAACACCTTCTTGCAGTGGCTGACATGAACCCACGTTGCTCTGCCTTCCAGTTTTACAGATGTGGCAGTGGTCAGTTGCACCTGGAATGGGTCATCAAACCTTGGATCAAGGCTTCTTCTCACATACAATCACCACTCAATCTCCTGTCTACAAATCATGTGATCCTTCAAATCTGGATCAGGGATGGGAGAAAACATATTTATACGCATTTTTTATTTGGTTAGCAAAATCCTAACAACTAGTTAAATCCCCATGTAATGCTTGCATCTACTAAGGAAGATACAAGCCTGTTCTGGGAAGGAGTCACAATCAAGTATCCCATATGGAGCAAGTATGATCTTTCTAAAGAGGGGTGGTGTACACAGAATAAAAGGCCAGGGGCAAACATTCTATCCAAGGCTTATGTATCTCTTCCATAGCCTTCTAAACTTTCAACATAGGCCTTTCTACCTTGCCACTATTCTAAGGGTGACATGGTGTATGGAAGACTCAAACAAACAATGCTTAGATTCTGCAAAATGTAATTCAGGACTTTTCTAGACTTCTCTGAAATATATTCCTCTATTACTTTCTAGTACTTTAGATACTCCATATATTACATACCACCTCAGATGATAGTTTCTTAGCTATGTTTTTCTTTTGGCTGTAGTCATAGGCCATGACTCTGGCCATCCTAAAAAAAGATCAATGCAGACAAGGACATACTCCACCTTTAGCAGTTAGACGAAGCCCACTTGCAGTCTCTGAAACAGTTAAGATGGTTGTGAAATGTGTCGGGAGGGTTTTATCTGGATTATGGCAAGCACAGATTTTGTAAGCCTGCACAAACCTTGTTGCTGCATTTGTTGAATCAAGGGGCCAACCATTATAAGTCTACTACAATACACATAGCCTCCTTTACTTAAGTGAGTGGGGCTGTGTGGTGGATGGGTCATTATGAGGTACAGAGCTTTGGCAAACAAAGTTTCTTACCAATTCGTCAAATGCCATCCTCACTCTGTGTGTCATCTTATCTTTCCACTGTTCTCGCTCAGCCTGTGGAACTTGTTTCTGCAGGAGACTTAAGACAGACAGATCCACAGTCCCCTGGTTAGCTGTATATTCTGAACCACTGTCATGGGGAGGAGCTACAGTGCTGCAGCCTTTGGCAACCTCATCTGTCATCAGGTTACCCCAACTTCTGGAGTTGTTTCCTTTGTATAGACTTAAACCTTTGATAGTCACCTTCTTTGGTTGCTCTAAGGAATGGGTTAAAAAGTCTACATGTTAGATTAGTTTGCCTCTACTACACCAGATGAGCCCATAACCATTGGCAATCCCAAAAAGCGTACCTATAATCCACATACACATTTGCAGTCTTACCTTCAGCTATCTTAAATGCCTCAGTGACTGCCTTCACAGTAATACTTCAATCTGCATGGCTGCCACGCATCCATCACATGATACTTCTCTAGAATAATCTATCAAAAACTCAAAATCTATATTAGGAAAGAAGTCTTCTTTTACATTGTGTTCCACTCTTCATAGATTCTAAACTCATGTGTCATGTGAAATTGATCCTTTTCAGGTGTTAGGTAAATGTTATCTCCCCTTTTTGAATCCAGGGTCAATAAGATGGCTGGATTCAATACATTACAAAGTTTAATCACATGCTATAAGCAATAAACATTCAGACATCTTCAAAGACGATGGGCTTATTTATCATCTGCCCTTTTTTTGGCCATACTTTTTTCAGGTGTGCCTTTTTTTTAGACTAGTTTTACTGTGGCGCTTATTTATGATGTTGGCGCACTTCCTTGTTAAATGTTGTGCACATGTTAGTGTAGATGTGCCTTTTTAGGCCACGTGCACTTTGCCCCTTTTTTGAACAAAAATAAGAAAAAAGGCACCCCTTTTTAATGCTTTCTAACCTGACGGGCTCTTTTATGCTGCCCATGAACTGGAGTGCATTTTTAAACGGGCAAAAAAAAGTCATAAATAGAGCATGAACCCGATTCTACAAATCTTTTCGGGACCTACTTTCTCCTACTATGGCCCGTGTCTTCAATAGTATCAACGAGGCCACTTCATTCGCATCCCAATCCCTGTCGGCCCTTATCACAGTCCTTCCCAAACCAGGAAAAGACCCGTCCTGTTGCGCCAGTTATCGCCCAATCTCCCTTCTCAATATTGATATCAAACTGTTCACCAAACTGTTGGCTAATCACCTGATCCCCCCCTAATGCCGGGCCTGGTCCACACTGATCAGGTTGGCTTCATATTAGGTTGCGAGGCCAGAGATAACGTCTGAAAGACTCTCCTGGCGATCTCCTCGGCCCGCACTAATGGCTCCCCCATGTGCTTGCTCTCTGTGGATGCTGAGAAAGTGTTCGACCGAGTGCATTGGGGCTTTCTACAGGCTACACTCCAACAAGTTCGGGTTGGCCCGGGGTATTTGGGCAAGGTGTTCAGTCTTTGATCCTTTTCCAGTTCGGAATGGCACGCAGCCCTTGTCCCCCCTCCTGTACGCACTGGTTATGTAACACCCCAGAGTCGAGTTACCACTCCTACACCCTGCTGATATCTTTGTCTGCTAACCCAATGCCATCTTATTCATTTTTTCCAGGTCCTCCACCAATGTGCATTTATTATAATGTTATGTACCTGTATTACATGTAGTGTGCCTGGTTCACAGCAGGTGGCAGCAAACAGGTAGAGTTATCTTAGAATGGAACCTTCCATTCCACTAAAAATCTCCCTTTAGAGTGTAGTAGAGGATTCCTTTCCTCTGCAGTCTGGGTGGGGACCAGTTAGAACCAGTTAGTCTAAGTCTAAGTTCTAGTGGAGTACTGATTGAGACTCCATCTTGGAACTGCCAGGAGTCAAGCTCCCTGGCACAACTGAGAGTCAGACTACAGACAGAAGTGCAGCTCACCAGTTATATGCTAAAGCCTGCTGGAGCCAAGACCAAGCCTGAATCTGTTTGGAAAACTGTTTATTCAAGTAAAGCTGCTGTTCAACTCCATCTCAAGGTCTGGACTCAAGTTATTCCTCAATCCCTCAATTCCTACTATTTATTGCATCGGAGCCAAAGCCTGGGGTCTAGCTGTATCCAGGTAGGAGCACCGTGACACACAATAAGACTCATATAGGCCGTAACATACCACTCGGCATTCCTATACCTTGGACGAGCGTCATAGAAGGCCCTAGGGCAGGCGTCACCGTTGCAATTGGCGTCACGAACAGGATTTACTTATGTGTGCCTTCATGCTATAGGCCTATAGTAATCACTAAACCCCCTACAAGACACTGTATAGCATTTACTTACAGCTGGAGAGTGCGAGTCTGCATCAGCTGCAGCACTGTGGCAGAGCAGGGATTAATCGGCCATCTTGGATTTGCCTAATGTCTTGAGAGGAACCATTCTTGCAGCAGAAGGAACTAAAGTGTTCAGTACAAGTTCCCAGGAGGACAGAAAAATCGACCACACCTCCCTACAGGAAGTGAAGCTGCAGCCATCTTGGGAAAATACAGTTCATTCTTCCCTGTATCCTGGGAAGCAATGTTCAGAGGTCTGTGTGAGTACTGCTGGGAAAATAACCTTGCTAGAGACTGTTAGGGGCTATATCCTGCCTGCCAGAGCATCATACTCCCCAAAATTGAGCAGTTGCAGCGACTCTTAAAAGGAGCCACGCACCAATTCTGCTGCTGTTGCCCATAGCAACGTGCACTTAAATTGCCTTTTAGCTGATTCTGACCCCTCTAGTCTGGTACAGGGTATCATAAGCCATGTCTGACAGTGAAGATAGCACCCACTCAGACCACAGTGATCCATCAGCAGCCGCTGCAGCCACCTGCATCATGCCTCTTACTTTGGGGCGACTTGGCTCCCACGTTATTCAGGAAACCCCTATTCACTCAGGGAATTCCGTGATAAAATGTTGGCCACGTTTAAACTATATCCAATATCTCAGGACCAGAAAGTAGAAATCCTGATTGGCCAGTTACAGGGAGCTGCGCTCCGGGAGGTCAAGTCCTGGCCTCGGCCAGAGTGAAAAACAACTGAGCAGATCCTAGATCGACTCGGTACCACCTTTGAAACTAAGGCTGCCTCTGAGCTTAAAAAGTGTTTCTTTGGAAAGCGACAGCAGTCAAAGGAGACTTTGAGAGACTTTGCCCTGTCCCTGCAAGAAGCTCTGAGGGCTGTTATCCACATAGATCCCTGTGAAGCTGAGAGACAAGATCAGACTCTCAGAGAGCAGTTTATTGAAGGTGTCCTTGATGAATCCCTCAAACGTCAGCTGAAGATGCTGTCAGCTCAGCACCCAGATACCCCTTTCTTGGATTTTAAGGAACTTGCTATTGGCATCCTAGAGGAAGTTCACCAGCCTGAACCTCCTGAAGACAAGAAGACATGGCCCATCCTACGACCTGCCGCCCACGGCCAGATAGCCGAGTATTGGGCTCAGGCACCTGTCCCAGATGCTGTTGCAGCCCTTACTGCTCAAGTCTCCCTCCTAGCTGAGAATATGGAGAGGATGAGGAAGCAGCTAGAACGACTGGAACAGCAGCCTAAGGCTGAGAAAGGGACTTCTGCACCAAGAGACCGTCCTACACCCGGTCCACGAGAAGATCAGCGTCGGCCGACCGTTAGGTTGTCAGATCCTGGGTATCGAGACACCAGGAAGCGTGTATACTGTCATTGTCAGAGGCCTGGACACACTGAAAGGGACTGCTGGCAGTTAAACGGGTATCCCCTGAGGCCAAGGACCGCCCCTCGGGAGGAACAATACTAGGTCCCAAAGATCCAGCCTTTATACCTACATATGTGGGCACACGTCCTGTGGTTGAAGTTAGCATCAACGGAGTAATGTTTCCTGCTTTGATTGATACTGGATCTCAAGTGACTACCATCCGTCAAGTCGCATTCGAAAAATGCCGGAAAGGAGTTCATCTGACTCAACCCCCGGAATCCTGGCTCCACATCATACCTACCAATGACCAACCAGTTCCTATATTAGGCTATTGGGAACCTACCTTACAGATTGAAGATACCAAACTCCCACACCAAGGGTTAGTCGTGATCCATGTCCTGGAAGATGACAACTGCCCTGTGGTCTTGGAGATGAATGTACTTGGCAATTGTTACACTGAAGTGCTGGAAGCTTTGAAGAAAACCCTACTGACCGCACCCCGGGTAACTCAACGTGTGATAAACCAGACCATCCAGGTGCTAGCTGCCCAACAAAAATTCAGCAAGCGGCAGGGTGAAATCTGCCGTGTTCGCATCAAGGATGCTCAGCCTATTAGACTCCAGCCTGGAGCAGAGACCCTGATATGGTGCAAGGCTTGCATCGGTGTCCGAGGTCAGGATAACCCGGCCCTCGTGGAACCCCTGCATCTACAAGATCATCCCCTTGTCCGAGCTGCTAGGAGCTTGGTAACTGTGTCGCACGGAAATGTACCCATACGCTTGGTCAATCTAAGTGATGAAGCTGTAGAACTAAAGAAGTACTATCCAGTGGCTAGTCTATTTCATGTCAGTCTGCAAGATGTCCTGGAACCCCCTACTGCTGCTACACAACAATTGCTTCAAGTAGTGGATGCAGCCAAAGACCCGCTTGAGCAGCCCTGGTGGGCAAACTACATATTGGAGATGCAACAACCCCTGCCGAACAGATCAAAGGTGTGCTGAACTTAGCCAAGGAAAACAACCAAGTCTTCAGCTAACACCCCCTGGACTATGGCCAAACTAGCCTTAGAACACACTATTCCAACCGGCACTCATCCTCCAATCAAAGAGAGATACAGGCCCGTGCCTCCAGCCCTATATCAGCATGTGAAGAAGATGGTTCGGGATATGAAGAGAGCTAATGTCATCCACGATAGTCACAGCCCCTGGGCTGCCCCTCTGGTCCTGGTAAAAAAAGAAGGATGGAACCATCCATTTGTGTGGATTACCGCAAGATCAACAACATTATGCACAAGGATGCGTACCCCCTGCCAAGAATTGAGGAGTCTCTAGCAGCATTGGGATCCGCTGCTTATTTCTCAACCCTGGATCTAACCAGTGGCTATTGGCAAGTACCCATGGCACCGGAAGATAAAGAGAAAGCGGCTTTCACTACCACAATGGGTCTGTTCGCGTTTAACTACATGCCATTCGGGCTCTGCAATGCCCCTGGGACATTTCAGAGACTCATGGAGAGATGTCTTGGGCACAAAAACTTTGAGACCGTATTGCTGTACTTGGATGATGTGATCGTCTACTCCAAGACCTATGAAGAGCATTTACAGCTCTTGTTGGAGGTGTTCCAGACTCTGGCCCAATACGGATTGAAAGTAAAGCCTTCAAAGTGCCACTTATTGAAGCCCCAAGTGAAATATCTGGGACATGTTGTGAGTGCGGAGGGCGTGAAACCAGACCCGGATAAGATAGCTGCAGTACAAAGCTGGCCAGCGCCTAAGACCGTCAAAGAAGTCAAGAGCTTTCTTGGATTTGCAAGTCACTATAGAAGATTTATTCCACACGTCGCTCAAATTGCAGAGCCCATCCAGGAGCTTTTGAAGGGTCATCCCAAAGGTTGTCAGAATGCTAAGATACCGATAGAGTGGAACAAAAAGAGAGAAGCAGCTTTCCAACTGTTAAAAGAAAAACTTACAGAGCCACCAGTCCTGGGCTACCCTGACTATAGCTTGCCATTCTGCCTCTATACTGATGCAAGTAAGAAAGGTTTAGGAGATGTACTATCTCAGACACAAGCTGGAACTGAAAGAGTCATTGCCTATGCCAGCAGGTCTTTACGAGAACCAGAGAGGAATGACCATAATTATAGCTCTTTCAAATTGGAGTTCCTAGCCTTGGTATGGGCTGTGACTGTGAAGTTGAAGGATTATCTAGCGGCCACGCCTTTCACTGTCTACACTGATAATAATCCACTGGCTCACTTGAACACTGCGCGCCTGGGAGCTCTAGAACAAAGATGGGCCTCTAGACTGGTAAACTTCGACTTCACCATTAAGTACCGGACCGGCAAAACTAATGACAATGCCGATGCCTTGTCCAGGCTACCTGCCAAGAAGGAACTAATTTCTAAAGATGATCAATGGGAAGACGTGGAAATGCCAATATTCTACTCCCGATTTGCCTGGCAGGAAGCTCTACACCCTAAACATCAGGTCTCCAAAGTCACTAGTTCTCAAAAGACCTGTGGTCCCTCACCTCCAGTTGAGAAAGAACTCTGGCTCAAACTACAAGCAGAGAGTAGAGTCATCAGCGAACTGTTGGATTATTTTTCCAGTGGGCGTGTACCAGAGAGAATCCGGCAGCGGAGAGCCGACTCAGAGCTAGTTCGTCTCTGGCGACAACGGAAACTACTCTTCCTAAAGAGAGATCTGCTCCTTAGGAGGATGCTTGATCCAGTCACCTGTGAGCGCCTCCATCAAATAATAGTGCCTCGAAGAAATGCTAAGATGGTAATGGACATGTACCATAACAGGTCTGGTCATTTTGGAACCCAAAAAACAGAAGCCACCATCAGGCGGCGTTTCTACTGGGCTGGCATGAGAAGTGATATTGAAGCCTGGTGCCGGGAGTGTCCCACCTGTGCTGTGGCCAGAGGAGAAAGACATGATCAGCGAGCCCCCCCTTCATCCAATAGTGAGTAGGAGTCCTCTGGAAATCGTGGCTATCGACCACGTGAAACTGGAACCCAGCAGATCCGGGTACACATATGCTATCATAGACCACTACACCAAGTTCGTCGTGGCCGTACCTGTAAAGGACTTAACTGCTAAAACTACAGCAGTTGCTTTGTGGAAGAGCTTCATTTTGCCTTATGGGTGTCCTGACAAAATACTCACTGACCAAGGATCCGCATTCGAGTCTCAGTTGTTCCATGAACTTTGTGCCTTCTACAGCTGCAAAAAATTGAGGACCACCGCATATCACCCTCAAGGGAATGGGCTGTGCGAAAAGATGAACCAGACACTGATTAACATGCTCAAGGCTGTGCCACTTCACCAGAGGGCCGAGTGGCATTTGCTTCTTCCTGAATTAGTGTAATTGTACAATAACACAACGCATTGCTCTACCGGGTACACCCCATACTACCTCATGTTCGGAAGACATGGCCGTTTACCTGCAGACCTCGCCCTCAATGTCCCTGCGTCGGACTCTGAACCACTCCTTCCCCAATCTGAGTGGGTTAAAGAGCATCAGAAGCGCCTTGAGGATGCCAGAGAAATAGTGGACTCCAAAACAGAGAAGGCCCAGCAAAAACAGAAACAGGACTTTGATCTACATGTACATGCTGAGCCCTTGCAACCTGGAGACCAGGTCTGGCTCAGAAACTACCATCCAGTAAGCAAACTGGATAGTCGCTGGGAACGTGAACCATATACAGTAGTGGCTGTCCCCACATCTGAGGTTTATGAGATCCAGAGAGAAGGTAAAGGTATTCAGTGAGTACATCGCAACAGACTCAAGAAATGCCTGCAGGAACCTATTCAAGAGCAGCCAAGAGAAGTGGATAAGTCACCTGAGCTACCATTGTCTCCAGGAACCGAGACGCTAACCGAATTGCCTTCCATGCTTGACCCCCTTCAGTGGTTTCTTCAGCCTCAAATTCGAGTTCTGATGCCAGTTGCTGAGATTACTACGTCTACAGAACCAAGTCAGACGGCTGAGCCTCCTTCACAAGTCTCCACTCCCGGAGACTCTGAACTGTCCTTGCGGATATCCCAACGGACTAACAAGGGTATACCACCTGCCCGTTATTGGGAATTCTTTAGAATGAATATTTAACTACAGAGACAACAGGAGTCAAGCCATGGACACATTTTGAGAAACTTGCCCCTTGTTTTGTGATTCTATTTTGGCCCTTTTTGTCCACCCCTTTTGTGCCTGGACTTATGAACTCCATCCATCATACAATAACTAACTCCAGGTTGCGCACGTTGTCGCCATACCTCCTATGGATTACAAATATCAGACCTAATACCTCATGTGGATTACAATTAATTTCTTTTTCTTTCATTTTTGCATATGTTCCAGTTTTGCAACGTTACAAGACAGCACCCAAAGAAAAGACTCAAACGTATACCTGAGCTCTTTGTGATTTCCATTGTGATATTTTTGCACTTTTGTTTTACAGGTTTGCAATGTTTAAGCACTTTAGCCCATTATATGGACTCTTTTTTTACAGGTACAATAATGTGACCTCTTATGCACTTTTTGAATGGACTTTATACTGTTAGATAGATAGTTAGATAGTCAGATAGACTTTGCCTTGTGTTAGTTTAGAAAGCCTAGGTATTATATTGTCTGATTTGCGTATGCCCTTAACCTTCTTCTCTCCACAGACTTGGAAGGAGAAGGAGCTAGTATGTCCTGTGCTTTGGGTTCATGTGCTGTTGCTACACAAGGAGGGCCAAGTAGTAGAGTCACAAGCAGTCTCAACACCGTAAAGGGTAACCCCGCTGCAAAAAAAAAAAAAAAAATATATATATATATATATATATATATATATATATATATATATATGAGTTAAGAGGGAATCAACCCTCATGGGAGCTATGGAAGGTAGGCTGGTTCCTCCTCCTAGTTCTAGATGTCCTAAGGCCTTGTGCACCACCTTAAGGAAAAATGTTCAGCTACCTGTTTAGACATCAATGTGACAAAGCGTAAAGCATGATTAGACCTTGGTGCTGGAAGGGATTACAGGATGAAGCCACCCTTCTATTTGCAGGCTTTCATTGCATAGTTGTGGGATTACAGAGTGAAGACACCCCCGCACTTTCTTTGGTACTAGAGCTCAGTATACACAAAAGAAAGTTAGGAATGATCGCTTGGTGCAGACTTTTTTGTTCACTGGTTATTACCGAGAGGGAAAACCGTGAATAGACACCCTACTCATACGGGCAGGAACCACCTATTGGTAGCCTTTGTTATGTCAGTCTTTGTATGCTCAGTCTCATGCAGCACTCTAATCTTTCCAAGGTACCCTTCGAGTACAACCCAAGCACAAGCCGAGGACGGCTTGACTTTAAGTAAGGGGGAATGTAACACCCCAGAGTGGAGTTACCACTCCACCCTGCTGATATCTTTGTCTGCTAACCCAATGCCATCTTATGCATTTTTTCCAGGTCCTCCACCAATGTGCATTTATTATAATGTTATGTACCTGTATTACACGTAGTGTGCTTGGTTCACAGCAGGTGGCAGCAAACAGGTAGAGTTATCTTAGAATGGAACCTTCCATTCCACTAAAAATTCCCCCTTTAGAGTGTAGTAGAGGATTCCTTTTCCTCTGCAGTCTGGGTGGGGACCAGTTAGAACCAGTTAGTCTAAGTCTAAGTTGTAGGCATTGGCGCAGTACTGCTGTGCCCACCCTGCTTGAGTTCCTGCAGGAGCTTCTCCTTATTAAGAGAATGGAGGCCCTGGTGGCTGAGGACTCACCTGACCCTTCTAAATTTGAGTCCCTCTGGTGGCCGTGGGTGATGTTCCAGGAGACTTCAGAGTTCTCTTCTTTCTTTGCCTAAACTGGGGGTGCCTTGCTCCCCTTTCCGTAAGGAGTCTAGCCGTCCCCTTCTGTACAATCCCTCTCTCTCCCTTCCCTTTCTCCTCAGTGTGCCCTGTCCCATCCCGGTCTTGTATGTGGTCTTATGTGTTTCTGTTCACCAGTGTCTTCCCCATGTTCCCCTTTCCCTCCAGCATTTGTCTTTTTCTTCTGGTGCACGGGTGGCACTGTGGTGGCCCTCCACAGCTGGACTTTTCCTTCTGTCCTATAGTGTTCCCTGCCATCACCCCCCAATGATGCATTTCCCCATGTTGTTATTGTTCCACCCGTTACTGGTCTCTCTGTTGCGGGCGTCGACAGCCCTCTACCCTAGCTGTTCCTCAGCGACTTCTCCACGATTGGGTGGCCTGCGTGCCTCCTACTGCCTTATTTGATGCTTTTGTCTTGGCTTAGCTTCCTTTTGTTCTTATTTGCAAAAACCTCAATAAAAACTGATTATACATAAATAGAGCGTGAAAAGAATCTTTATTTAGACCGCGTCAAAAAACAAAAGTAGTGAGGGCAGCATAACATTTGAAAAAAAAAAAGGAGCAAATGCTTCATAGACGAAGCGTAGGGTATAAAAGACCTCAAAAAGGCACAATTTACGCCCAAAAAATCCTCCCTGTGTCTAGTAAGCTGCACTTCCGCTTCAGTACCATACACACAGATGGGCTTTATCTCTCCCTACTGTCTCATCACACTAGTTTATAACCACATAGCCCAGCAAAATACCAAAAGAAACTAAGCACCGTTGCCACCTTATACACGATAATTCATAGTTAAAGTTTCTTTTAAAGTGCCAGTTCATTCAGATAATCCCATACAAACAAACACTCCAGGATCACAAACAATTTAATGTGGTTAGTAAATACACAATATACAGTGTTCCAAATTATTATGCAAAAAGTGTTTAGGAGTTATAAGGTAAGAATTTTTTTGTTTGTCAGTTAAACTCATTGATGGTGATGTGTGTCAGGGCTCTTTATATCACTGAAATCAATTGTAGACACCTGTGCTAATTAGTTTGGCAGGTGTGTCCAATTAAAGGCAAGCCTACTTAAGAAGGCTGTCCCACATTATTAAGCAGCCTACATTTTCAGCCAAAATGGGAAAGAAAAAGGATGTGTCAGCTGCTGAGAAACAACAAATTGTGGAGTGTTTAGGTCAAGGCATGACTACAATCAACATTGCCAAGACACTTCATCGTGATCATCGCACAATCAAGAAGTATGTAGCTGATTCAAAATTGAGGACTCTTTCCAACAGGCAATTACGTCAGGTTAAAAGAGCAGCTTCAAAAATGCCTTGTCATAGCAGCAGACAAGTTTTTGAAGCTGCTGGTGCCTCCAACGTCCCCCCGAACAACAAGATGCAGGGTCCTTCAGAGGTTTGCAGCTGTGCGTAAGCCATCCTGTCGACCTCCTCTATCCACTGCACACAAGCAGAAACGGCTCCAGTGGGCCAAACAATACATTAAGACTGACTTCAAAACTGTTTTGTTCACCGATGAGTGCCATGCAACGCTCGATGGTCCAGATGGATGGAGTGGAGGATGGCTTGTTGATGGACACCCCATGCAAACAGGGCTACGGCGCCAACAAGGAGGAGGAGGAGTAATGTTTTGGGCTGGAATCATGGGGAGAGAGATTGCCGGCCCCTTTAGGATCCCTGAAGGGGTAAAGATGAACTCCATAATGTATGTGGAGTTTCTCAAACAGCACTTCCTGCCATGGTTCAAGAAGAAGAACCATGAATTCCGCAGAAAGATCATTTTCATGCATGATAATGCACCGTCTGATGCTGCAAATAACACATCTGCATCTCTGGCTGCTATGGGCATAAAAGGGGACAAACTTATGGTGTGGCCCCCATGCTCCCCTGACCTCAACCCCATTGAGAACCTCTGGAGCATCATCAAAAGGAGTGTCTATGATGGCGGGAGGCAGTTCACATCTAAGCAACAGCTCTGGGAGGGTATTCTGTCCTCATGCAAAACAATTGAAGCAGAAATCATCCAAAAACTGACAAATTCAATGGACGAGAGAGTTCAGAAGCTTCTTTCGAACAAGGGGTCCTATGTGCAAATGTAACATCACCTCGAATAAAGTTTTGGCTTGAAAACTGTTTGATTTCAGTTTGTAATAACCTGCTAATGCTTATAATTTCACAATGACCATTTTTTTGTTCTTAATAAAAATGAAAAGGTTGCAAATTCTGCTGTGCATAATAATTTAAAACATGCATTTTGAGTGTTTTTTTTTTTTTAATATACTGTTATCATAGGCAGTTTGTTCAAAAACCTTTCAATTATACTCGAATAGTTGATGACTGGAAAATTACAATGACTGCAATTCATATAGGTAATTTTGGAAAATATGAGAAAATATTATTTGCATAATAATTTGGAACACAGTGTAGTCTCAATTGTTCTCAATCATTGCAGCAGGCAGACAAAATGGGAGAACAGACTCAAATCCTTAACAGACACAGGATTTCTAGATCATATACAGTACATGAGCTTATTATACACTTTCTTGCAAATCATATAATTCATTCAGTCGCACATATAAATTCCTTTAAACTCTCACCATAACAGAAAATTTGCATTATTCACAAAAAGACAGTACAAAACAGATATGTGAGTTACTACTAATTCGCATAGCGCTGAAACAATGGATTTTCTTTCTCCATGGGGGGGGGGGGGAGTATGTCAGACAGATTGTATATCATGAATCTCAGTGCAGAAAGCAGTGAATATGGATTTATAATTGTCAGACTTCCAGATAAAATTGTTGCTGGACCCCTCAGTTTATGGAACCGGTTGCAACTGCAACTACTGTGACCCCTATAGTTAGACCACTGGGATTTATGTGGTATTACATGGTGCCAATTTATGTGAGTAGGTGAAATTGAAATACACATGGGGTATCCTGTGGGTAAGCTCCCTCTTCACTGTCTACATAATCTAATTTTCTATTGCATTTGTATAGGGTTGTGTAGTGGTCTCTACCCCTTAAGCCTACCCCTTAAGCCAGGACCACACACAGCAAACCTGCTGCAGAATTTCCCACAGGGATGCCTCCACTGCAGGTTTTAGTTGCAGCATGTGGATGAGAATTGTTTAAATCTCTTCCACAGCGCTGCTACTGTAAAAAAAACAGCAGGCTAGCCGCTGTTGAGTCCGGAAGAAACTATCCCAATACTATTACTGCCTGTGTGATCCCAGCCATAAAGTCACAGAAAAAGAGCCCCACAGTGTTTGTACAATGAGAAGTCTGAGCTACCATTAAAATATGTTATTGTGACTGTTTCTTTTAGCTGTCTGGTTGATTTTTGCTGACCTTTACCATGTTTACACTGTTTCTTGCTTCCCTTTTCTCTTTGGTCTTTATATAAATCTAATATTCCTATGCTGATATTTTGTTTCCTTTGAGATATTTCTATATTTCTGCTAACATAGGGCACTGCCAATAAGAGAGCTATATTTAGTCTGGAAATTCTGCCCAAGCACCCTTATGCTGCAGACTTCTTCACCAATGTGTTAGAAAAATATTGGTCATCCCGTGGAGGCTTGTTGTATAAAAATACATCTGTGCCATAAAACTGAGACATTAGGTGGGAGGTGAATGAGCCTGGAGGCAGATGGAGAAAGGAGGACGCATGCTTAGTGTGAGCAGATATTGTCGGTCATCACCAGCCCACGGAATAACTCTGGGTGTCCCAGTTAGTGCACATCCACTCATTAACTCGTAATTACCTTCATCTGTTGGGATCAGAAATAGAACTGAACAGAACAGCAATGAAATGAAAAATGGTCAAAAATTATTTACAGATAGCCGAGATGATGTATGCATATTATAATGCAGAAAGCACTGAGGATGATAAGTATCAAAGGAGATGGACACAAAGAGCAAGGAAAAAAGTGACTAGAGATGGGAGAATAGGTTGATATTGATCCTTGTTTGACCTGAATATTCCAAATTGTTTACTTTTTTACGAAACCGAACAAATGGAGATTCGTCTCGAATGAATTAAAATGGCTGCCACATTATACTGAGGTCTCTTCAGACTCCAGAGTATAATAGGTGGAGGCCCTGTGGAGGTGAAAAAAAAAAAAAAAAAAAAACATTCACACATTCATATGGGCTGTCCTAGCACGTGATGCGGGTGCAGCCGTCAGGGGTCGACTCACTCCACTCGCTCAATCTTGCACTCACCCTTCACTCAGGCTGCAAATAGAGAGTGAGTTGCACCCCAACACAGTCCACGCACCCCAAATACACGGTGCCACCACCACTGATTTACCGGCTCAGTGGAAACCTCACTCATGTACGCAGGCATCTCAAACACACCTCAAAAAGGTAATGGGTTCATAGAGCAAAACAAAATAACCTTAAATTTAACAATTTAATACCCAAAGGGTTCAGTGCTACATACATGCAAAAAATGATAACAAGGACTCACAATGCAGACAGCTTTGAATATAAAAGGGAATAAAATAGAATAATACTTAAAAGCTTTTAGTTCCAGGAAGCTTGGACAATCTTTGTAGTGAAGTGGACACACCAAGCTCTCTTAGCTGCTTCCACAGATGTGACAAAAGTTCTCCAAAGTTAGGCACAGATAAGGTGTGCAGCCGCACCCTCCTGCTGGGCATCCCCCTTCTCCTATTTCCAATGCAGGAACCTGAGAAAGAAGGATGTTTTCCTGGTGGCTGGAAAGCTGTGTCTGGCTTGAGCTCAGGGTCATTAGCCCTCCCTCCCTCCTTTGACATCTGTTTGTCCAGGGGTAATAAAACTGCTTGACTGGGGCCAGAAAGGGCAATCTCCCCTTGTATACACATCAAACCACTGAAGCGAATGGATCAGCAACGTACTCAACGTAGGTGTTAGGATTCACATGCAAGGCCACAAAAACAAGGTTAGTAAAGTACAGACTTTAGTAGAGCAGCAGCAGAAATGGGCTGACAACTGTAAACAGTAGAAAATGTTCTTGGTGCGCATGCGCGGATTGTAAAGCTTTTGGGCACACGCACAGTGCGCTCTCTGGTTTCTTTATTCCACGCATGCGCACTGAGATTTCATACTGCGCATGTCCATAGCGGTCTTTTCAATCTGTAGCGATCACTATTTAAACATATAGTGTCTTCTAGGTTTTCAGGTATGTTTGGCACTCCATGTATCCTTGGGGGGGGGGGGGGAGTTGGTATAGCGTTTAAATTGTGTTATGTCCTCTCCATGTTTTTACTGGGACTACTGACGCTTTATATTAATGTTGGTGATGTATGGCATGTTCACCTGTGCGCACCTTGTTTTCATTACACTGACTTGAGTATGCTGTTGCAGCAATTGTCATAGTCTCGGACATTGTATTTGCCTAAATGGAGTGAAAGTTTGTGTCATGATGTTTTTTGGCTTATAAATTGCTGAGTCTTAACTTTCTATCCATTTTTTGGCATTTATGTATTTGAAGGCTCTTTTTATCAATATAATCCCCTGATGAGTTTAGCGAAACATGCATGTCGGGATTGCATGTTTGGATCAATTGGAGTTTGTTTTCTATGATTCTAACATAAGACGTCTTTTTTATTGCACCTGTTGATTATCACTATTTTTTGCTGGATAGGGAGAGTATAGGGACTGACTTTTAAAGGGCCAGGTTCCTGTTGGGGGCACATGCTATTTAGGGCGGTGGCCCCGAGATAGGTTTATAGGGCTTTATAGGTCTTCTCCACATGTGTAGGGTGATGCTTAGGGAGAGTGTTTTATCCTTTGTTGGGCCCTCTTTTTCTGGTGTACGTCTATGCTAGTTCCTCTCATCCATCCAGCTTTGGAGTCGTTTAGGGTTCCTCGTCTGAATCATGGTAAGCCTTGGTTTATATATTTATCTTTCCAGACCGCCGTGTTTGGACTATTTGGTTGTTATGTACATCTCTTTCTATATTATAGTGGTGTTTGCTTAGGTTGTAATTGTTCATGGTTTTTGAATTATGATTTTTATCTAATGTATTAATAAAGGTTATGTATTAATTTATGCTGAATATTGTAGATTATCATATTGGATTTGGTTATTGTATCTGATCGTTTTTGATTTATTTATTGATCAATTTTTGGATTGTCTCTTTTTGTCTGCTATGGCAGGATTTCTGAAAACTGGATTCGGCACTACACAATGGCTAAATTAACTTACTGATGTATTTTCGGATAAGGCGTATGTACAGCAACAGTATACACCTACCTTTAAGGGGGCATTTAGAGAACTTACTGCTGTTTATAAGGAGCATATTAGTGTATGGTGGGAGGATCATAGCCTGGAATGCTATATTAAACAAGGTATAGTACCACGTGGTTTACGTATTCCTCTTGTTCCAGCAGCAAGATGCAGGAATTCAGTATTTTTATCCAAATGGGCACGGGAGGCTACTAATAGCTCCCTCCGATTTATGCAGTTGCTGTTGGAAGAGGAGAAATCTAATCTTGAACGGTTGAGTGTTAAATTAAAAGAACATACAGAGGTTGCTGAGAGGTTTTCTGCTGAGGCGGAATTTGGTGTACAGGAGCGTATTCTCCAACAAACAGTGGAAAGATTTCAATTTCATCTTAAAGACCGGAAACATTGTCAGTTTGTCAGAGACCTTGCCAATTTTAAGGATAATAAAGTGTATTAGTTTATTGGGATCCAAAATCGGGTTACCCAAGAGACGGATATTTCCTCATCTGAGGCAGAGGTTTCTGATTCTGATACCTCTGTAAAAAACCGTAGTAGGGGACGCAACCGTAACAACCGTGGACGTGGTAGAGGGAGTTCCAATTCCTTTCAGGGAAACAGAGATTTTTTAGATGCGGGGACCCCTTATCCCCTACGCAACAGGAATCTAGGGAGACCACGACCAGAGAGACACAGGTTATTAACCTTTCATTGGTCCCGTTGTCCTCCTCTGAATTGTCTGTACTACAAAAAGGCTTGTAATTTTTTTCCTACTAATAAGTTTGACCTATTTGGGTGGATTAAAGATATTAATCTATTTGTTCGTAAACTTAGATGGCACAAACACTTCCGGCAAAAAGAACGGAGAGATTGTGCCAAATTGGGTATCTCTTTAGATATGCTGGAGGATGTACGTGTCCTTTATGATTTAGCAGAAGTTTCATCTGTGACATCTGGTAGGGGTCCCTTTAATAATAATAGTTTGTCAGTACCCCCAATAGGGGACGTGTCTGCAATAGACATCTTCTTGGAGTTGGTGACAAAGGATCTCTCCCAGATGACTGTACGGTCTAACCATCTAAATTGTACTAAACAGGAACTACAGGCCTTATCTACCCTGGAGAACGATCGGTCTCGTGTCTTGAAACCTTCAGACAAGAGGGGGGGGGGGAATACTTTGGTAATGGATTATAAGGATTATAGGGAGATGTGCAAGTGTCTGCTTAAGGACTCCTCTTACTATCAGGTTCTCAGTGAGGATCCTACTGATGCTTTTTGGCATGAGCTTAAGGATATATTAAAATCTGCACTCACTGACAATCTGATTAGCAGGGAGGAATATCAATTTCTCCTGCCCCGTTTTCCTTGCATTGCCACTTTTTACTTCCTCCCCAAGATCCACAAGGGAACATCTCCCTTGAAAGGAAGACCGATCGTCTCCGGGGTGGGATCTTTATGCCAAAATATCGGCATTCATATAGACAAAATTTTGGCCCCTTTTGTGAGTTCAATGCCTTCTTTTGTTAAGGATACAAAGACCTCCTTAAACAACTGGAGGGTATTTATATTGATAATACATGTATTCTTGCTTCAATAGATGTAGAAGCTCTCTACTCTTCAATTCCTCATCAATTTGGATTACGTGCTGTGAGGTCGTATCTGAATACCAGGGGTTGTCAGTTCTGGGCCCATAATGAGTTTGTTTTGTGGCTGCTCGAGTTCTCCCTCACCCGGAATTATTTTATTTTCAATGGGAGTGTCTTCCACCAGCTCAGAGGCTGTGCAATGGGGAGTCCCTATGCACCTTCATATGCTAATTTATTTCTGGGCTGGTGGGAGCACTCCCTAGATCTGGGTGAGGGGGAACTCGATTGGATGGATAAGATCCACGTTTGGGCTCGCTACATAGATGACATATTTGTCATCTGGGAGGGGTCTGAAACCCAATTTAGTCATCTTGTAGCGAAGCTCAATGATAAAGAGGTGGGTCTTCATTTCACTTTTGAAACTCATCCTACCTGTTTGGCCTTTTTGGATTTAAATATTTCGGTGACAAATGGTGAGATTCAAACTACAATATATTGTAAACCAACCTCCACCAATTCGCTATTGAGATGGGAGAGTCATCACCCTCTGCCTCTCAAAAAAGGTATACCAAAGGGCCAATATCTTCGGCTTCGCCACAATTGTTCGTTTATCCCTGAATTTAAACATCAAGCAGATGATCTTAGATCTAGATTCCATGCAAGAGGATACCCTGACAAGGTTTTACGTCCTACTTTTCAAAATGCCCTTAACCATGATCGATCACAACTTCTGACTCCGAGGAGCAGCGGCCCCTCTGATGGTCAGATTAGGTTGATTGGCATGTTTGATAGTATGGCTAATGAGGTCCATACGGTCATGGCCAAGCACTGGGGCATCTTGATCATGGACCCCGATCTAGCAAATGCGGTTGTCTCTAAACCTATGATTACATACCGTAGGGGTAGAAGTATTAGGGACCGGGTGGTTACTAGCTATTATACTGAGCCATTACGTGATCAAAGTTGGTTTCCACCCAAGGTTACAGGTTGCTTCCGCTGTAGTGGTTGCATTGCCTGTACATACATTCAAAGCGGCAGGAATTTTACTAGCAATGTCACTGGGATATCTTTTACTATTAGGAAGTTCATCAACTGTCGTTCAAAAGGAGTCATTTACAAGGCAACATGTGTCTGTGGTCTTGAATACATTAGGAAAACTATCCGTGAATTTAGGCGTTGGGTTGGCGAGCATTTGGGTGATATTCGCAATAATCAGGATACCCCCATTGCCCGTCATATTCGACTTGAACATCAGAGTAATGCCTCCTGCATTAAATTCATGGGCATTGATCTAATTAAACCCTCTACTGTATAAGACGTGGCAATTGGGACCGGCTGGTCACCCAGACTGAAACGAAATGGATATTTCGTCTGCGGACTGTGACCCCTAATGGTCTAAATGAACAGCTTAGTTTTACATCATTTATTTGATCCAATATCATTATTGATATCATTGTGGTTATGCTGTGGCCTATCATCTATTTGATTTATCATCAGCATTGATATTATTGTGCTTGTGTAGTGGTCTATTAATCATTATTTCTTATCCAGGTGATTTTTTCCTGCCTTTAAATACCTACTATATATTTGCAAGCACCTTTGTAAATTTAGTGCTTGTTGAAAGTTTGCTCTGCTAGTACCCCCTTTGTGTTAAGCATCTGTAATTCATGGAGGGCATATGAGTATATACTTATTGTGTTTGCTGCTGGCGTTTATAGGTATTTGAGGGCAGCTAATAGTTCTCACTGGCCACACGATGTATCTGTAGCTAGTGAGCGCCGTGTATTACTGTTCTTGGTGAGCATGCGCGGATTGTAAAGCTTTTGGGCACGCGCACAGTGCGCTCTCTGGTTTCTTTATTCCACGCATGCACACTGAGATTTCATACTGCACATGTCCATAGCGGTCTTTTCAATCTGTAGCGATCACTATTTAAACATATAGCGTCTTCTAGGCTTTCAGGTATATTTGGCACTCCATGCATCCTGGGGGGGGGGGGGGAAGTTGGTATAGCGTTTAAATTGTGCTATGTCCTCTCCATGTTTTGAATGGGACTACTGACGCTTTATATTAATGTTGGTGATGTATGGCATGTTCACCTGTGCGCACCTTGTTTTGATTACACTGACTTGAGTATGCTGTTGCAGCAATTGTCATAGTCTCGGACATTGTAATTGCCTAAATGGATTGAAAGTTTGCGTTATGATGTTTTTTGGCTTATAAATTGCTGAGTCTTAACTTTCTATCCATTCTTTGGCATTTATATATTTGCAGGCTCTTTTTATCAATATAATCCCCTCATGAATTTAGCGAAACATGCAAATCGGGATTGCATGTTTGGATAAATTGGAGTTTGTTTTCTATGATTCTAACATAAGACGTCTTTTTATTGCACCTATTGATTATCACTATTTTTTGCTGGATAGGAAGAGTATAGGGACTGACTTTTACAGGGCCAGGTTCCTGTTGGGGGTACATGCTATATAGAGCGGTGGCCCCGAGATAGGTTTATAGGGCTTTATAGGTCTTCTCCACATGTATAGGGTGATGCTTATGGAGAGTGTTTTATCCTTTGTTGGGCCCTCTTTTTCTGGCATACATCTATGCCAGTTCCTCTCATCCATCCAGCTTTGGAGTCATTTAGGGTTGCTCGTCTGAATCACGGTAAGCCTTGGTTTATATATTTATCGTTCCAGGCCGCCGTGTTTGGACTATTTGGTTGTTATATACATCTCTTTCTATATTATAATGATGACAACAGGCATTTTTTGCTTAGGTTGTAATTGTTCATGGTTTTTGAATTATGATTTTTATCTAATTTATTAATAAAGGTTATGTATTAATTTATGCTGAATATTGTAGATCATCATATTGGATTCAGTAGAAAATGCTACCTAAATGTAACACATCTCTGCGAGCCAAGACCTGCCCCAGACGCCTTCACTAGAGCTCCTCGCAAGAAGAGATGAACTTTAGCTGAATCTGAAGACCAGAACTGTCACCTAAACAGAAAAGTGTACTACAAATAGATGCACTGCAGCAGAAACCAAACTCCAAATTCACACACTTACTCACAGGAACAGAGAACACAGAATGGTCGTCAAATAACAAGTCAGCAGCTGAAGAGGGCAACGAGGAACCAAATTGTGAGACGAAGACAGGTCTGGAAAACAAGCCAAATTTAAATCCAATTGGGAACGCCACAACAAAATCGCTAGACAGAGAGGAATCCAAGAACGCAGCCAAAGGTCAGTATAGGTGTAGTCAATTCAAAGTCAGGAGCAAAACGGGAGTAGCAAACAGAGCTAATAGTTCGCACATGAGTCAGTAGGGCGTAGCCTTATATAGGCCTCCTCAGCTGCTAACTGGACCAAACCAGGAAGCCTCTCAAACTGCAAAAGCTTCCCAGGTTGTCCAGGTAACGTTAACAGGATAAGGTAATTTGTATATAGAACACCACATATTAAAGACAAATACATAAACTCGGGTTTTCGCATCACAATACCCTCTTTCCCTCACCTCTTTTGGGCCTCCTTGTGGCTTCCAGCACTCTTCTGTGACGTCATAGACTTGGGATCACCGGGAGACCTGTAGATCACTTTCACTTTGACATAACTTTGCTGTGTTTGTCTTAGAGAGCTAAATCTTGGATATATAGGTTTCTAGTGGCCTGAGAGTGTTCTATACAATGTTTTAATCCAAGGTGTGGGTCGTACCAAACGTATTAAGCCCAAAATGAATCAGGGACCCGAGTCACCTGAACCCGAAACAAATTTTTAGACTAACAGTGAATCCCTAACAGTGTCCCTAAGTCAAAATCATGGCGTGTCTGTTTTTTTTTTCAACAGCATAAAGTTCAAAGGAAAATTGTCTTTTAGAATTGAATGTAAGGTAAATCCGGTTACACAGAGGTGTATGAGCACCTTCCTCAAGATATTGGGCACATACAGTGTGTGTAGCAATCCCTCAATCACAATGCCATCACAGTACAGCAGAGACTGTAGGGGGAATCATGTAAAAACTGAAGCCAAGGGGAAGTGCAACAGCTGCCCATTACGGCCCGATTACTACAGAAATGAACTGACATAACACTATCAGTTTATTAACCCCTTAAGGACACGGTCTAAAACAGGGGTCTCAAGCTCGCGGCCCGCGGGCCAACTGCTGCCCTCGGGATAATATTTTGCAGCCCCCACCTCAATATCAAAGTTTAATGTTAGTGCAGCCCGAGTTTGATACGAATGGCACTTTTCAGTGTTGTATGCGGAGCTGAATGAACCTACCAATCACGGCGGGGTATATTGCTCTCGGAGGCGGGACATCAGCCGGGCTTGTTGCGATCTTGCACCATTACCCCAGGCTCAGAAGCGGAGGCGGCCGCGGAAATTGCTACTCAGCGGGACAGAAAAAAAAAAGCGGAAAAGACGCATTGGCTAAACACTGAAACAATGACACCAAGTGGAATTTTATATTACACAGCCTCAAACATGTCTTTTTCAAAGCCTGCAGTGAAGAGAAAGGTTGGTGATGAGCACAGACAATTTCAGGAAAAGTGGGAACTGCAATATTTCTTTGTTGAGCACAGGGGCATCCCGACGTGTCTTATTTGCACAGAGAAAGTTGCGGTGCACAAAGAATACAATTTGAAACGTCATTACACAACTAGACATGCTGAGGAGTATGCAAAATACCAGGGAGATGAGAGAGCAAACCGGGCTGCTAATCTTAAAACATATCTACTGAGGCAACAAGATTTCTTTAAGAAAGCAACCAAAGAGAATGATGCAGCAGTCGAAGCTAGCTACGTGGTTAGTGAGATGATTGCTATAGCAGGAAAGCCATTCACAGAAGGTGAATTTGTAAAAAAGTGCATATTACAGGCTGCAAGTATTGTCTGTCGAGAAAAGAAAGGTCAGTTTAGCAACATCAGCCTTTCTGCCAACACCGTAGCAGAGCGCTTTTCTGACCTGTCAAGTGACATTTATGATCAACTGTGTCAGAAAGCAAAATGTCAGTGTATACTCAGTCGCTCTTGATGAGACCACAGACATCACCGACACTGCCCAGCTCGCAATCTATGTCCGTGGTGTTGATGACAATTTTGAAGTCATAGAGGAGTTGCTCACAGTGATTGCAATGCATGGCCAGACCACCGCTCAGGAGATATTTCACCAGCTGTGTGATGCCATTGAGAATGCCGGTTTGCCTTGGAGGAGGTTTGTTGGAATAAGAACAGATGGATCGCCATTAATGACAGGGAGGAAAAATGGACTGGTGGCACTTGTTCAAAAAAAACTGGAAGAGGAAGGTGTGGAGGAGGCCATTGTTCTTGCACTGCATTATCCATCAGCAGGCCCTTTGCAGCAAATGCCTGAAGTTTGACAATGTGATGTCTTTCGTTGTGAAATGCATCAACCAAATCAGATCCAGGGGCTTAAAGCACAGAAGGTTTTGGGCTTTTTTTTAGAGGAAATGGAGTCAGAATATGGGGATGTGCTCTACTTCACCGAGGTACGTTGGCTCACCAGGGGAAACATATTGAAGAGATTTTTTGAGTTGAGAGCGGAAGTGAAAGCCTTCATGGAGAAAGATGGGGTTGCTGTTCCTGTGCTAAGTGATCCAAAATGGCTCATGGACTTAGCTTTTTTTGTTGATATCACACATGAGTTTAACCCCTTAATGACCTTGGACGTACTATTACATCCTGGGCGCTAGGTACTTCGCGCACCACGGCGTAATACTACGCCCGAGGCCGGCCGCCCGCTCACTATCTGAGCGGGCGGTATCAGAACTGGGTGTTAGCTGTATGTGACAGCTAACACCCTGCTCCATATCCCCCGGTCGGAACTGAGTTCCGATCGGCGGTTTTAACCCCTTGGATGCCGCGGTCAAACATGACCGCGGCATCCAAGGGGTTCCGCCGTCTTGCCGCTACCCTGGGCACCCCCTGCGGCGAGATCGGGGGGTGCCGATATCTCTAATCTGCAGCCCGGGGTCTGCCCAGTGACCCCAGGCTGCCTGGAGCCCCCAGTACCTGGTTGATCCTGCCGAGACCTCAGGAAGTCAGCGCTGTGTTACCATAGCGATGACTTCCTGTATAGGCTGCAAGACATGTGTATGCTCGTGTCTTGCAGTCTATAGTACTGAGCCAGAGATCAAAGCATCTCTGGCTCAGGTGTCCTAATGGGACACAAGAAAAAGTAAAAAAAAGTGAAAAAAAAAAAAAAAAAGTATGTGAAAAAAATTAATAAAAGAATAAAGCCCCAAAAATTCCCTTTTCCTATATAAAATGAATTATATAAAAAATAAACCTAAAAATTAATAAAAACAATACATATTTGGTATCGTTGCGTCCGTAACAACCTGTACAATGAAACTGAAACCATATTTAATGTACACGGTGAAAGTCGGGGAAAAAAAAACGGAAAAAAAAACCGCCAAAAGTAACGATTTTTCGCCATCTCACCTTACAAAATATGCCATAAAAAGTGATCAAAAAAAGTCATATGTGCCCCAAAACTGTACCAATAAAAAGCAAAGGTTGTCCCGCAAAAAATAAGCCCTAAACCAACTCTCTAAACTGAAAAATAAAAATGCTACGCATCTTAGAAGATGGCGATGCAAAAAAAATTGATGTATGTCCCCAAATGGGTTTTTGTTCTGCAAAATTGGTATTGCATAAAAAAACAGTATAAATGAGGTATCGCCGTAATCGTACTGACCCGCAGAATAAAGGTAACATGTTACTTATGCTCTACCCTGCATGGTGAAAAATTTAAAAGATAAAACGCAGTGCCAGAATTGATGGGGTTGTTTTTTAATCCACCAAGAAAGAGTTAATAAAATTTATTTAATAAGTTGTAAGCACCTAAAAATGATGTCATTAAAAAATACATCTCATACTGCAAACAAGCCCTCATATGGCTACATCACCAGAGAAATAAAGAAAATATAGCTCGTACAATGTGAAGACAAAAACCCCAAAAATCGCCAAATCATTAGAGCATAACTGGCTGCGTCAGGAAGGGAATGTATAAGCTGTGCGAGCGTATATTAGGGGACAAACCAGATTTAGAGCTTACGAGGGATAATAAACCAGAAGTGACCCCCAGAGTGACCTCCCCAATAATAGGAACTACTGGGGAATTAGTAGGGAATTTAGTGTACCCAATGTACTACGCACAGCGTACTTATTCATTCACTTTTCCCCATCCGCTGTGCAATCACGTCTGGGATACTAATGCTCACTACACCCCTTGATAAATTCTTTGAGGGGTGCACTTTTCAAAATGGGGTCATTCCCTAGGGGATTCCACTTTACTGGTACTTTAGAGGCTCTGCAAACATGACATGGCATCCAGATCCCAAACATCTGAATCTGCGTTCCAAAAGCCACATAGCGCTCCTTCCCTTCTGCGCCCTACTGTGTGCCCAAACCGCAGTTTATACCCACATGTATGACACTGGTTTACCCAGGATAAGGTACTTAATGTCATATATGGGTTTAAACTCCTGTTTGGGCACAGCCGGGAACAGAAGGGAAGGAGCGCTATTTGGTTTTTGGAGCACATACTTGGACGGTTTGGTTTTTGGACGCCATTGCACTTTTGCAGAGCTGAAATACCAGTAAAGTGGAATCCCCTGACATGTCACCCTATTTTGGAAACTGCACCCCTGAAGGAATTTATCCAGGGGTACAGTTTAACCCCCAAGTGTTGCTATAATTTATTATCCGTAAATGAATACGCAGCTGATGATGAAAGGTGAAAATGACAATTATTCCAGGAATACATCATTTCAGTGCGTAATATGTTGTGCCCGCCTTGTATCAGAGATGAACGCTCCAAAAGCTGTTGTGCCCGGGATCCCCGCTCACCAGTTTTTGGAGTGTGTGTCTGTGCAGACATAAACTGGGCACAACATATTGGGCACTGAAATGGCGTATCTATAGAAAAATTTCATTTTTAACTTTTCATTATCAGCTGCGCATTCATTTTTAGAAATTAAAAGAATGCAACACTTAAGGGTTAATAATGCTCGCTACCCCACTTGATAAATCCCTTGAAGGGTATAGTTTCCAAAATGTCTGCGGATTCCACTTTACTGACAATTCATGGGCTCTGCAAAAGTGGCATGGTGTCCAAAAAGCAAACTGTGCTCTAAAAACCAAAATAGCGCTCTTTCCCTTCTGTGCCCGGCTGTGCCCAAACAGCAGTTTATACCCACATATGGCATTGTTAAGTACGTTATCCTGGGTACACCAGTGTCATACATGTGGGCATAAACTGCCATTTGGGAACACAGCAGGGCGCAAATGTGAAGGAGCGCTATGTGCTTTTGGAGCGCATATTTAGATTGTTGTTTTTTTGGACGCCGTGTCACATTTGCAGAGACCCTAAAATTGCCCCTACAAAATGGGGGTCACTTCTTGGGGAATTCCAATTTACTGGCACCTCCAGGGCTCTGCAAAAATATCATGGCGACCAGAAAGTCCCTTTAAATCTGTACTCCAAAAGCTAAAAAAACACCACAGTGCTCCTTCCCTTCTGAGTCCTGCTGTGTGCCCAAGCAGCAGTTTATACCCACATATTTAATTTTTTTGTCCCCGGGATAGCCCACTTAATAGTTTTAGGAGTTCATGTCTCTGATGCCGCAACGTATTAGGCACTGAAATTGGATATTTCTTTAAAAACTTTAATTTTCACTTTGTACATTAATTTTTGGGAAGCATTTTTAGGCTCTAAATGATAATACCCCTTGATACATTCCTTGAGGGGTGTAGTTTCTAAAATGGGGTCACTTTTGAGAGGTTTCCATTATATTGGTACTTTAGGGGTTCTGCAAATGCGACATGGCATCCAAAAACTATTCCAACAAAATCTGCCCTCCAAAAGCTAAATAGCGCTCTTTCCATTTTGAGCCCTGCCATTTACCCATGCAGCAGATTACAACCACATATGGGGCATTTCTGTGTTCAGGAGAAATTGTGTAACGAACTTTGGGGTGCTTTTTCTCCTTTGTCCTCTTGTGAAAATGAAAAATTTGGGGCTAAATTGACAGTTTATTGGAAAAAAATTAATTTTTCATTTTAATGTCCCAATGTTAATAAAATCTGTGAAACAGCTGTAGGGTCAAAATGCTCACTATACCCCTTCATATGTTCTGTGAGGGGTGTAGTTTCCAAAATGGGGTCACTTTTAGGGGGTTTCCACTGTATTGGTACTTTGGGGGCTCTGCAAATGCGACATGGCACCTGAAAACTATTCCAGCAAAATCTGCTCTCCAAAAGCTAAATAGCGCTCTTTCCATTCTGAGCCCTGCCATGTACCCATACAGCAGATTACGACCACATATGGGGTATTGCTGTGTTTAGGAGCAATTATTTTGCAAACTGCGGGGTGCTTTTTCTCCTTTAACCCATTGTGAAAATGAAAACTTTGGGGATAAAGTGATATTTTACTAATGTTTCATTTATACATCCCAGTGTTAGCAAAATCTGTGAAACGACTGTAAGGTCAAAATGCTCACTATACCCCTATATGAATTCTGTGAGGGGTGTAGTTTCCAAAATGGGGTCACTTTTTGGGGTTTTCCTTTGTATTGGTACTCTAGGGGCTTTGCAAATGAGACATGGCACCTGAAAACTATTCCAGCAAAATCTGCTTTTCAGACGCCCAGTATCACTCCTTCCCTTCCGTGCGCTGCCATTCGCCCAAACATCAGTTTACACCCACTTGTGGGGTATTTCCGTGCTCGGGAGAAATTGCATAACAAACTGTGAGATGCATTTTCTCTTTTAATCCTTTGTGAATGTGTTAATTTTAGGGCTAAATTAAGGAATTAGTAGGAAAAAATTAAATGTCTAAATTTCACCTCCATATTGTTTTAATTCCAGTGAAATGCTTAAAGGGTTAACAAACTTCCCAAATATTATTTTGAATTATTTGAGGGGTGCAGTTTTGAAAATGGGGTGATTTATGGGGGTTTCTAATATATAGGCCATTATAATCCTCTTCAGAACTGAAGTGGTCCCTAAAAAAATTAGTTTGGGAAATTTTCTTGTAAATCTGCAAAATCGCTGTTACACTTGTAAGCCTTCTAACATCCAAAATAAATTACAGGACGATTAAAAGATGATGCCGATATAAATCAGAGATATGGTAGATAATATGTATTAATGTATTTGGGTGGTATGACTATCTATCTGAAAAGCAGAGCATTTCACATTTTGAAAATTGCGATTTTTTTCCAAATTTCCATCAAATTTCCTATTTTTTTATAAATAAATACAAAAATATTCATTAGTGTTTACCACTAACATGAAGTACAATGTGTCACGAAAAAAACAATCTCAAAATCACTTGTGTAAGTTAAGACGTCTCAAAGTTATTGCCATATAAAGTGACACATGTCAGTTTTGAAAAACGAGGCCTGGTCCTTAACGCACTTTTGGGCTGGGTCCTTAAGGGGTTAATGTACTGAACAAGAAGTTACAAGGCCAGGGGCAACTTGTCAGTGCTGCCTATAACAACGTGAGAGCATTTGCTACAAAAGTTATGTTATGGAAAGCCCAGCTTTCTCAGACAAACCTTTGCCATTTCCCAGCATGCAAGGCACTCATGGATGCAGGCACACCATTCAGTGGTGAGGAGTATGTGGATGTCATTTTGAAGCTACAGGAGGAATTTGATCACAGATTTGCAAACTTCAAGAAGCACAGAGCCACATTTCAAATTTTTGTGGACCCCTTCTCCTTTGATGTGCAAGATGCCCCTCCTGTGCTTCAAATGGAGCTCATTGACCTGCAGTGCAACGCTGAACTCAAAGCCAAGTTCAGGGAGGTGAGTGGAAAAGCAGACAAGCTTGGGCAATTTTTGAGAGAATTGCCCCCCAGCTTCCCTGAGCTTTCCCGAATGTTCAAGCGGACCATGTGTCTTTTTGGGAGCACATGCTTATGCGAAAAGCTCTTCTCTACCTTGAACTTCAATAATTCCAAGTACAGGTCCAGACTTACTGATGAGCATCTTCAAGCCCTACTGAGAGTCTCAACTGCTTCCTCCCTTAACGACCCAGGGCATAATAGTACGTCCTGAGTTGCATGACGATGTATGGAGAGCACTCAGGAGCTAAGCGCTCTCCATACACCGCAGGTGCCAGCTGTATAATACAGCCAGGACCCGCCGCTAACAGCAGCGATTGGTGCCTGTTAACCCTTTAGATGTCGCGGTCAAACGGGACCGCGGCGTCTAAATTGCGCAGCCGCCACGGGCGCCGCCATTTTTACCTGATCGCCGCCCTCCAGAACGTCATCGGAGGGCGGCGATTGGTTGCCATGACAGCCGGGAGCCTATTGAAGGCTCCCAGGCCTGTCATTACATTACAGCTATTACACGTTGCCAGAGGCATCGTCTAATAGCAGTTAAGGCATTTTGCTATTCACTGCGATACAGTAGTATCGCAGTGAATAGTATGATCGATCAGACTCCCTAGGTTTCAAGGTCCCTAGGGAGTCTGATCATACAGGTAAAAGTATAAAAAAAAAGTTCAAATCACCCCCCCTTCCCTAGATCAGATATAAATGTAAATAAACAAAAGTAAGCATAAACACTTTAGGTATCCCCGCGCTCCAAAATGCCCAAACTATTAAAATATTAAAATATTTATCCCATACGGTGAACGGCGTAGCGGGGAAAAAAAATCAAAATGGCCAAATAGCGTTTTTTTCAACACTGTCTCCTATAAAAAATTGAATAAAAAGTGATCAAACCATCAGATCTTTCCATAAATGGTATCAATAAAAACGTCATATTGTCCCAGCTCCATACATGTAAATATGAAAAAGTTACAGGTGACACAATATGGCGACGCAAAATTTTTTTTTCTATTTAGCAAAGTTTTTAATTTTTTAAAAGGAACCAAAACATTACAAATACTATATAAATTTGGTATCGCCGTGTTCGTACTGACCCGCAGAATACAGGTAACATGTCATTTTTACCACACAGTGAATGCTGTAAAAATTAAACCCATATGAATTTGGAGCAAATGCAGTTTTTCTCCAATTGCACCTCATTCTGAATTTTTTTCCAGCTTCCCAGTACATTGCACAGCATATTGAATAGTGACATTACAAAGTACAATTTGTTTCGCAAACAATAAGCCATCATGTGACTCTGTGAACTGAAAAATGAAAACGTTATGGCTCTTGGAATGTGGGGAGGAAAAAACGAAAATGCAAAAACAAAAAATGGCCCGGTCATTAAGGGGTTAAGCCAAATGTGGCTCGGCTATGCGAGAGTAAGCACTGCCAGATCTCTAGCAGCAAGAAGTAGGCAGAAGAAGCCATGTTCAAAACAGTTTATGTTCAAGGTTACATTCATGTTCAGAAAGTTAAATGTTAAAGAACTGTTAATACAGACATTTGATTCTAATAATTACATTTCTCTAGTCAGCAAGTATATGTGGTTTCTTCAGTCTTCTATATCTGTTGTATTATTACTATTATCATTTTCATTTTATTTATTTATTACTGATTGATTTATTTTTTTCTTATGAATTTGTTAATTTTTTTTTTATTTTTAACACAAAATAAGATGAAAAAATAAAGACATTTGATAACATTGAAATGTTTTTGTAAGAGCTTTTCTTGTGGAAAACCTGATGCGGCCCAGCTTCACCAAGACTCTACCTCCAGCGGCCCCCGGGTAAATTGAGTTTGAGACCCCTGGTCTAAAAGTACCTTAAGGACCAGGCCTCATTTTTCAAATCTGCCATGTGTCATTTTATGTGGTAATAGCTTTGAGATGCTTTAAATTATCAAAGTGATTCTAAGATTGTTTTTTGTGACACATTCTACTTCATATCAATGGTAAAGTTGGTTGGTTGATATATTTTGTTTTTAATTATGAAAAAATAGGAAATTTGCTGAAAATTTGGGAAAAAAATGCAGTTTTCAAACTTTGAAATTGCATGCTTTTCATATTGATAGTCATACTACCTAAATTACTTCATTAATTTAATTTACCATATCTCTGCTTTATGTTGAAATCAAACTTCACCCTTTCCTATTTTTCATATATTATAAAGTTTACAAGTCAAGCAGTAATTTTTCAAATTTTCAAGAATATTTCCAAAACACATTTTTCAAGGGACCAGTTCAGTTCTGAAGTGGTCTTGAAAGGCCTCTCTAATAGAAACCCTCATAAATCAAACCATTCTCAATACCGAACTCCTGAAAGAATTCAAAATAGTATTTTGGCTGAGGCCCTACGTTGTGAATACAGGGCATTTGGCTTTTGCGGAAACACCACGGCAAAAAAGTCTGCGTATTACAGTACCTGCAAAGTGGATGGGATTCTGGCTAATCCCATCCACACATTGCAGAAAAAAATCTGCAGTGGAAATGCTGTAATTTCAAAAACCATTGCATTTTTGTAAATCACGGCATGTCAATTATACCTATGGAAATGCTGGTAGTTTCTGTATAGGTATAATAGGGGCAGAAAGTCCGCAGAGTAAAACTCTGCAAACCTTCTGTGAAAAACGCTACAGAAAAAAACGCAATGCTGCAGTCTTTTCTGCAGCGCTTTTTGGCTGCAGCTCACTACGTGGGGCCTAAGCCTTAGAAAGTTTCTTATCCTTTCCAGCATTTCACAGCAATTAAAAAAAAAATGAGAGGTCAAATTTACAGTTTTGAATTTCTAACATATTCATCATTATTCACTAATATATTCATATTAGAAAATGAGAAAATACATTCCACAACCTGCTATGCAATTTCTCCCAAACATGAAATTATCCAACATGTGGATGTAAACTGATGTATGGACACACAGAAGGGTAAAGAACGGAAGGGGCGCTATTGGGATTTTGGAGGGCAGATTTTGCTGGAATCTGTTTCAGGCATCATGTTGTATTTGTAGAGCCCCTGAGGTACCAGAACAGTTGAACCCCCCACCACCACCAAAATGACCCCATTTTGGAAACTAGACCCCTCAAGGAATTTATCAAGACGTATAATGAGCACTTTAACCCTACAAGTGTTTCACAGATTTTTTACCATTGAGACAAGAAAATGTCAATTTAGCACCTAATTTTTCATCTTCACAAGGGGTGAAAGGTGAAATTGCAGCCGACATTTTGTTACACAATTTCCCCTAAACACGACAATACTTCATATGTGCTGGTACACTGATGTACGGGCACATGGCAGTCCTCGGAACAGAAAGAACGATAATTGAGTTTTGTAGGACACATTTTGCTGAAATAGTTCTTAGACACCATGTCCCATTTGAAGAGCCCCCAAGGTGCCAAAACAGTGGAAGCGCCCAAAATGTGACCCCATTTTGTAAACTAGGCCCCTCAAGGAATTTGTCGAAGGGTATAGTGATTAGTTGACCTTTTTTTTTTTTCTATAAAATGTTGCTTTAACCCCATTTTTTGCATTTCCACAAGGGGTTAAAATAGAAAATGCACCCCTCAATTTGTTAAGCATTTTATCCCAACTACAGAAATGCCCCACATGTGGATATAAACTGATGTATAGGCACACAGTTGGGTCCAGAATGGAAGGAGCGCTATTGAAATATTGGAGGGCAGATTTTTCTGGAATTTGATTCAGGCACCATGTTGCATTTGCAGAGCCCCTGAAGTGCCAGAACAGTGGAACCCCCCCCCCCCCCCATCAAATGAACCCATTTTGGAAATTAGACCCCCTGAAGGAATTTATCAAGGGGTATAGTGAACACTTTGACCCCACAGGTGTTTCACAGAATTTTTAACCATTGGGATGTGAAAATGAAAAATTCCTTTTTTTTTTGTAATAAAATATCACTTTAGCCCCAAATTTCTCATTTTTACAAGGGATTAAAGGAGAAAAAGCATCCATTATTTGTTAAGAAATTTCTCCTGACCAAAGAAATGCCCCTCATGTGGATGTAAATGCTGTATGGTCACACAATAGGACTAAGAAGGGACAGAAAATTATTTGGAGGGCTCATTTTGCAGTAACAATTTTTAGTTACCATGTTGCATTTGCTGAGCCCCTGAAGTGCCCAAACAGTGCAAACCCCCAACAAATTACCTCAGTCGTGATATACCAGGGCAATTAAATTATAAAATGAATAATCCATGGATGTGTGGTAGAGTCTGAAGCAATCCTTCATGCACAGGCCAGGTTTTTTGGGGCAGGTGTCACACTGATAAGTGATGTCTTTCCTTATCCCCTTTTGAAACTCTGCACATTTTTTGGGTCTTCCCTTTCTTTGCCGTTTGTGGGACTTCACTGGGAAAGTGTTGCCCTGGTACAATACGGGCACCTTCAGTTCCAGAAGTACTGGGGCCTGGCCCTTCCTTGTCCCCAAATACCTTGGGGTCTTGATGATTTCCTCCTGAAACTCAAGGAAAGTTCCTGCCCTGCTTGCACATCGTTGCTTGAGGATACATCCCTCTTGTCCTTATACTTGACCAACAGCCTATTCTCATTGCAGACCGCCCTATTCTCACCCCTTCTGAGGGCCTGCACAATCTGTGTCCTAGGGAGGCATCTCTGAGTTCTGCGCATTGTCCCACAAGCTGCAGTTCCTATATATATATATACATGTGGAATTATATACTAAACAAAAAAGTGTGAAACAACTGAAAATATGTCTTATATTCTAGGTTCTTCAAAGTAGCCACCTTTTGCTTTGATTACTGCTTTGCACACTCTTGATGAGCTTCAAGAGGTAGTCACCTGAAATGGTCTTCCAACAGTCTTGAAGGAGTTCCCAGAGATGCTTAGCACTTGTCGGCCCTTTTGCCTTCACTCTGCGGTCCAGCTCACCCCAAACCATCTCGATTGGGTTCAGGTCTGGTGACTGTGGAGGCCAGGTCATCTGGTGTAGCACCCCATCACTCTCCTTCTTGGTCAAATAGCCCTTACACAGTCTGGAGGTGTGTTTGGGGTCATTGTCCTGTTGAAAAATAAATGATGGTCCAACTAAACGCAAACCGGATGGAATAGCATGCCGCTGCAAGATGCTGTGGTAACCATGCTGGTTCAGTATTCCTTCAATTTTGAATAAATCCCCAACAGTGTCACCAGCAAAGCACCCCCACACCATCACACCTCCTCCTCCATGCTTCACGGTGGGAACAAGGCACGTAGAGTCCATTCGTTCACCTTTTCTGCGTCGCACAAAGACACGGTGGTTGGAACCAAAGATCTCAAATTTGGACTCATCAGACCAAAGCACAGATTTTCACAGGTCTAATGTCTATTCCTTGTGTTCTTTAGCCCAAACAAGTCTCTTCTGCTTGTTGCCTGTCCTTAGCAGTGGTTTCCTAGCAGTTATTTTACCATGAAGGCCTGCTGCACACAGTCTCCTCTTAACAGTTGTTGTAGAGATGTGTCTGCTGCTAGAACTCTGTGTGGCATTGCCTGGTCTCTAATCTGAGCTGCTGTTAACCTGCGATTTGGTGACTCGGATGAACTTATCCTCCGCAGCAGAGGTGACTGTTGGTCTTCCTTTCCTGGGGCGGTCCTCATGTGAGCCAGTTTCTTTGTAGCGCTTGATGGGTTTGGCCACTGCACTTGGGAACACTTTGAAAGTTTTCCCAATTTTTCAGACTGACTGATGTTCATTTCTTAAAGTAATGATGGCCACTCGTTTTTCTTTACTTAGCTGCTTTTTTCTTGCCATAATACAAATTCTAACATTCCATTCAGTAGGACTATCAGCTGTGTATCCACTTGACTTCTGAACAACACAACTGATGGTCCCAACACCATTTATAAGGCAAGAAATCCCACTTATTAAACCAGGGCACACCTGTGAAGTAAAAACCATTTCAGGTGTCTACCTCTTGAAGCTCAATCAAGAGAATGCCAAGAGTGTGCAAAGCAGTAATCAAAGCAAAAGATGGCTACTTTGAAGAACCTAGAATATAAGACATATTTTCAGTTGTTTCACACTTTTTTGTTAAGTATATAATTCTACATGTGTTAATTCATAGCTTTGATGCCTTCAGTGTGAATCTACAATTTTTATAGTCATGAAAATACAGAAAACTCTTGGAATGAGAAGGTGTGTCCAAACTTTTGGTCTGTACTGTAGATAGAGATATATATATATATATATATATATATATATATTTAATGGCAACTGATTCTAACTACTATTAGATAAAAAAAAAAAAATCTGCACCCAAAAAATTGAGCACAGATTCTATTAGGAATGTATATGTCACTGACCAGTGCTCAGTGGCAGCAAAACCTGCACAAAAAGACAGCTTGTGCAGTAAACTCTGTACTAACTCTAGCTAAAATGTAACTATATATAGACAGAGACTTCTATCTACATATATAGTGGGGAAAAAAGTATTTAGTCAGCCTCCAATTGTGTATGTTCTCCCACTTAAAAAGATGACAGAGGCCTGTAATTGACATCATAGGTAGACCTCAACTATGAGAGACAAAATGAGAAAACAGATCCAGAAAATCACATTGTCTGATTTTTAAAGAATTTATTTGCAAATTATGGTGGAAAATAAGTATTTGGTCACCTACAAACAAGCAAGATCAGTTTCAATTGGCCAATAGCAGCGATCTGTATTGTGGAGGGAATTAAACTACCCCTGTGTATGTGAGAAGATTGTCTGCTGTCATGGACAGCAGCAATCTTCTCAAGATCCCTGTCACGGTGACCTCTGAATGCTGGGACGTCCATGTGGTTAATGCAGTGATTAGGCTGTTCGGGAGCGCACTGCATCGTAACTGACTATGATACAGTGACTCCTATGCACACAGCCGAGTTCAGTGTGGGAAATGCAGCCAACATGGATAATTTTCCACGGACGGGACTCGGTCGGTCGTGTACAATCACCCTTACCTAGTAAAAACCCACTGGGTCATATTTATCAATGCAATGTGCTAGCTTTCTTGTGAAATTCACCTAAATATAATACCATTCATGCTGAAATCCTTTTTTCAACACCCAACATAAAAAGGTAGACATGGTTTATTTCCAAGAAAGTCCAATTCGCAATAAATTATGAGTTAAGAAACAGTTTGCCTTAGGTTGGGAAAATCTGTTGCATTTGGGATGTTCAGAAGCATGCCAAACCTAGAGAATGCTGGAAATAGCTTAGTGAGGCCACACATTGTAGGAAAGCTGTGTCTTTTATGCTGATTTTGCTGCTTTTATTTAAGCCAAAGACAGCAAATTCAGTCCTTTCTTTATATCTCTCATTCCTTTTAAATCCACTACTGGTTTTGGCTCAACAAAAAAAAAAAAAAAAAAATGCTGTGTGTCTGTCTTTAGCCTCAGGGTTAACACCATAGAATATTTTGACTAATAATTTTAATAATTTGAATGAGAATTTAATAACTTGTATAGTCACATTACGGATGAATTTTAAATGTCCCAGTAGGTGGGATACTTGGTTATAAGTTTATTATGGGGGAGTCTATGAAGAGGTAGGACATTCCCAAAGCGGAAAATCTCTTTAATTAAAGGGAGTGCGCCACAAACAATACATTCCTTATTCACAAGAAAAGGGATAAGTGTCTTGTGGAGATCAGACTCCTGGGATCCTCACCAATCATATGAATGGAAGTTAGAGTCCTCCCTTTTGAGTGGAGCATCAACAGACTCTTTGAAAGTGCTGAAGACAGCTGAGCTCTATACTAAAGATCCCCTTTCTTGTGATTGGTGGGGGTCCCAGTGGACGGACCTCTACTGACTGAACAATTACCTTCTTTCCTATGGATAGCGGATAAGTGTTGTTTGTGGTACAACCATTTAATAACAATGTAAGTAATACAGAAAGAAATACAATAGTAATAAACACTTGACTTGGTAGATTTCAGCCAGTAGTCACCTACAGCCATAAAATATCTAGTTAGTCAGTATTTTCTGCACCATTGACATCTTGTTCTGTAATTGAAGCTGTGAGAGGCTGAGATTTCTCAGGCAATAGACATGGATCTTGAATCTAGATAGGAAATGATGACTGTTCTTCAATTCCTCAGAACCACTCTCGAACATGTACCGTATAATGTGATAGCAGAAAGCTGTTTCTGAGGCTGGAGTCAGAGGAAGGATTCTCTGCAGCTTTTTTATAGCCCTACTCCTACTGATATTTTCAATATTATTTTGATCTATCAGTATGGGGAAAAAAAGCTTGTAAAATTTAACCCTTTCCCAAATAATGTTAAATGAATCACCCTACCTACACTCAATGGTTATTACAAGCACTTAGACATAATATATATAGGTCTTAGTGATCATTCAAAAACTGAATGAACTCTTCTATAACTGTCAATTGGTGATTGCAGATCAGGATAATGTACAATTTTCTAACATTTAATACTTCATATATAATATTGGATACTGTAATGTAACGATATACAGTGCCTTGCGAAAGTATTCGGCCCCCTTGAACTTTTCAACCTTTTGCCACATTTAATGCTTCAAACATAAGGATATAAAATTTTAATTTTTTGGTGAAGAATCAACAACAAGTGGGACACAATCGTGAAGTGGAATGAAATTAATTGGATATTTTAAACTTTTGTAAAAAATAAAAAACTGAAAAGTGGGGCGTGCCAGATTATTCGGCCCCCTTAAGTTAATACTTTGTAGCGCCACCTTTTGCTGAGATTACAGCTGCAAGTCGCTTGGGGTATGTCTCTATCAGTTTTGCACATCGAGAGACTGAAATTCTTGGTGGCCTGTGCAAACTTTAAACGAGACTTTTTATGGATATCTTTGAGAAATGGCTTTCTTCTTGCCACTCTTCCATAAAGGCCAGATTTGTGGAGTGTATGACTGATTGTTGTCCTATGGACAGACTCTCCCACCTCAGCTGTAGATCTCTGCAGTTCATCCAGAGTGATCATGGGCTTTTTGGCTGCATCTCTGATCAGTCTTCTCCTTGTTTGAGATGAAAGTTTAGAGGAAATTTTGAAATTTTAAAGTTTGGGAAATCTTTTTGTATCCAAATTCGGCTTTAACCCCTTAATGACCGGGCCATTTTTTGTTTTTGCATTTTCGTTTTTCCCTCCCCACATTCCAAGAGCCATAACTTTTTCATTTTTCAGTTCACAGAGTCACATGATGGCTTATTGTTTGCGAAACAAATTGTACTTTGTAATGTCACTATTCAATATTCTGTGCAATGTACTGGGAAGCTGGAAAAAAATTCAGAATGAGGTGCAATTGGAGAAAAACTGCATTTGCGCCAAATTCATATGGGTTTATTTTTTACACCATTCACTGTGTGGTAAAAATGACATGTTACCTGTATTCTGTGGGTCAGTACGAACACGGCGATACCAAATTTATATAGTATTTGTAATGTTTTGATACCTTTTAAAAAATTAAAAACTTTGCTAAATAGAAAAAAAAATTTTGCATCGCCATATTGTGTCACCTGTAACTTTTTCATATTTACATGTATGGAGCTGGGTAAGGTGTCTTTTTATGCGGGACAACATGACGTTTTTATTGATACCACTTGGGGAAAGATCTGATGGTTTGATCACTTTTTATTCAATTTTTTATAGGAGACAAAGTGTTGAAAAAAAACGCTATTTGGCCATTTTGATTTTTTTTTCCCCGCTACGCCGTTCACCGTATGGGATAAATATTTTAATAGTTCGGGCATTTTGGAGCGCGGGGATACCTAATGTGTTTATGTTTACTTTTGTTTATTTACTTTTATATCTGATCTAGGGAAAGGGGGGTGATTTGAACTTTTGAGTTTTTTTTTAATTTTTACATACTTTTACTTGTATGATCAGACTCCCTAGGGACCTTGAAACCTAGGGAGTCTGATCGATCGTACTATTCACTGCGATACTACTGTATCGCAGTGAATAGCAAAATGCTTTCACTGCTATTAGACGATGCCTCTGGCATCGTGTAATAGCTATACTGAAATGACAGGCCTGGGAGCCTTCAATAGGCTCCCGGCTGTCATGGCAACCAAGCGCCGCCCTCCGATGACGTTCCGGAGGGCGGCGATGAGGTAAAAATGGCGGCGCCCTTGTCGGCTCCGCAATTTAGACGCCGCGGTCAAACGGTTAACAGCCGTGATCGGTGCAGGCACCGATCGCTGCTGTTAGCTGCAGGTCCTGGCTGTATTATACAGCCGGCACCCGCGGTGTATGGAGAGCGCTCAGCTCCTGAGCGCTCTTCATACATCGTCATGCGACGCAGGACGTACTATTACGCCCTGCGTCGTTAAGGGGTTAAACTTCTCCACAACAGTATCACGGACCTGCCTGGTGTGTTCCTTGGTCTTCATGATGCTCTCTGCGCTTTAAACAGAACCCTGAGACTATCACAGAGCAGGTGAATTTATACGGAGACTTGATTACACACAGGTGGATTATATTTATCATCATCAGTCATTTAGGACAACATTGGATCATTCAGAGATCCTCACTGAACTTCTGGAGTGAGTTTGCTGCACTGAAAGTAAAGGGGCCGAATAATATTGAACGCCCCACTTTTCAGTTTTTTATTTTTTACAAAAGTTTAAAATAACCAATAAATTTCGTTCCACTTCACAATTGTATCCCACTTGTTGATTCTTCACCAAAAAAATTAAAATTTTATATCCTTATGTTTGAAGCCTGAAATGTGGCAAAAGGTTGAAAAGTTCAAGGGGGCCGAATACTTTCGCAAGGCACTGTAGGTACAACAAAAATCGTAATTGGCATAGTAATCTGGCATAAAACAACAAGATTTACTCTGGAATTCACTTTGGTAAGAGGGGAAAACCGGTAATGGCAGTGTGATGCTTTGAGCAATGTTTTCCTGGGATACCTTGGGTCCTGACATTCATGTAGATGTTTCTTTGGCACATACCACCACCCTAAACCTTGATGCAGAACAAGTACAACAATTCATGGGAATGGTTTTTTCCAATGGCAAAGGCCTGATTCAGCAGCAAATGTGCCCTATCACACTGTAAATATGGTTATGAATGAAACATGAGATAAAGTTCACTGTGTTCACTTGATCTCCAAACTCCAATCCGACAAAGCATCTATGTGCCGGAAAAGCAAGTACAGTGGGGAAAAAAAGTATTTAGTCAGCCACCAATTGTGCAAGTTCTCCCACTTAAAAAGATGAGAGAGGCCTGTCATTGACATCATAGGTAGACCTCAACTATGAGAGACAAAATGAGAAAACAAATCCAGAAAATCATTTTGTCTGATTTTTTAAGAATTTATTTGCAAATTATGGAGGAAAATAAGTATTTGGTCACCTACAAACAAGCAAGATTTCTGGCTCTCACAGAGCTGTAACTTCTTCTTTAAGAGGCTCCTCTGTCCTCCACTCATTATCTGTAGTAATGGCCCCTGCTTGAAATTGTTATCAGTATAAAAGACACCTGTCCACAACCTCAAACAGTCACACTCCAAACTCCACTATGGTGAAGACCAAAGAGCTGTGGATTGACACCAGAAACAAAATTGTAGACCTGCACCAGGCTGGGAAGACTGAATCTGCAATAGGCAAGCAGCTTGGTGTGAAGAAATCAACTGTGGGAGCAATAATTAGAAAATGGAAGACATACAAGACCACTGATAATCTCCCTCGATCAGGGTCTCCACGCAAGATCTCACCCCGTGGGGTCAAAATGATCACAAGAACGGTGAACAAAAATCCCAGAACCACACGGGGGGACCTAGTGAATGACCTGCAGAAAGCTGGGACTAATATAACAAAGGCTACCGTCAGACTACACCGCCAGGGACTCAGATCCTGCAGTGCCAGACGTGTCCCCCTGCTTAAGCCAGTACATATCCGGGCCCGTCTGAAGTTTGCTAGAGAGCATTTGAATGTTCCAGAAGAGTATTTGGAGAATGTCATATGGTCAGATGAAACCAAAGTACAACTGTTTGGTAGAAACACAACTCGTCGTGTTTGGAGGAGAGTGAATGCTGAGTTGCATCCAAAGAACACCATACCAACTGTGAAGCATGGGGGTGGCAACATCATGCTTTAGGGCTGTTTCTCTGCAAAGGGACCAGGACGACTGATCCGTGTACATGAAAGAATGAATGGGGCCATGTATCGTGAGATTTTGAGTGCAAACCTCCTTCCATCGGCAAGGGCATTGAAGATGAAACGTGGCTGGGTCTTTCAGCATGACAATGATCCCAAGCACACCGCCAGGGCAACGAAGGAGTGGCTTCGTAAGAAGCATTTCAAGGTCCTGGAGTGGCCTAGCCAGTCTCCGGATCTCAACTCCATAGAAAATCTTTGGAGGGAGTTGAAAGTCCGTGTTGCCCAGCGACTGCCCCAAAACATCACTTCTCTAGAGGAGATCTGCATGGAGGAATGGGCCAACATAGCAGCAACAGTGTGTGTCAACCTTGTGAAGACTTACAGAAAACGTTTGACCTCTGTCATTGCCAACAAAGGATATATAACAAAGTATTGAGATGAACTTTTGTTATTGACCAAATACTTATTTTCCACCATAATTTGCAAATAAATTATTTAAAAATCAGACAGTGTGATTTTCTGGATTTGTTTTCTCATTTTGTCTCTCATAGTTGAGGTCTACCTATGATGACAATTACAGGCCTCTCTCATCTTTTTAACTGGGAGAGCTTGCACAATTGGTGGCTGACTAAATACTTTTTTTTCCCCACTGTATATGGCCATAAATCCCAGGGGGCCAAACAGCTCGAAGCACCCAGCTACTATCTGAAAACCACCTCTGTACAGGTTAAGAAAAATACAAGGAACAAGATACTACAAGTTTGGTACTGTACTATTAGCCCAGTCTTTCATGTTTTCACGAATGCAGCTTTAATGATTGTCCTTTTCAAATCAATCATTGCTCATAACTGAAATGCCAGACTGCTCTTCAGTATTGAATTGTCTGAGAATAAGAGGTTGCAAAACAACTCAAAAACAGACAGCACAATATTAACATGCCTGTTTATGTTGCTAGTTTGTAAGGTCAAAAAACGTCATGTATGAAAGCTTGTGCTATCATGCAACAAGGAACTATACTGAAAGACCCAGCGTGCTTCACAGGTTGGAAGAAACAAGTGAACATTTTAATATTCATCTTAAAGTAGTAGACATGAGCTGTTTTCTGTACCATTGAACTATGAAAATGAAAACGTATGCCACTGCATGCATGGAATATTTGCTCATTGGGATCTCCCTTTTCAGTAAGTCTGTTCATACTATCCTACTGCTTCCAATTCATTGGTAAAGGCAAAGGAACAATTATTTTCTTTATTTAACTTTTTATTTGTATGTAAAAATTAAACAGTACAGTTAGAGAAGGATCATACACTCAATAAGCCCCCAATCTTGCATACATCCTACCTTTTTGACTGTGAAAGAGGGACATTAACCACTTCCGTACCGGGCCATTTTGTGGTTCAGGACCAGACACATTTTTGGGTTTTTTGTATGTGCGGTTTTGAGGACTATAACATTTTTATCATTTGGGTTATTCAACTAATTTCTGTGTCCTTTTTCAGTGACACATAGGGCTTTATTTTTATGTTGTTTTTATTTTTGCATGTGTTTTCATTTTTTTATATCCGGGAAAATATAAACAAAAGAGGAGGGAAAACGTGTGTTTTTCACTTTTCTTTTTTTTTTTTAATTTAATAGCACAAAGTGCTACTAAAAAAACCTTTATAAAATAGTTTTTCCTCTCCGTTACAGTAATTTTTATTTTGTATGGTGTCCTCGTGGGTGGGGCTAAGGGCGTATTATTTTATTTTTTTAATTATTTTATTTACATTTTTTTTTTTTTTTTTTACATTGTGTCCCCATAATAGACCTTTGTAGACATCTGATCACTTTTTTTTGTGTGGTGGAGGCTGATTTCCTCTGTAACTGGGACTGGTACACTTAGCCCCAGTTGCAGAAAGAATACAGCCTCCTGCCCATTACTATAGTGCTGATCTGGGTCCTGTAGGACCCAGCAGCTGTAAAAGACTCTGATCCCGGTGGATCACGTGACCGCTGGGTCAGGGGGAGCCGCATCATGGCGACACCCATAGCTGTGTATACAGTGCTCATTGAACACTGTGTACAC